>CM019824.1:150397106-150924484 GCA_009763385.1 Coix lacryma-jobi var. lacryma-jobi
CTTTTTTAAATACCTCCCGTTTATTGCTCTTGAGAGACTTTCGCCGTGTAACGTCTCCAGCATATATGCGTTCCCAAATATCACTTTGATCACTTTATAAGGACCTTCCCAGCTTGGCGACCATTTGCCAAATTTGTTGCTCCTCGATCCAAGTGGCAATATAGTCTTCCATACTATTTCTCCCACCTGGAACGATTTGCTTTTCACCTTTTTGTTGTAACTCTGGCAACCCGAGCTTTATCTTTCTCCATCTCCTTAAGAGCCTTCAATCTCTTATCAGTCACTTCATCAATGTTGTCCATCATGGCATCATGGTACATAACAGCAGATAAATCATTCTGTTTAGCTAGTCTATATGCATCCAGATTTACCTCGACAGGCAACACCGCTTTCTACCCATATACCAGCTCGAAAGGAGTGACTTTTGTAGCACCATGTCTTGACACACGATGAGCCCATAAAGCTTCAGATAAAACCTCGTGCCACCTCCTTGGGTTATCCTCAATCTTCTTTTTAATGAGCTTGATCAAAGCCTTATTACTAGACTCAGTCTGGCCATTAGCTTGAGCATAGTACGGAGATGAATTGAGCATCTTTATTTTGTATAATTCAGCAAAATCTCGCACCTCTTTAGAAATAAAGGACGTCCCTTGATCTGTAGTCAACGTTTGAGGTATGCTGAATCTATGTATAATATGCTCAGTAATAAACTCAATCACTTTCTTTTGCGTCATATTGTTCGAAGGCATCGCTTCAGTCCACTTGGTAAAGTAATCTGTAGCGACCAGAACAAAACGATGTCCCTTTGAAGATAAGGGATGAATTTGGCCAATAAAGTCTAGCCCCCAACCACGAAAAGGCCACGGTTTAATAATAGGATGAAGCATGGCAGCAGGCGCAAGTTGTATGTTCCCAAACCGTTGACATTCTTCGCATCCTTTGTAGTAACGAAAACAATCGGCCATCATCGTGGGCCAATAAAACCTAGCTCTTCGTAATAGCCACTTCATCTTTGGTGCCGATTGATGTGTACCACAAATACCTTCATGAACTTCTCCCATAGCCACCTTTGCTTGATCAGATCCAAACACTTAAGTAACAAGTCTTCGGCAGTCCTTCGGTAAAGTTCATCATTGTGTAGTACATATTTAAATGCACTCCGTCAAACACTTTGATCAACCTTGGTACTCGGATTGTTAAGGTATTCCAGCAAGGGAGTCCTCCAATCTTCTAAATCAGTCCCACTTTCATTAGAACTTGATTCGGGCTGATTTAGAGTTTTTTTAGACAAATTAATTGTTCCATGATCGACCAGGTCAATCAGACGAATTAATTGTCTTGATTCGTAAGCAACCTGGTCGGCCATATCGTCTACCCAAACATGCTTAACTTGCATCTGGTCTCCGGGGCAAGGCGGCCGAACTGGTTCTAAAACAAACTGGTCGACTATAGGAGCCGACAATACTCCTGCATACGGTTGCATCGACTTTACGTGAAAATTACGTCTACTGATGCTATAGCCAGATGCTTGTTGAGCTAACATGTTGGCTTTAAGATTTTCATGCCTTGGTATATGCCGAATCTGGAATTTGGTAAAATGAGTAATGATGTCAAGGCACATGTCAAGATAAACATTTAACGATCCCTCTAAACATTGAAATTTACCAGCAACTTGTTGCACTACTAATAAGGAATCGCCATAAGCTTCAACATGCTTAACCTCCATGGAACACAACATTTCTAAACCGAATAAAGAGCTTCATATTCGGCTTGATTATTAGTGCACAAGTAATCTAACCGGCTTAGCATTTCAAACTCACACCATTAGGAGAAACGATGACCACACCCAACCTGGCCCTCCTTACAAGTCGATCCATCAAAATAAAGCTTCCATGGAGTAAAAGTAAAATAGCTGATCTCATCTTCTAAACTAATACTATGCTCAACAATGCAGCAAGAACTTGACTCTTTAAAGTTTTTAATGATTCATAAGTCAAGTCAAACTCAATCAACGCATACGCCCACTTACCAATCCTTCCTCTAAGGATTGACCGATATAACATGTGTTTAATTACATCGGCCTGGCATGCAACACAACACATGTACTAGATAGCAAATAGTGTCTCATTTTAGCACAAGCGTAGTACAAGGATAAACATAATTTTTCAACATGGGAGTACCTTGTCTCGGGATCAAGAAGACGACGACCAATATAAGCAATCACGTACTCTTTACCTCCATCTTCTTGTGTTAAGACAACTCCAATGACCTTCTGTTCGACAGCGACATATAATCTGAAGGGGACTCCTCTCTTAGGCGCCCGAAGAACTGGTGGAGATGACAAATATTTCTTTATTTTCTCAAATGCTTCTTGTTGCTCTGCCTCCCAAGTGAACTCAGCTTCATCCTTTTAGGATCAATCTCTCAAGTAGTTTGCAATGAATCTTCTCAAGTAGTTCACTTTTCCCAAGAACTTCTGCAAGTCTTTTTTTGCATGTAGGCGCTTGAACTCTCTTGATATTTTCTATCTTTTTAGGATCAATCTCTATGCCTTTGTCGTGAATGATAAACCCTAAAAACTTCCCAGCTGATACACCAAAAGCACATTTCAGTGGGTTCATCTTCAAACCATAGCGACGCATTCTCTCAAACGCTAGACGTAAATCGGCCAGATGAGACACATGGGCAGCCGATTTAATCACAATATCATCAATATATACTTCCATGATTATCCCAATCAAATCATGAAAGATTAGATTCATAGCGCGTTGATAAGTAGCACCTGCATTCTTCAAACCGAACGTCATCACGACCCACTCAAAAAGACCAACGAACCTAGGACAAATAAAGGCCGTCTTGGACATATCCTCTTCGTCCATGAATATTTGATTATAACCAGCGTTGTCGTCAAGAAAACTGATGACCTGTTGTCCTGAAGCATCGTTAATTAACATATCAGCTATGGGCAGAGGATATTCATCTTTAGGAGTGGCTCTATTTAAATCTCTAAAATCAATACAGACCCTAATTTTCCCAGTGTCTTTCTTCTCCACAGGCACGATATTAGAGACCCACTCCGCATACCTGCATGGCTGGATAAACCCCGCTTGTAATAACCGATTAATTTCCTCTTTAATCCGGTCATATATTGTAGAATTAAAATGGCGAGGATGTTGCTTGAATGGTCGGAACCCCGGCTTAATAGGAAGCCGATGCTCAACAAGTTCTCGGCCGTATAACTCCATGCAAAGCAATCAACATACTCTTTCAGAAGCGCGATTAACTTTATTTTATAATCATCTTCAAGATTTTGATTTACAAAGGTCGGCCTAGGTATAGAACCATCCCCAATATCTACTTGTTCTAAAGGGTCGGCCGACGTGAAACCTTGGCCCAACTTGTTGAGCTCATCAAAATCATCAATAGCCTCACAAGTATCGGTCTTACAGGTCTGATACTGTTCAACACGATGTTTTAACCAATCAACATTAGCATCCATTAAATTACATGATAATGTTGAACCGATTGTCGATCGTCTTTAAAGACACTGGTACAAATCCTTTCCTAGTAACACTAACAAACTGAAAATCAGAAAGATCCCGACCAGATAAACAAGCAATAGTGTCATGCCCCCCGAGCAAAGGAGCATCGGTCGTTGCTACATAGGCCGATGAATCTGAGTGCACTACCTCAACATCGTCTCCCACCCATTGAATGAGAAACTAATGTAAGCTAGAAGGTATGCACCGATTAGCATGAATTCAGTCACGCCCAAGTATAAGGTTATAGCTACCTTGTATGTCGGCAACGAAGAAGACAGTGGCCAAAGTCTTGCTTCCAACGGTCAGCTCCATGGATGCAACTCCTTTGGCCGGAATAGGATCTCCCCCTCCGACTCCAGTGATAGTCATATTGGTCTTGATTAGCTCTTCGTCAGTGCCACCAAGCTTCTGATAAAGCGAGTAAGGCATCAAGTTCACAATCGCCCCGCTGTCGACCGACATTTTGTGAACTGGTGTGCCATTGATGTGGCTCTTTACATGTAACGGTTTGAGATGATTGACAGATTCCTCCGGTTTCTGGAACACGACAGTCTGCGTAGCGAAGTTGAATTCCGCTGTCGTCGAATCATCTCCGACCACGTAGTAGTCGGTCGATAAGTAGACTACATTAACCTCCGCCCTTTCTGGGGAAGGTTCATAGTCCACCATTTCCTCATCTTGTTCTTCAGGTAATTCTTCACTGGTCGTGGCAACACCAGTGGAGGAATCAGAGTTACTAAGAAGCGAGCCTAATCCCATCAGCACATCAGGAACCGATCTGATCCTAGACTCCGATTGAGTCGGCTCAATTCTTGGTTCAGTAGTAGTCGGTTCAACCTGCTCGACTGCTAAGCTGGTCGACGCCTGTCCTGAAGTGGTCGGATTAGTGTCCGACCTGATTGGTTCCGAAGCCACTTGAGTAGTTTCGGTGTTCAGACTGATCAGTTCAGGATCCGACCTGTTTAGTTCTACAATTGTTAAAGTCGGCTTTTGATTACAAGCCGGCTCTTCACCTCCTCGCTTGCCCGGAGGGAAAACAGGATGTATCGAGTTGAATATATCCTCCCTTATTTTCTCGAGTCGTTCTTGCCTCTGCTTGTTGCAGCGAGCCCTCTGTAGTTTCCTTCGCTGAGTCTTAGTTAAACCAGGAGGGCACCACCTGGGCTGCATGTACTTGGGATCACGCTCAACAGGCCTCTCTACCTCTGCCTCGGTTGGAGTATTTTGAGCTTCTGGAACCTTTTCTGCAGTTGGTTCCTCAACCACCATCGGCTCGGGTTCATTAGCAAGAGGGACTTCCATAGACCCGATCGTTATAGTAGGTACAGGATCGGATCTGGTCGGGGAAATAACGGGGACACTTTGCACCTTCTCAGGTACATAGATTTATTGCACTTGCGCCTTCCCCGTTTCCTGAGAGGTCAAAGTTCTTGACGTGATCAGCCGACCTTGATTTGCGCTATTAGAGCTTGGCCGATCACCTAAACGATTGAACACTGAGATCCTTGTGGGTTGACTGACGGGCTTTTCCCATCCTGGTTGGTAGTACATATGTGCTGGCATAGGGTAGGGTACCCATACCCCTTGAGGACCCCATTATGGCGGTGGAGAAATAGGAGGGGCCCACTGATGCCAATAAGGACCGGTCTTTGGTGTTGGAGATGCTGCCTGGGACACCATCATTTGCTTAGACCTTCTATCCTCACGCTTCAGAGGAGTAGATTCTCTCTTTTTAAGGGCCGATTCTGAGAATCGGCCTTTTGCTGCTTGTACTTAGCCATGAGTTTGTCAAAGGTGCATGGCTCCCTAGCAACTTTCTCCTTGTTCCTATCCGCATTGGTCTTCCAAATGCCGATCTCGGGCTTCTGCGGGACAAATGTGCGTAGGACATGCACTCCGAAAGGGGTAGGGTCCTTAGAACCAGCTTGGCTGACCACATCAGTCGGCTTATTGCTTCCACTAGGGCCAGGAGAAATTTGTTTGAACTGGTCGGCCTTTTGCTCCGACTGCACTGGTTGCTTTGAGGACGAACCAGACTGATTGGTCTGGGGACCCGACCAGGTCGGTCTCTGTTGCGCCACCCTGGTCTCGAAATATCTTTGTTTATGCAAGTGTCATGCTGGCCCTGCAGTAATGGTGAGCTTGCTTTTGCCATCATCACCCTTCTTGAGCACCACCTTGCACCCGAATCATTCTTAGTATTCGGTGTAACTCGTGGTTCGCCGATGACCACATTCTTTCCTCTGGTCATATCGGCTTGCTCTGGACGAATCATAATAGCAGGATTCCCTGCTTCCACCATGTGAACTGGGAAAGGTGTAGTACTGATCTGCATCTCAGTTAGACTCAATCGTCCTTCATTAAGGGCCGATTGGACCTATCGACGGAAAACATTGCAGTCATTAGTAGCGTGAGAGAAAGAGTTATGGTATTTGCAATAAGCCCTCCTTTTTAATTCGTCGGGTGATGGCAAAGTATAATTAATTCTGAGATAATCGAATTTAAGTAATTCATCAAATATTCGGTCACATTTAGAAAAATCAAAAGTGAACTTTACTTCCTCACCCCGATTCTTTTGAATCGGTTTAAGGGAAGGACAAGTGACTAGCTTATTCTGCGACGGCCATAAAACTTCGGCAGCGTAACAATCTTTAGACTCATCATCAGAACTATCGGAATTTATCTCGACAATATGCACGCCCGACCGATGAGTCTTATGAGGGTCATAAGGTTCTTTAAAGGGCGATTCTATCGAAACGACCTTCTGCAACAGTTCATTCACATTAAAGAAATCATGATGCTCAAGTTTATCCTTGATCTCTCGACATAGACCAGCGAGACATAAATCTGTTAGGTCTCTGTCGGAAATCCTTAGATGGAAACATCGATTCTTAATCTCTTTAAAGTGCTTAAAGAAATCGGCCACAGGCTCGCTACGTCCTTGTCGAACCGACGTAAGGTGTGATAACCTAGTTTCTTGAACCCCTTCATAAAAGTGATTATGAAATTTTTCTTCTAACTCGGTCCAAGAACCTATGGTGCACTCTGGCAGTGATGTAAACCAGGCAAAAGCTGTACCAGTAAGAGATAAAGGAAAATGTCGTATATTCATAAAATCCAAAGTACTAGCTTCGCCCATTTGTGCGAGGAACATGCTAACATGCTCCATAGTTGTTTTGCTACCGTCACCACTAAACTTATAAAAATCTGGTACCCTCCAACCGTCAGGTGCTTTCATAAAATCAAAACATGAAGGGTACAGTTTAGAATAAGTGGTCCTGGTAGGCTTGAATTGGACCCCCAAACTGGTCTCGAGAGACCTAGTTATCTCTTCCTTGAACCGATTTATTGCTCGTCCAAAATCAGTGTCAGCAAGATTAGGAGTGCCACTATGCATGGGATTGTGGCTTGGTGACTTCGGTGGATTGGGCAACACTGTTCCCTGTCCTCCTGAAGTTCTGTTTGTTGTTGTTTCCTGGTCGGTCTGTGTAGTCCGACAGAGTTATGGTGGGTGCTATTGACATTGGCCGAGGTCCCGGCTTCACCGTGTCTGGTCTCAACGGACCCTGATTGTCTATAATTGACATGTGAAGTCTGTCCTCTAAAAGAATTAAAAGGCATGCCGAACCGTGGTTGCCCGATTGATAGTTCGGGTTCGACGGTTTTACCTTCTAATTTATCCATGCGATCGCTAAGTAATTTAAACGAATGCTGAATAGTATTGGTAAGAGTTTTTGAAGAATCAACCAACATTGCAGAATAATCAGCATGGGTAGGGTAAGAATCTTCAGGTACCTTGGCGTTTACCTTGTTAGTAGCGTCTTCAGCGGTTGTAGTTGACGTGGTAGGGATGATCCCGCTGAAGTCCGGCTCCTTTTCTTGAGTGATCCTGCCGCGCCGATCCTTCGAGCAGCTTTCTAGGAAAGCTTTCAATACGACATCGAGCTTGGCCTGCGTCTGTTGCTTCAATTCGTCGGGGAGCTCGTCAATGCCCGCAGGACGAACGATGTTATCCTTATCGGTAGCACCGTCTTTGCCGTCCAGGTTGGTAGTAGATGAGATTTCAATCTTCCCCAGCGGAGTCGCCAAAAAGTGTGTTGACGTCGGAAGTGATCCGAATCACACACCAGCAGAGCTAGAACGCCCGAAGAGGTTGCGGTTTAACCTGAGACAGCAGGAACCCTGACTAAACCGTCGAAAACTGATCTAGAGACCGGTTTGTATCGATCTAGGGTTTTGGGTTCCTCTGTTGATAACTCTAGAACTCCTCCCGGGAAGACCCGTCGGGGAGAAACACATAGAGATTGTTCTAGGACTAGCAAGGCCGCCTAGAACATCGTCGAGCCTCGCCGGGAGACACGCTGAACAACAGGGTAGAGGGGAAAAAGAGGTAAAAGGGATAGTAGATTGAATTTGATCGATTGATGTTGGATGCCTCAATCGGCCATGATCCTCTCATGTATATAGAGGGGGCTGGTCTTATCCCAATAGGAAACATCTCTAGATACGATTTCCAAGTTCCCTATCCGGACTCTATCAAAATATAGAATCCAAGAATTCAATCCGGACGCGACAAAATAAACCTGATCTCGCCGATCCTAGAACCGACTAAATCAGTCTTAATGGGCTTTATCAGCCCATACTGATCAACGAATCGTCACCGGACTCAGCATTCATCATAACCATAAAGCCTCCGACCAGCGCCATCTGGTCGGACACAAACATGTCTGGTCGAAAGTCCAAAATGATCAGGCCCATTTGACTTAGAACATCCGATTCGTCAAATATGAAATAATAGAAGATCATTTCGACTCTAATATTACAGGTCGAATACCTCTTCTAAATTTACTTTTACCTGTGACATTTTTGAGTGTAAACACACTGCTTGAAATGTTTTAATGGAAGGAAAGGTTATATGCAGGAATATAAATCATGTTCTACAGTCGTGCTTTTTACTGAATGTTTATGTAGCACGGTAGCATTTCATATACTTGCAATGTTACTAAATGTTTATGCTCTTTTTACTAAATGTTACTGAATGTTTATATGCGCAGTTTAGGCCTCCATAAAGTTTTTGAAATTTTCAGAGCTGCAGATTAGGCCAGATATAATAATGTAGCCTAATATTAATGTATAAAAATAATAAGCTTACATATACTGTTTTTTTAAATAGGTGTGCTTGTGCAATATTTTTAGCACAAAACTCAGAAGTTTTCAATACCAAAGTTTATAAATTATGAGTGTAAAGTTTGTAATATAATAGTTTAAATTTTACAAATTCTGAGTGTAAAGTTTTAAATCTAGCAGTATAAAGAGTATAGTGTGATAGATTAAAGTATTGAATATAACAGTATATTGTGATAGTTGAAAGTTTGTAAATTCTTGAGTGTAAAGTTTTTAACCTAGCATTATAAATTTATAATGTGATAGTTCAAAGTTTAGAATATCATTGTTTAAAGTTTATTAATTCTGAGTGTAAAGTTTTGAACATAAAGTGCAAAGTTTATAATAGAATAGTTCAAAGTTTTAAACATGAAAGTTCTAAGTTTGTTACGTCATAGTTTAATGCTTGTCAATTATGATGGTAAAGGTTTGAACCTAGTAGTACAAAGTCAGTAATGTGATAGTTCAAAGTTTTAAATTCAGATCGTAAAGTTTTGAACCTAACAATACAAAACTATAATGTGATGGATCAAAGTTTTGAACGTAGCAGTATAAAATTTTGTAATATCATAACTGAAAGTTTATAAATTGAGTGTAAAGTTTTAAACCTAGTAATATAAAGTTTTATAAATTCCGAGTGTAAAGTTTTGATCCTGGAAGTATAAAAGTTTTATAATATCAAATTCAAAGTTTATAAATTCTGACTGTAAAGTTTCAAACCCAGTAGTATAATTTATAAATTCTGAGTGTAAAATATTGAACCTAGTAGTACAATGTTTATAATGCAATAGTTTAAAGTTCTGAACGTGGTGGTATAAAGTTTGTAATGTCACAATTCAAAGTTTATAAATTCTAAGAGTAAAGTTTTGAACATATTAGTTCAAAGTTTATAATTTTTCAGTATAAAGTACAAAGTTTATAATATGACAAATTAAAGTTCTGAACTTAACAGTATAAAGTTGTAATCTAATATTTCAAAGTAAAATCTGAGTGTAACGCTTTGAACCTATTAGTACAAAGTTAGTAATGTGATAGTTTAATTTTTTCAACCTAGTACTATAAAGTTTATAATGTCATAATCTAAAGTTTATAGATTTTGAGTGTAAAGTTTTAAATCTAGCAGTATAAAGTTTATGGATTTTAAGTGTAAAGTTTTAAATCTAGCAGTATAAAGTTTATAATATGATAGTTTAAAGTTTTGAAGCTAGCAATATAAACTTTGTAATGTGATGGTTCAAAGTTTATAAATTCTGAAATCAATTTTATAATTCAATTATAAAATTCATCATAACTTCATGCTTTTTATTTTTTTATCTTAACTTATTTTTCCTTTTCAGGGTATGGATGACAACTATTTTGTAATGAAAAATGGAAGCCACTTGTGCTTTGTATTAGCTATTTGTGAAGTTATGTCTGTTTTAAGAACCATTTTTTATTTCTTTTGTATCGATTGAATTATTAAGTCTATATAAAGTATTATGAAACAAAAGCTATTATGATTTTTTTAATACTACTTCTATATCCATATGAATGTCAAACCATCCCCCGTGATGAGGACATCGCCACGCTGGACACATCGACGCCATGGTCTTCACCAAGTTGCAATCCGTCTCCAACTCAGCTTCCACGTCACCCTCGGAATTCAGGAGCAGTCCTCGGTAAAATCAACGTCCCAGATGCATACGGACTCCGTTTTCGATGAACTAGATATGCTTGGAAAGATAATTTGATAAGCTAACCAATGGCTTTGTAATCACATCAAAATACGTCCGGAGTCAACGGGAATCGTCGAAACAAGTCAGCGTCCAGAATCTGCCAGGGTGCTGCGTCACCGTATTTTGGTCCGTTGGGTCGTGTATCGTCTTAGAGCCCATTAGGGGGCGCGTCCAACATAGATAACGTACTAAACCCTATAATTAGCCACCGTCATCGTCGTTAGGTCTTGGGTTTTGTTTAGAGTTTAGTTTTCCATCGAGGAACTGAATCGTTCATTGTAACTATGGTGTCGAATCCTTTTACAGTGATCCAGGGCCCCCGTTCTTGATCTCCTCCACTGTGTCGATTAGTCCTTTGGAACCGAGTTCTTGAACCCTCTATTGATATTCGCATAAATTCATATTTGCAATTTCAGATTGCATGTTTTACCTTCTTGCTTGTGTTCTTCGATTCGCTTGCAAGATTAGCCTTCTTGGCGAGGTCAATTAAGTTGTGCTTGGTTGATAACCAACGGAGCATATGTTGTGTTGCAGGTTCGAAGGGTTTCGAATTGCAGGGTTCGATCGTGTCGATTGAAGCCGGATCGCAATGTCGAGATCTCCACCAATCGAATTTACCAGCTACCTCACGGAAGATTGGGCCGTCTCTCATCAATTGGTATCGGATATTTCAGGTTTTCCGCGAGGTATAATCTCGTTTGCCTTAGATTCATATCTGTTCATTACCTAGAGTCCACAAAGAGCCTACAAAAATATTTAAATTTCTGTTGTCCCATCGCCCTTTGTGCCTTTGCAATTTCGTTTCAGTTTCGCATTGTTGAGTTTGTGTCCGTGGTCGAGTCTTGTTGCTGGTTTAGGGTTGTGTTCGTCGTCGTAGTTCAACGTTGTCGGTGTTTGTTAACCGACAACTCGTCTTGAGGGATCTCAGATGATTTGTTCGGTGGGGATCGACGTTCGTAGGACTCGGCGATTACACAGGGACAGCGATTTATACTGGTTCAGGCTGCTAAGTAGCGTAATACCTTACGTCCAGTGCGGTGTGTGCCTTGTGTATTGCTTATGATTCAATGTTCCCTCCTCTAGGACCTGCGCCCGGTTCCCCTTATATATCCGGGTGAGCCTCAGCGCAGACCGAGTCCTAGCCGGTTACAACAGTGGAGTAGTCCTATTCTAATTACAGGACTTCCTTTTACAACTCGGCTAAGTTACAAACTAGAGTCCTAATCCAAGTACACTTCGTTACAAGTCCTCGGATCTCTAAAGCCATCCTGGATTAGTCGGAGTAATCATCGATAGATGATATCTCTGACATCCTGGTACGTCAAGCCCCCGAGCTCTTCATCATTTCTTCACGACATTATCTTCTAGTTTCTTCTTGAGAATCTTCGAGTAATATCTTGAGAAATCTTGAAGTGCTCCGAGTGTAAAGAAATTCCATGGTGTGCACTTTTTACAAAAAGTGCACCCATAGGGTGTAGCCCCGAGCCTCTTGTTATTTATAATAACTTTGAGGATCTTTGAAGCCTTTTCCGAGTAAATCTTGAATAAGAAAAAACATTTCCTTTATAGATTATACCCTGCAGCCCCCGAGCCTGAGTTCTGAGTACCATAGTAGTCGGTTCTCGGGGTCTTCTAAATGAAGCCACTAGGTAATCTATTAAGGTCTTGAGTAGTCGGACCATGACACCAACTTGTTGCTTAAACCATCCAAGTAATAATTACTCAGCTTCAGGTGGGCAATGTTTTCAACAAACATCCCATATCACCCCCCTACTGAATAAAAATTACCTTGAGTCCAGCAATAATTGACTGGTGACTGTTCCAACTGTGCGTAATAATGATGTTTGTCGTTTTCTGCAACTGCAAACTTTGTCGTCTTCGTCTTGAAGTGCGTGTGAGAATTAGCTCTGTTACCCATGCCGAGCTTCACATGCACCACAGTAATTTGTTTGAATTATTGGTCCAGCGATCACTCTTGTTGATGAACCTGGTCTATAGACCCAGAAGAAACTGCCTATAAATACCCTACCTGGGAAGCAAAGAGCTCATATCTTTCGAGAGTATAAAACTTCTTATTAGTTCCATGGGTATTGTAATAGCAATAGCTGAGATGTTCGAGCCCCCGGGTGTCTTCCTTCTGTAGAATAGATGAAGTGCCCAGAAGAACTCTTGTGAAAGGACCATCCATTAGGGTGGTTTCCAAGTGGTCGCGAGCAGAGGGACACAGAGGTGCGCCTAAAAGAACTCTTGTGACTACCACTCGTAGATAACCTCGGAGTCACAGGTTGTCAAAAGGGCGGCGAGGGTGATGGTCTTCCCCGAGTTCCTTGAGTACTGGGGTGGTACCAAAGACTCACCTTGGGATGCACTGAAAAGATAGTGTCTACCCAAGGTTCTGTGTCTGCTTTACTGCGTCTCACTGAACTCGGTCCTTGGTGCAGTAGGCATCAAGGCTATGTACCTTGAATTCACTAGAGTAGCGTTTTACACCTTGATTGTACTTCTGTTGAAAGTTGCTGTATCTCAAGGTGTTTCCATGTATTTCTGTTGTAATTCCGAGTAATAATAAAAAGATCCAGGTACTTGGATATACTGTCTGAGTCCTCTGTCTTGCTTTCCGAGTACTAAATGTATCTTGCGAAGAAGAAGAAGAAACTTGTCTGTTACTGTATCTGTTCTCCGTCTCTAACGTCTGACACGTACTCCCAGCCATTAGGGTTTTTAGACTGTTCCATGACGCCGTTGAGAAAAGGAACGGGTTGCCAAAACAGATCTATAATAAGCCGCCGCCAGGCTTATGTTTTCCTTACGCTTTCATCAAGCCATTGCCTTCGGAGCTAGAAATCCCTTAGCCAATTCCACAGTTGATGCGCAGAAAATCTCTCATCACCAACATGGGTCCCAAGAGGCAGTCTACAGGAGACAAGAAGAAGCCTAGGATCACCACCACCGGAAAGCCTAAGCATCCAAACCCGCCAACTGATGTCTTGGCGTGGAAGAAGCTGGACACCACCCTGGCGGAACTGGCATTCCTTGCGCAGCAAGGATTGCTACGGGCGCAACCACTGGATGGATGGAAGGTACCCACTGATCATCGCGCTCCTGCCCCCAATACCACGGAAATCATGATGTTTAAAGCCTTCGTAGAGCGGGGATTGAGGCTTCCTGCTTCGGACTTCTTTCGTGGATTGCTGCATTACTATGGTTTGACTCTAAACCATGTTACTCCCAATGTGGTTCTTCATATTGCAATCTTCGCCCATCTCTATGAGGCTTTTCTAGGGATATGTCCCTCTATTACCCTTTTCCGCTTTTTTCTGGTTTAAGTGTCAACCTAGTGACGCAATACCGAGGCTAGTCTTCAGGTTAGATTGGAAGTAGCCAATCAATATATAACTGTTGAGTTGTCAGAGTTGGTAAAAGACTGGGCTGCTGGGTGGTTCTATATGGGTAACCCACCCCCAGCTCTTCGTCGTCATGATGGATGGCCACCACAGAAGTGTGTGTGAAGGAAGGAGAAGCTCACAAGTGAAGAAGTAGGGGCTATCCAACCCCTCCTCATTATGATAGACGCTTTGATAATCGATGGGCTGACCGGATACACTGTCGTTCAAGACTTTGTTGCCCAGCGTATCCACCCGCTTCAGCAGCGAGCCAACTGTTGGGTTCGAATACCTGGGTAAGAACGACCCGGGTTGCCACGCTGTCGAGCAATTGGCCAACTGTGAAGTCCTCTGAGAGTGAACCGGCTGCTTAAGAGCCGTGAACGTCTTGCTCCAGTGATGACATCCTTCTCCGCCATTAATCCTCCTCCTCCGGTAAGTACTTAATTTGTCGTGTCGTCAAGGTTCAGAATAAATATCCTTCTGACTTGACTAGATACCCTTCTGTTTTTTAGGGCCAGGGGAGAGATAACAATGATTGTCCTCCCCTGCCTCCGGCGATTGAAGAAGGCAGAGGCATCGCGTTGGAAGGTCCAATCCGAAGTGAGGATCTTCCTAACAAACCAAGTTCGCCTGAAGATCTTGATTGACCTGACACAGAATCAACTGACTCTGATGTCTTGTTTATAGACCCAGAGGCTGAGGGTAGCCGAAAGAGGTCGCCGACTCCTCAACTAGAAGCCGGAGGACCCGTCCTTAAGAAGGCTCGCACTGGTAATCGCCGTGCTTGTCGAAAAGTTCTTTTATCTCAAGAATTGTCTGATAAGCACTATAAGCCGGGTGCTCCTGGTAAGGAAAACCCGAGTACTTTGTAGTCCTTTTGAGTGTTGATGTCTCTTGTCTTATATATGTCGCTGTATCAGATGCTGGAACGGCGCAAGGGACTTCAAGCAGCGTGGTGTCTGAGAAGCCTCGACTTCAGACCCGCTTCTGATACAGTCGCTCTTGAAGCTACCAAAGCCTTTGAAGCTCGTGAAGTAAGTTTTTAGCTTTGTAGAGTGTACACAGAGTTCTGATACTGACATGTATACTTGTCTGCTTGCAGGAAGGCAAAACCAGGTGCAACAGCCTCGAGCACCGTTCCTGATCCTCAGGCGGTAGAGGAGTCGGAGCCGCTAGCCAAGGATGACTCCAGCGTGCCGCCAACTTTTAGTCAGGTAGATCTGCTGCCTGACTCCTCTGCGTCCAAGTCTCAGGTCGAAGCTGCTCCTGACGCGGATGCTCTTCCATTGCCTCAGGTTGGTTGGCCGTACTCCATCTTTCGTTCTCCCGCTCAATTGGAGTTTGACCGAGTGTGGAATGACTGGTTTTTTCGTACACGACAGCCGGACGAACCTACCCTGGACATGGTCTTGACGGAGATACATGCAGAGGGCTCAGCTTGTCAGCAGGGAGGATCTTTAGATGCACCCGAGTCCCGCGCCAAGGAGCTACTCTTGACGTGTCGGGTATGACCAGGATCTTACTCGGCTGAAGGAGCTGAAGGATCAGGTGAGGGCTCCTTTTGAAGCTCTTCACCAATTTGTTGAGGTAAAAGTCTCGATCTCTTCTTGTTATACTGTAAACTCATCCGAGTACTCACGATATTATTGTATTGTAGTCCTTTGACTTCAAGGTTAGAGATCAAGTCACCTGGATCCGCCAGGAGCTGTCTCGTGAAAACCAAGAGCTCCGCGACTATATTGCCCAGGACCAAATTAGTCAGAAGGTAGCCACCCAGGTTTTGCATAATCGCATTAATGAACTCCAAGGCAACCTCAAGGAAGTGATAGCGGAGCGTGATGCCGCTAACGACCGAGAAGGTGAGCTGATATTCAAGTCTGCTGCTATGGAACAGAAGCTGAAGGAGCTCAAGAAGAGTTCTAAAAAGCAGCTTGGAGGTATACTTGGGGTTTCTGTGTCGTTCTGCTCCATAATATTAGTCGGATGACATGATAACTAACCGTTTTGTATGCAGATGCAAATAAGCTGGCTTCTGGGTGGCAGAACGCCTTCAAACGGAAGCAGGCGGAGCTTGAAGAGGTATTTGCTAATGCGCAGAGTACTCTTCAAGAAGCCAAATTGATGCGTGAGGGTGCTGACCGGGACCTTCTGCAGGCTTTGAAGTCTACGAAGGAGTCGCGGGATTCCCTGATGGCCTTGGAGCAAGTGTCGAGCCCCTGCTCAACATGATTCCGGCGCAGGCAGGAGTCGAGGAGTCTTTGATTGAACGGGCCAAGGCTGCACCTGGGCGGCTGGCGCAATACATCAAAGATATGTCGATCTCCGTGGTGCAGGGTCTGATGGCAACATTGCGGCTGCATCTGCCGTCCTTTGACCTGTCCGCTGTGATGACCCTTCCTGAGGGCAAAGATGACGAGGACCTTGCGGCAATGCAAGAGGAGGTGAAGGCCACCGCGGAGGAGTACTCACAAATATTAGATCTTGTAGAGTAGTCTAGACTCCTCAGTCTCTGCAGCTTGTATCTCCTGAAAACAATATTATAAGATATAAAAATATTGGTTACTTTGAATCTTGTGAATTGCATATATGTCCAACTCCATATTGCGGCAAATTTCTTTGGCAATGGGTTGAGTTTATTTGTTGTGGATGTATGACCAGACGTCTAATTAGACGAGTCTATCCGAGTGCTCGCTAGCACTTTAGTTTGGGTCGTGTGACTTTGTTTCTCTAACCATTGTGTAGAGAACTTAGTCTTGCCCGAGTACTACTCTTAGTACCCTTGTTCAAGGGATAACAATGATCAAGCACCTCTTGAAGGACCGTAGCATTGGTTCCTTCTAGGTGAATCATATCCTCTTGACGATCGCAGCTTGAGTGCGAAGGTGGGTGGCCCTCTGTCCAAGATGTGTGTAACATGGTGAATACTAATCCACCTTGTTATGCCTTATAGGAACTGTTGTCCACTATAGTGGATTTCATATTCGCTATAGGCTGATAGCCGGGTGTTAAGTCGTACTACCTTGTGAGTTGTATTGAGCTCGAAGCTCGTAACTCAAGTATGGTTTTCGCTGAACCAATCTATCCGAGTAATATTATATATTAGTCGGAGGTAAGCCCTGCTATTGCAGAGACTGTTATGCGACTGAATAGTCGTGATGAGGTATAAAAAATAGCCTGGATAAAAGTTCTTGTGTCATATGAACTTCAAACTTATTAATATTCCGACTAATAAATACAATTGCCTTCAATCAGAATTGTAGCGTAGTCCTTAAGTATGGAATTTCTTCAAGTGCTCTATATTCCATGAATTTGGCAGTGGAGATCCATCTTCGTGACTAGCTCAAATGACCCGGGTCTTGTTACTTAGATACAATATGAAGGACCTTCCCATGGACTCATGAGCTTGTGACGTCCAACAGTGTTCTGAATTTCTTCAACACCATGTCGCCCTTGGAAGGTGCGGTGATAGACGTTCTTATCATATAGCGCCTCATCCCTTGAAGGTATCTTGCTGACTGAAAAAGTGCGGTTAGTCGGGCTTCTTCAAGGGCTGTCGACTCTAACCGCCTGGTATCATCAGCTTCGCCCTCGTTGTACTGCTCCGTTCGTGGGGAGTTCCAGATTAAGTCAGCCGGTAAGATTGCTTCAGTGCCCATATACCAGAAAGAAAGGTGTTTGGCCTGTTGCCCGACTTCGTTGTGTTCGTAGCCCCCAGACTACCTTAGGCAATTCTTCAAACCCACTTTCCGTCGTGATCTTTTAGGAGGTCAAAATAGCCTTGGTTTTAATCGAGAGAATCAGGGCGTTTGCTCTTTCAACTTGGCCATTGGACTGAGGGTGAGCACTGATGCGTAGCTATCTTGATTCCACAGTAGCTGGCCCATGACTTGAATTCGATAGCCGTAAAGGGGGACCCAAGATCAGTGATGATTCTGTGCGGCATTCCAAAGCTGAAGATGAAAAATGCTCTGCATGAATTGGACTGACTTGGAAGCATTGAATTTGACCAAGGGCATGTACTCGATCCATTTTGTGAATTTGTCGAATTGCAACGTAGATGTACTCGAATCCGCCTGGGGCGCGCTTGAGAGGACCCACCATATCGAGTCCCCAGCATGAGAAGGGCCATGACGGAGGGATGCATATCAGTTCATGTGCGGGTGCTGCTGCTGCTTGGCAAAGAACTGGCATGATTAACAGCGGCGGACTAAGTCTTCCGCGTCTTTTAAAGCTGAGGGCCAGTAGTATCCTGACCTGAAGATTTTTCCGACTAGTGTCCTTGAAGCTGCATGATTACCGCAGGAGGACCAGAGTGGACTTCATTCAGGATTTCCCTGCCTTCTTCTGGTGTGTATACACTTGAGGAGACCCCTGATGAAGCTCCGCGTCGATACAGCTTATCCCCGACTAGAACATAGTTTTTGCTACGCCTGGTGACTTGCTCTGCTGTATTTTGTCACTTGTAGTTTATGTTCTTTGAAGTAATCAATGAAACTCGTGTCCAGTCGGGTGCTAGAGATAGGACCTGGGTTGCGGGGTCTGGCTCGAACTCCTCCTTCTCTTGGATTGAAGGCTTGGATAACTCATGTACAAAGGTACCACTAGGAACTTGTGCTCTGTCAGAACCCAATTAGCGAGTAGTATATCTGCTGCCACGTTGAGATCCCGGGTACATGAATGAGTTCCAGTCCTGCAAAGTGTTTTTCCAGCTTGCGTATTCAGCACAATAGGCGTTCATTGTTCCTTGGTACAGTCCCAGTCTTTGTTAACTTGGTGATGACCACGGACGAAGAATCGCCATAGACTAATAGCCGCTTAATGCCCAAGTGACTGCTAGTTTAAGTCCGTGGGAGCATCATAGTCTCATATTCTGTTTCATGGGTGGCTGGCCAAATACTATTGCAAAACGTATTTGAGTTGTTCGCACCGCGGGGGTGATACAAGAAGGACTCCGGCTCCTGCTCCTCCGAGTTTTAGGGACCCATCGAAAGTACATCTTCCAGTGATCGGGAGTAGCGTTGTCTCTAGTCTGTGTATTTCAGTCCATTCGGCGACAAAATCAGCTAGGGCTGGACTTGACAGCTTTCCTGGAGAGTGAACTTGATGTGAGTGCCCCTAATTCAACTGCCCACTTGGAAATCCTTCCAGTAGCATCACGGTTTGTGAAGGATTTCTCCTAAAGGAAAATCGTGACTACCGTGATATCATGACTTCGAAGTAGTGTCGCGCTTCTTGAGGATATGAGTAAAGCATAGAGCAGTTTTTGTACTTGCGGGTACCTGACCTTCGAGTCAGAATAGTACCTCGCTGATGTAATAAACTGGTCGTTGGGTTGTATATGTGCTTGTCGTCTTTGCGCTCCACCACGATTGCTGTGCTGACAACGAGTGTGGTAGCTGCGATATACAGCATCATCGGTTCCCTGGGCTACGGGCGGCGTCAGTAGGGTGATTGATAAGGTAGCTTTTGAGTTGTTCAAAAGCTCTGTCCGCTTCATCCGTCCACTGAAAATTGTCGCCGGCTTTAAGCAATTTGAAGAAAGGCAATCCCTTTTCTCCGAGCCATGAGATAATTGATTTAACGCAGCCATGCACACGTGAGTTTCTGAACGTCTCGGACAGAGGTAGGCGACTTCAGGTTTGTGATGATAGTTGTGATCTGCTTTTGACTAGCCTCGATGCCTCGATGACTAATGAGGAATCCGAGTAGCTGTCCTGAGGGTACCCCGAAGACGCATTTGGTTGGATTGAGTCTCCATTGATACGCACGTAATCGGTTGAAGGTTTCCACTAGGTCTGATATCAGGGTAATCGGATCCCTTGTTTTTATGACTACATCATCAACATAAGCTTCTGCATTGCGGCCAATCTGATCACCCAGGCAATCTTGGATGGCGCGTTGATAAGTAGCCCCCGCGTTCTTTAGTCCAAAGGACATAGTTTTGTAATAGTATGCTCCAAAAGGAGTAATGAACGATGTCTTGGGTTGGTCTTCTTTTTGAGGGCAATCTGATGGTACCCGGAGTAGCAATCCAAAAAAGAGAATAAGGCGGCGCCTGCGGTGGCATCAACTATTTGGTCTATCCTTGGTAATCCGAAGGGATCCTTTGGACAATGCCTGTTGAGGTCTGTGTAGTCGACACACATGCGCCACTCAGCAGAGTTCTTCTTGACTAGCACTGGGTTAGCTAACCACTCGGGGTGGAGGATTTCTCTGATGAATCCGGCCGCGAGTAGCTTGGCTATTTCCTTCTTGATTGCCTCTTTCTTCTCTGGTGAAAATCGTCATAATCTTTGCTTGATAGGTCTAGAGCCTTCCTTTAACTCTAATCTGTGCTCAGCCAAGTTCCTTGGGACCCCAGGCATGTCTGCAGGTTTCCAAGCAAATATGTCTTTGTTTGCTCTAAGGAACTTGGTGAGCGCGAGTTCCTATTCTTCAGATTGGTGAGCACTGATAACCGCTGTCTTGGAAGGATCGCCGGTTTCCAGGTCAATGGCTTTTGTGGAGACTTCTGCTGATGGTTGAATAGTATCCGCCTTCTTGGTTGGGATTTCTGAATCTCCAGGCTTGGTATTAAGCACCATCTGAGCGAGTTCTTGTACTTCTAGGGCGAGTTGAGCTTGTTCAGCGATTTGGAAAGCCTCTGTGTCGCAATCAAATGACCGCTTCAAGTCGCCTCTGAAGGTTAAGATTCCTTTGGGACCCGACATCTTCAATAAGAGGTACGGGTAGTGGGGTACTGCCATAAACTTGGCAATAGCAGGTCGCCCGAATATGGCGTGATACGATGATTCGAAGTTGGCTACCTCAAAACTGATGTACTCTGTTCTGTAATCGATCGGAGTTCCAAAAGTGACGGGTAGTATAATCCTTCTGAGTGGTACAGCCGCTTTTCCGGGTACTATGCCGTAGAAAGGAGCGTTTGATGGTGTGAGCTGGGTTGCGAGATCTAGATTCATCTTTCGTAGGGTGTTTGCAAAGATAACATTGAGTCCTGCTCCGCCATCGATGAGTACCCTCCCAAGTGTATATCCAGCGACCGTGGTGTCCTGTTGGGAGCACACTTGCCGAGCCCCCGCACTTGTGCAGGGGAGGGGCGAAGGTGGCCAAGCGTCGGAAGCAGTAGCGAAGGTAAGGCGGAAGTGGAAAGATGCTCAATTCCCCAAAGGGTCGTCCCCTTACACTGTTCATCCCCTTGGTATTTATAGGGAATACCAAGGGGCACGGGCCAAATTACAAAAGGGTACAGGGAAGATTCCTCACCTCCACGCAGGGAGGAAGGGCAAAAGCGTAAATACACAGCAGAAGCGGAAACCCTAATCGGCCATCCTCTAATGCGCCGCCACCTGGTTCTTGTTCACCTTCGGGGGAGAGGTGCGGAGGTTCTGACCTTCGGCCGTGCTCGCCCTTGGGCCCGCACCCCTTCGCCGTCTGCCGGGCCTCCGACTATACTCGCCTTCGGGGGAGAAGACCGAAGATTTGACCTTCGGCCGTGCTCGCCGGACCTTCGGCTTCGCTTGCCTCGGACAGCGCACACTCGCCGCTTGCTTGAACCTTCGCTCCAAGCGAAGGTGGCGTTGTGAGCCAGCGAGGGTTGCTTGCAGTGCGACTGTCGACTTCGACCTGCACGGAATGCAACAAAGCAACGAGGTCGGACCCATGTCCGGAGGTCAGGGTACTGATCCGAAGAAGAGAGGGACTTCGCAAGGACACATAGATTGCGCGAGGGTTGTTTCCTTGGACACCAGCTTGGGCGTCGCTTCTGCCGAGGGTTCCTTCCCCCAACAGTAGCCCCTTCATTGTCTTGGATCTAAAAAACCGTGTTTAGGCCCAAGCAGCGTCTTTCAATGGGGACAGTAAATGGGACCCTCGACAGCGACGCCCGCGACTGCTTTGGGCTGGGCCATTGTGTGTTGTTTGTACTGTTGAAGCCCGTTTCGTTTTTGGCGCCGCGTTTTTCGATTGCTGTGCCAATTTTGTCGGGTGTGCGGGTTCGTTTCCTGGCCTATAAATGGAGAGGGTTGGTGAATGGGTTGGATTGTGCTTTCCTCTGCTATAGTTGTCCTGCTGTCGCGATTTGCTTCGTAGCGAAGGTTTGTTTTAGCTTGTGCGCGAGGGTAGAGGCGGGTGCTTGCTGTTTGATAGCTTTGGTAGCCGAAGGGATGGCTAGATTGAAGCAGACTGCTCGGGCTGATTCTCCTGCTGTCGCGGATGAAGGTATTACCTTTGAGTTTGGTCTGAGCCGGGTTTGTGCCAGTGAGATTGCATCATATGTGAGGTGGGGCTGGATTGAGGAGGGCAAGGCGAGGACCAGTGTTGGGGAGACAGTGCCGAAGCCGGATGCGGATGAAGTTGTAGTGTTTGAGGAGTTCCTTTCGGCTGGTCTTCGCTTTCCAGCTGATTCCTTCGTGACTTCGGTCCTGCGAAGGTTCAATTTGCGCTTCCATCAGCTTACGCCTTCTTGCTTCACAAAGATGTCAGTTTATGTCTGGGCCTGCAGATCTCAGGGGATTGTCCCCCATGTCGAGGGTTTTGTCCGCACTCATCGCGTTCATATGCAGCCTCGTAAGATTACGGACAGCGAGGGCAAGAGCAGCCTTGGACAGTTCGCGGTGTACACTTTCTGCCATCGTGCCGGCGCGGAGCTACCGGTGCAGGCGCAGAAGAACAAGTGGAGCAGCGGGTGGCAGGAGTTTTGGTTCGAAGAGAGATCTCAGTGATAGCTCGAGCTTTGCGGTGAGCTTCCGGTGCTTGGAGATGTGAGCGCCGAAGCTAAGATGAGCGTCGAGGCTCATGCTGTTGTTGATTGCCTGAGGGTTGTTGCGCGTTCTCAGTGTGCGCGTGATTTGGTGGAGGAATATTGTTGTGCCAAGATTTGGCCTCTTGGCCGGAGGCGGACGTGGTTTACGGCGGAGAGTGACCCCAGGTACGAGGGTAGGGGCTTGAAAAGGCCGAGTTTGGATCTGGAGAAGGTTTGGGAGAAAACTCTTAAGAAATTTCCAAGGCGCGAGGATGGGAACGAAACTATCTATAAGCGGGTTCAGCAGTGGGCAGAGGAGCTTGTTGGGAAGCTATCCACGTTGGAGGTCAAGGCTATCCACAGCTCTGTTGGTAGCGAAGGTCGGGTAAACAGGATGTTTGACATTCTTGGCATTCGTTATGCTAATTGGCCTGCTCCGTCGAGTGATGACGCGCCGAAGAAGAGGAAGCGTAAAGCTTCGGAAGAAAAAGAGATCGTCTCTCGGCCAAAGAGGGGCCGTGGTCGAGGCCGTGGCGGAGCTAGTGGCCGAGCAAAGGTGCTTGCGACGGAGTTCGCTGCTGGCTCTGGTGCTGCAGGTACTTCCTCCTCCTCAGCCGTAGCCCCAAGCGGCCAAGGTGCCGGAACAGTTGGGGGACGCGTGCCTCGCGTTGGAGGGATCAGCGCTTTGATTCAGATTTCGGGCGACGAGGATGAATCTGATGATGATGAGGTGGAGGAGAAGGACGGAAAGGAGGGGGAGACGGGCGAGGGTTCGTCCGATGAAAGCAGCGAGAGTTCTAGTGAAGGACATGACACCGAAGAGGCGGTGTCCATTGGAGGCGGAGCCTCGCCGGGTGCTGGAACGAGGGTTGCCCAGAGCTCGGTTGATATCGCTCAAGATATTGAGCCAGGTAGCCCTCGACGAGGGTCGATTCCCAGCTTTGCGGGCTCGCACCTTTGGGTGGAGGGGTTTGAGTTTGATGGGGAACTTGACTCCGCGCGAGCCCGGGGGAAGAGACCGTTCGGCAAGGCGAGTCGGTCGAGCCTCCCGGAATATGCTAAAAAGCTTGGGATTTCTGATCCGGCAACTGAGCTGTTCACTAGTCCGGACCTTCGGGATTGCCACTTGCAGTGTAGCCCGGAAGAAAGGCGTTTTCTAGGCCGAAACTTCGGCCGGATTTGTGTGCCGGAGGCAGAGGTTCTACTTGCGGACCAAGCAGTTGGTGACACCTTCGACGACGTTGATGTCAAGTTGGCGGAGCTAATGCTCTTGAACTGCTCAGCGAGGCGGAAGGTTGGCTCTGACATGGAATTTATGAGAAACCATATTACTGATCTTGAGAAGGAGAATAGCAGACTGGCCCGGAGCCTAGAGAATAAAGAAATTGAACTGAAGAATGCTTCGGAGAAGGCCGCGAAGACTCGAGAGGAGGCAGTTGAACTGGCGAAGCGTAATGCTAATCTGATTGCCGCGGGAGAGGAGAAAGACAAGGCTTTGGCCGAGGCCGAGGGTCGGCTAGGGGATTTGAACAAATCTTGGCGGGCGAGTATGGAGAATGTTAAACGTAAACTTGATCGTTGTCTGACCGAGGCTGGAGGCTCTGCCGGAGAGCCATTGCCTGCAGCTAACGCGGAGGCCTTCGAGGGCTGGTTGGGTAACGAGCTTGATGTGTTTAGCTCGTTAGTTTCCAATGCAGCCAATTTTGGTGGCTACGCCGGGGCCTTGGCAATGGCGAGCACGCTTCGTCTGGCGGATTGTGATCATCTTCGCAAGATGAAAAGGCCGAACCATGCCTTTCTGTCGGTTGATGAAGTTCGCCGGATGAAGGTTGATGATGCAGAAGTTCGGAACTGTGCGATGCGTTTGCTTCACAAGTTTTGGATCTCCGGAGGTGGCCGAGCTCTCGCCTTCGAAGAAGCTGCCGAGGCTACACGTCAGGTTCGCATCCTTTTTAAGATTTTTGATTTTGTTGGTTTGTTTTAGAGGGGTTGTTGTTGATTTTGGCGAGGTTTGTCTTTTGTTTTGCTTATAGGCTCGACAAGATGCGATGCCCTCGCCGCCCACGGAACCTGCAGCGAGGGGTGGCTCCGAAACCGTCCCTGAGCCAAGTTGTGCGGGGGTTACGCTCGCCGAGATCGAGGCGTTGACCGGGGACGTGCCGATCGCTGAAGGAAACGCGGCGCAGGCAACGGCGATGGAAGAGGAGCCTGCTACGAATGTCGAGGCTACTGTGGAGGAGTCCACGGCGGAGGAGACGTCAGCTGGGACCTCGACTGTCGCTGTTGGCGAGGATTCGGAGACTATCCGAGGGGAAGCTGGTCAGGTGTGATCCCTGGGATTGTTGTGGCGAGGTGGTCGTTTTGTAGATACTGTGGTTGTAGAGACTTGATGAAGCTGAAACAACTTTTGTATTTTTGTGAAACGTGCAGGTTCCTGATGGAACCGTGCTAAAGGTGTTGGACGTCACTCCGCTGATGTTAAATTACCAAGATGTTTTTATAACTGGTGAATCGTGGGCTCGCGCTAGGTTTAAACAACCTTCGCTTTCCTTTGAACGTTTTTGGTGGTCAAAGGTGCGAAGGTATGGTTTAAAGAATGGTAGGTCGGATCGTTTTTGGCGCGAGGCAGATTATACTGATCGTCAAGCCGACCGCTATTTGTTTGGATCTTCTTCGGTCCCGCAAGCTAGCGGAGATGATGATATTGACGAGAACACAGCTTTGGAATATTTATTCGGGCAAAGGGAGCTTGGTGTTGGTTCGGATGGGGCGCTTTTGATTCCGAAGGAAGAACCTTCGGAAGTTATTGAGACGAGGCATAGATACATGTATAGGGCGAGGGTTTTATCCGGGGAGCTGCCGATTGTCCCTGCAGCTCTTTTGTTGTGGGGACCCCTGGTTCCAGTAGAGGGGGGTTTGAGGAGGCCGAAGGTTTCGGTGATTTGATGTTGATTGAGGGGAGCGATGGTTCCTTGTAAAGAATTTTTTATTTTTCGGATATGTTTGTTGTTGTAACGTTACTTTGTAACAGTATGAGAAAGGTGTATGGGTTGTGTGCCATGTTTGCTGCGCTATTTAATGTTTCTTATATTGTTTAATAGCGAGGCCCCGTTTTACTTTTGACGAGGCTCGCGCACTGTTCACGTGAGCTTGTTTTGAAAAAACAGCGACGCCCCCTTTTTCCTTTAGCGGGGCTCACGCATTTGCTCTCGTGAGCTTGTTTTGAAAAAACAGCGACGCCCCCTTTTTCTTTAGCGAGGCTCGCGCATTTGCTCTCGTGAGCTTGTTTTGAAAAAACAGCGACGCCCCCTTTTTCTTTTGCGAGGCTCGCGCATTTGCTCTCGTGAGCTTGTTTTGAAAAAACAGCGATGTCCCCTTTTTCTTTTAGCGAGGCTCGCGCATTTGCTCTCGTGAGCTTGTTTTAAAAAAAACAGCGACGCCCCCTTTTTCTTTTAGCGAGGCTCGCACAATGCTTTTTAACACGCTGATTTGGAGAGGACAGCGACCCGTACGTCTATAGTCATTCTTTCGAGGGTGCTACAAAGGTCGATGGTTTGGAGTTTGCGGTTTGCAAAACGGTGCGACAGTTGCTATGCCGAGACTCTGCTGGACGAGGGTGCCACATTGGTCGGGTGAGGCGGGAGAAAGTGCACCCGCCCGGGGCCTGACTTGGAGGTCTCGGGTGAGACGGAGAATGCGCGCCCGCCTGAGGCCTGACTTGGAGGGCTCGGGCGAGACGGAGAATGCGCGCCCGCCCGAGGCCTGACTTTGCTTGTGCGAGCGTGCTCGACTTTTTGGACTTCGCGCCTCCCCTTATTTCAGGCGGAGGTGAAGTTTGCTTTTTTGCGAGCCCCTGTCATTTGTGCCAGGGTGCTCGACTTTTTTGGACTTCGCGCCTCCCCTTATCTTAGGCGGAGGTGAAGTTTGCTTTTTTGCGAGCCCCTGTCGTTTGTGCCAGGGTGCTCGACTTTTTGGGACTTCGCGCCTCCCCTTATCTTAGGCGGAGGTGAAGTTTGCTTTTTGCGAGCCCCTGTCGTTTGTGCCAGGGTGCTCGACTTTTTTGGACTTCGCGCATCCCCTTATCTTAGGCGGAGGTGAAGTTTGCTTTTTTGCGAGCCCCTGTCGTTTGT
Organism: Coix lacryma-jobi var. lacryma-jobi; assembly: GCA_009763385.1. Taxonomy (NCBI): domain Eukaryota; kingdom Viridiplantae; phylum Streptophyta; class Magnoliopsida; order Poales; family Poaceae; genus Coix; species Coix lacryma-jobi. Next base: position 150,423,783 of record CM019824.1, read on the forward strand.
GCCAGGGTGCTCGACTTTTTTGAACTTCGCGCCTCCCCTTATCTTAGGCGGAGGTGAAGTTTGCTTTTTTGCGAGCCCCTGTTGTTTGTGCCAGGGTGCTCGACTTTTTTGGACTTCGCGCCTCCCCTTATCTTAGGCGGAGGTGAAGTTTGCTTTTTTGCGAGCCCCTGTCGTTTGTGCCAGGGTGCTCGACTTTTTGGGACTTCGCGCCTCCCCTTATCTTAGGCGGAGGTGAAGTTTGCTTTTTGCGAGCCCCTGTCGTTTGTGCCAGGGTGCTCGACTTTTTTGGGCTTCGCGCCTCCCGTTATCTTAGGCGGAGGTGAAGTTTGCTTTTTTGCGAGCCCCTGTCGTTTGTGCCAGGGTGCTCGACTTTTTGGGACTTCGCGCCTCCCCTTATCTTAGGCGGAGGTGAAGTTTGCTTTTTGCGAGCCCCTGTCGTTTGTGCCAGGGTGCTCGACTTTTTGGGACTTCGCGCCTCCCCTTATCTTAGGCGGAGGTGAAGTTTGCTTTTTTGCGAGCCCCTGTCGTTTGTGCCAGGGTGCTTGACTTTTTGGGACTTCGCGCCTCCCCTTATCTTAGGCGGAGGTGAAGTTTGCTTTGAAAAGAAAAGTAATGTTTTTCGAAGCAATCTTAGCAGGTTTTCATCGAATGTAGCGCTTTTGAAAGAGACCCGCTTTTTCGATGTTTTGGAGATTTTACTTTTTTGGGGGTTCTAACCTGTATTAATGCTTTGGATACTGCCTCGTTAAAAAACCTTACGCCCCTTCGTAAAAAAAGAGTGCAGCTCCTGTTTTTGTTAAGTACATGAATGTAGATAACGTAAGATGTGACAAAGATTACATATCGCGAGGGCTAACCTGCGGGGGACCCCAGTTACTTTTTCAACTCCTCGAAGGCCTTTTGCTGCTGGGGACCCCAGTTGAATGGAGCGTTGCTTCTGAGTGTTTCAAAGAAGGGTAACCCTCGCTCTGCGGATCTGGAGATGAATCTGCTAAGTGCTGCTAAACGACCGGTCAGACGCTGAGCTGCTTTCTTGGTCGCCGGAGGTTCCATGTTCATGATGGCATCAATCTTCTCAGGGTTAGCTTCGATTCCTCTGGCTGAGACGATGCAACCTAGCAATTTACCTTCGCTTACCCCGAAAACACATTTTTCTGGGTTTAGTTTCAGTCCGGCGAACCGGAGGTTGCTGAATACCCTCGATAAGTCTGGTATGTGGTTCTCTTTTAGTTCACTCTGGACAACGAGGTCGTCGACATAGGCAGAGACAGCCTGCTCATCCTTGAAAACTTCGGAGGTCATGCGAGCGAAGGTTGAGCCTGCATTTTTCAAACCTTCTGCCATCCTTCGGAAGCAAAAGGTGCCCGAGGGTGTGATAAAGCTTGTTTTTTCTTCGTCTTCTTCATTCATCCAAATCTGGTGATAGCCTGAAAAGCAATCAAGGAGGGATAGCATTTGGCAACCTGCCGCTCTGTCGACCAGGGTGCTTATATTTGGGAGGGGGAAGTCATCCTTCGGACAGGCTTTGTTCAAGCAAGTGAAATCGACGCACATTCGCCATTTTTTGTTCTTCTTTTGGACTAGGACCACATTTGAGAGCCAAATGGGGTATTTGACTGGGCGAATGACGCCTGCGTCCAAAAGCCTTTTCACCTCAGCCTTCGCTGCCTCCTTTCTTTCTTCTGACATCTTGCGGAGCTTTTGTTTGATTGGGCGATAGCCCGTTTTGATGTTCAGGCTATGCTCGATCATTGATCTGTTGACTCCTTTTAGGTCTTCTGCGGACCAAGCGAAGGTGTCGGAGTTTCCTTTGAGGAAAGTGGTGAGGTTGTCTTCAGATTGAGGGTCTAGATTGGCTGAGATGATCACCTTTCTTTCGGCGTTACCCTCGAAGAGTTGTACTTGTTTGGTTTCCTCCTTTGGCACTGCCTTCACTCTGTCATTGCAGACTTCACCCTCGTCGCTGATACCGGGGTTTTGAGGTTTTGACAAATTGTGTACATTGCGTTGCCCCGGGGCTACGTTTCCTTCAGCTGTCCTTGCAATGTCCTGGTCGCCGAATACTGCGACCACACCCTTTGGAGCGGGAAGCTTCATGCATAGGTAAGCGGGATGGATGACTGCATTGAACGCGTTTGTGACCCCTCGGCCGAAAATGGCATTGTATGGGTAGAACATGTCGACGACGTCAAATGTTATATGCTCCGTCCTGCAGTTGATTTCGTCGCCGAAGGTCACGGGCAGAGAAATTTTTCCGATAGCTCTCACTTGTTGACCACCGAAGCCGTATAGGGGGTTGTCTGCAGGTTGCAGAAGGTTTCTATCAAGCTTCATGCTGTCGAAGGTTGAAGCGAACAAGATATCAGTGGAGCTTCCTGTATCGACCAGTATTTTGGTGACAGTCCACCCAGTGAGGTTGGTTTCGATCACCATAGCATCGGTGTGAGGGTAATCTCTCAGCTTCATGTCACTGGAATCGAAGGTTATGGGGATGTGAGACCAACGGCCAAATCTATGGGGTCCTTCGACGGCTACGTGGTGGACTCGTCTGGCATGTTCCTTCCTCTGTCGTTTGTTACCATGGTCTTCATTTGAACCTCCGGTGATAGCTAGAATCACACCGAAGGTTGATGTTGGATTGTTGATGGTCGTTTGGCTCGGGGCTTCGGCTTTGACAGGTTGTGGTGCTGGTAACGCAGGGATTGGCGGTGGTGGTGGCAGAGCGTTGCTAGCTTGGTAGGTTGTTGGAATTTGGTTTTGGGGGGTAGTTGGGTATGTGACTGTGTAAGTTGGATTTTGGCATTGTGGGATGGTGGTTGGCTGATAAGAGGTTTGGTTGTGGAGTGGGTGATGAGTGTAAGAGGGTTGTTGCGAAGGTAGGCCGTAGTTTATGGGGGTATAGTGGTATGGTGGATTTGGTGGGTGGAAACTTGGTTTCCTTGTGTGGTTGATGGTTCGGGTGTCGGACGAAGCAGCTTTCCTGGATTCCTGGTATTCTTTTCCCTTGGCGAAGCATTCGCATTGCTTTGTTGTGTGTCCCTTTCCCATTCCACAGAAGTGACAATACATGTTGGCAGGATCTCGCTGCTGGTACCGCTGATTCGGCGGAGGTGGCAAACCCTGCGGGGCTTGGTTGCTCGGAGGTTGAGCGTCCCGTCTTTGATCTTGGCAATTTGTTGCTTTGTTGATTGCACCGACGTTGCTTTGCTCTTGGCGAAGGTTGCTTTCTCTCGGTTGAGGCCTCGGCTGTGGCCTCTGCTAAGACCTTCGAGCATCGGACTTCGCTCTGAAGTCCATATCAGCTCTACAGTATCTTTCCATTGTTTCATGCAACTCTTCGATTGAGTTTGCCGGTTTTCTGGCAAATTTTGAGGAGCATGGTCCTGGGCGCAGGCCACTGACTGCAGCGAGGATGACAGCCTCGCCAGATATCCCCGGGGTCCTTGCTCTGATTTGAATAAACCTTCGCCAGTAATCTTGGAGCGGCTCGCGCTCTTCTTGCTTGCAATTGAACAGCTCGATAGGGTTTGACGGGGCTGGAGTGATGCCCTTGAAATTTGTACACAGTTTGTCTCTGAGGGTGGCCCAAGAATCCACAGTTCCGGGGCGAAGGTTGTTGTACCATGTTTGTGCGATGTCTCGCAGAATGATGACAAAGGATTTTGCCATTGTTGATTCATCACCGCCTGCTGCGGCAACTGCTGCTTCGTAGCTCATGATGAACTGGCGAGGGTCGGAAAGTCCATCATAGCGAGGTAGGTTTTGTGGATTGTAACATGGTGGCCAGGGCTGAGTTTGGAGTATTTGGGAGAGTGGTGACTTTGGATCATACGGCATTTGGTGTTGCTGATGCCTTCGCTGAATGTGAAGGTTTTGTTCTCTCTCATCTGGGTAGAGTTGGCGGAAGTTTGGGTGTCTCACAGGATATGGCTCTGGGTGTACTAGTGGTGGTGGGGGTGGTGGATGGTGACGAAGGTTATCTTGATTCGGCTCCTCATTCCCCTCTTGCAGCGGGGGTATCTCCTCATCATTCCAGCCTTCGGCTTCGGCTTCGGCTTCTGCCGCGGCGAGGGATTCCTCCATACGGCGAAGCTGCTCCCTGGCCTCGTCAGCCCTCTGTCTGATCGAGCGCAATCGGTTATGCCTCTCAAGTTGTTCCAGGCGCCTCTTCTTCTCTTGCAGCTCAGCCTCGAGCCTTTCAAGGGCCTCGAGGCCCATCTCTTCTTCTTCTCCCTCCCCTTCTCCCGAAGTGTGCGGGTGCGGCTGCGTCGCCACTCGGACCTGGGGGCCCAGGGATTGGGGTTCTGGGGTGACGTTCTCTCCCCACGAGGGTTGCACAATTTCTTCCGCAGGAGGGACCACCGCCGCTGTCTCTCTGGCTACACGTTGGTCCCTCGCTGGGTGAGCTCTTCTGTTTCCTGCCATGTCAAAATTTACTCGATCCCCACGGTCGGCACCAAACTGTTGGGAGCACACTTGTCGAGCCCCCGCACTTGTGCAGGGGAGGGGCGAAGGTGGCCAAGCGTCGGAAGCGGTAGCGAATGTAAGGCGGAAGTGGAAAGATGCTCAATTCCCCAAAGGGTCATCCCTTTACAGTGTTCATCCCCTTGGTATTTATAGGGAATACCAAGGGGCACGGGCCAAATTACAAAAGGGTACAGGGAAGATTCCTCACCTCCACGCAGGGAGGAAGGGCAAAAGCGTAAATACACAGCAGAAGCGGAAACCCTAATCGGTCATCCTCTAATGCGCCGCCACCTGGTTCTTGTTCACCTTCGGGGGAGAGGTGTGGAGGTTCTGACCTTCGGCCGTGCTCGCCCTTGGGCCCGCACCCCTTCGCCGTCTGCCGGGCCTCCGGCTATACTCGCCTTCGGGGGAGAAGACCGAAGATTTGACCTTCAGCCGTGCTCGCCGGACCTTCGGCTTCGCTTGCCTTCGGGACAGCGCACACTCGCCGCTTGCTTGAACCTTCGCTCCAAGCGAAGGTGGCATTGTGAGCCAGCGAGGGTTGCTTGCAGTGCGACTGTCGACTTCGACCTGCACGGAATGCAACAAAGCAACGAGGGTCGGACCCATGTCCGGAGGTCAGGGTACTGATCCGAAGAAGAGAGGGACTTCGCAAGGACACATAGATTGCGCGAGGGTTGTTTCCTTGGACACCAGCTTGGGCGTCGCTTCTACCGAGGGTTCCTTCCCCCAACAGGTCCAAAACTAGCGGGTAATGGCCTGCATTGGAAACACTGGTCCATTGATCTGCTCTGGAGAAATTAATCGGATGTTCGGACCAGTCGAGGTATTTGGGTGTCGCTGGTTCGGTGGACATGATCTCTCGCAGGGAAAGCTTCTGAAGCCTCTTGTTGTCACTGGTAGTGACTCCCCCAAAGATGACATTAATAGTTCCTTTGGAGTGCTGAAAGCCACCGACGTCCTGTTGATGATCCTCAGCTGTCTTCTTGCCTTTGTCTTTCTTATTCTTGTTGAAGTCGGAGTTCAAGCCTCACTCCTTGAGCTGTTGGCAGTGCCTTGCTTGATGTCCACCTTTCGGATGGAAAGGGCAGGGTCCGTCGAGCAAGTCATCAAAGGTGAATGGCTTGTTTCCCTTCTTCTGAGGCTCCATGGTAGTAACAGTATTATCTCCTGCTCTTTTCCGGGTATTTTGTTGTGGTGCCTGGTTGCCTCTCAGGTTGTTTCCTCGATCACCTTGCATGTTTCTATCGGGGAAGTGTTCCTATGTGCGTTCCTCTGTCGCCATCATGGAGTTTACAGCCCGATGGAACTCGTCAGCGGTGGTCGGGTCCTGCTTGATGAAATCTTTGTAATTGTACCTTTCGCAAATACCGTTGCCAAAAAGGTCAATTACTTCTCTGTCTGTAATGTCGGATACTGTAGAGCGGAATTCTGAGAATCGCCTATAGTACTCCCGCATTGATTCATTTTTCTGTTGCTTGCAGGTTCTGAGCTTAGTCCGAGGATCTGATCTCTCTGGGACACCAGCAAAGTTTTCAACGAAGATACAATGTAATTGTTCCCAGGAGTCGATGGACTCGGGTTTAAGCCTGTCAAACCAAGCAAGCGGCATTGTCTCTAGAGCCATTGGGAGGTAGAGTGCTTTGACGTCGTTGCTTCCACCCGCTAGCTCGACTACTTGAGCATACAACCTGAGCCACCGTTTAGGTTCTGTCTTCCCGTCGTACTTTGAGTAATTCCCAGGTTTGAATTTTCGCGGGAACGAAACCGCTCGAAGCCTTTGGGAAAAGCAGGGGAAGCGATCAACTGCATCGGATGCTGCAACTGCGACTCCTCTATATGAAGATTCGGCTCCTCCCTCAGCTTGGTCGGGTACTCGGTGGCCCAGACGGCTCCTTGCTGGGATACGACTGAGTCGTTCTTGAACCGGCCGCCTCTGGCTTGGCTGAGATGAAGCTTGCTCGTCAGCTAGGGATTCAAGATTCCGCCCTCGGAGTTGGAGTGCGGAAGTCTGAAGCATGACCAGTCGTCGCTCTTCATCAGGGGTGCGATTGGTCTTGGCTCCCATCTCTGTAGCTAGAACTAGTATGTTTTGATAGGGAGTCTGGAAGACTTTATGGCCAGCGACCCTCATGAGCTCGGGTTCAAGGTTGCGAGAACAATCAGGGCGTCGTCTGTTGAGATCATCCTGGGAGTAATTCTCTTTAGTGCGAGCTTGACGCTCAGCCTCTGCTTCCAGATGCCTCCGGGTGTTGTATTCTGGTAGTCGTGCATTGTAGTGATCTACAGCTTCCTTGCGGTGAGTTGCTCGCCTTCTGCGGGCTTCCTTAGCTTGATTCCTTCGGATTCTTTCAGCCTTCAAGGACTCGGTTTCCCCGGGTCCTTCCGGATCATTGTCTGAAATCATACTCAGAGTTTCATCGTCTTGAAAGACATCTGGTGGGGTTGGTGATCGTAGAGATGACTGATGCCCCGCCATGAAGACTTCACGATTGTAGCCTTGCTTTGATGATCCCGGTGTTACTGATTCCAAAGTAGAAGTGCTGGAGATTAGTTCTGTTGTGGAGTCGTGTTCCTCAAAAGGGAGCTGATGTCCGTGCTGGTATGGAAGTTGCTGGTCAATTGTGCCAACCAGTCTAGCCGGGGCAGGCTGAATTAGCCAATGGACAATGTTACCCTCCTTGGTAGAGCTGAAAACGAGTCCCTGTTGAGCTCCTATCAAAGGTATCTGTTGATACTCTTTGAATTTTGCACCAATCAGGTTATGGAAGTTTTCAGCAGAGTTCCGCAGCCCGAAGGTGAAGCCATAGCAGGTGTCCGGTCCCTTTCTTCAGGATTCGAGTTGGAGTAGGAGTCGGATGCCTTTGTATGGTCCCCAGGATCTTGCGGGTCTTGGATTGTCAGATTTGCTAGGTTCTGAGCGAGGTGTTCCATCTTTGGCATGGCTTGTGGTTCTGATTCCACGGCGAGCTATCTGTGCAGCTTTCCTTGATCATCCGCAATGCAAGTCCATGAGCCAAAAACGAAAATTGATCCCGCCGAGAACATGTTGTCGTGGTTCGTCAGGCTCTTGGTCGTCGAATCGCCGAAAGCCCCTACCTGGCGCGCCAGCTGTCGGCGTTTGTTAACCGGCAAATCGTCTTGAGGGATCTCAGACGATTTGTTCGGTGGAGATCGGCGTTCGTAGGACTCGGCGATTACACAGGGACAGCGATTTATACTGGTTCAGGCCGCTAAGTAGCGTAATACCTTACGTCCAGTGCGGTGTGTGCCTTGTGTATTGCTTATGATTCAATGTTCCCTCCTCTAGGACCTGCGCCCGGTTCCCCTTATATATCCGGGTGAGCCTCAGCGCAGACCGAGTCCTAGCCGGTTACAACAGTGGAGTCCTATTCTAATTACAGGACTTCCTTTTACAACTCGGCTAAGTTACAAACTAGAGTCCTAATCCAAGTACACTTCGTTACAAGTCTTCGGATCTCTAAAGCCATCCTGGATTAGTCGGAGTAATCATCGATAGATGATATCTCTGACATCCTGGTCCGTCAAACGTGCTTGTTGCTGTTTCTTTGTTTCCGCCGCTATCCCATCCACCGTTCCTAAACAACAAGTCGAAGCCACCACTTCACTCGACTTGCCCCGCTAGCCGCCTTTTGTAACTTCTCGCCGCCGCGCAAACCCTAGATAGGTTGCCAATTGCTCTAATTTTTGCCTGCATTGCAGCCCTCCTTACATCATCTGGCGTATACCTTTTGCTGTTCATCACAAGAACGCTTGCTCTTGTGATCGGTGTTGGAGTTTACAGTCGCTTTGCTCTAACTGCCGCTGCAGAGTTGCCCTAACTCCTGTTTTCGTGTTGTGCCTTTCGGAAAACATAACTCGAGATACCTTCACTAAAAGAGGCATAACTTTTCGCTCGTTTGTCAGAAAAATCTGAAATTTTTTGTGGAGATTCTCGACACCGTTTGGAGCCGACCCAAACTTGGCTTTGCCTTGTTTGTTCCCCTCAAATTTGCCAAAAAAATCGGGAAAATAAATAAAAAAAATTGACAAGGTTTCACCATGCTTTTCAGAGAACTTGCTGATTTTCTGTAGACCACATCCCACCTCAGTTGAAGGTGCCAATTTTTGTGGTTGCATCTCTTGTGATCCTTGCTCAGAGAAAAATATAAAAAAATAAAAAAGTTTGATTCCTACTAGTACCTTTCTGGAAAATCAGGGGAAAATTCAGGAAAAAGCAAAATTCAGGTTCTTTGCTTGTTCTGTGAGTTCTTTCCATCGTGCTTTGTTTTCATCTTGTTGCATTACGTCTACATACGTCTTAGCTACCAATTATGACTTGTGCTTTGGATACTTATTGAACTTTGCTAATCTGCTTTCGTTAATTGCTAATCCTTGCTGTTATATTGTGCCTACCTATAGTTACACATATACTTCTGTCAGCACAGGTTCATCTTGCAACTGTTACCCACGCTCAACAATAGATTGCTTCGTCATTTTGGTTTGTTCTTGTTTGGCGTTGGTAAGAATACAGGCAAGACAGTGGTAAGCCGCTTGTGCTTTTGCATTCCACTTTCACCACCACCACCACCACCTGGGTTGCTTTTAGTTGATAGGGATAATACTTTGGTGTTGTCTTTTTCTATCTTCTAACAATGGCAGGAATTCCGACGGACTTCAATGAGTGCGTGTCCAAAGGCGAGCTTACAACATTTATGAATGAACAACGCAACCTCATGACCGAGCTGACACGCAATGTGAATAATCTGGTCAACCGCATTGAACAGCTTGAGCAACGCCCTCAACCTCATCGTGATGACGAAGATGCGGATGCTTTTGGTGATGACGATGCGGATGCTGACGCTGGTCCACGTCGCCGTCTCAACTTCAATCGTCGCGGTATGGGAGGTAATAATCATAATAATGATCCTTTTGCTAAAATAAAATTTAGCCTACCTCCTTTTGCTGGTAATATGGATCCAGAGACATATTTAGATTGGGAACTTGCTGTTCAACAAAAATTTGATTCTCATAATGTTCCTGCTGAGCATAGAGTTAGACTTGCTACTAGTGAGTTTACTAATTTTGCCTTGTTCTGGTGGAGTGATCTTTGCAATGCTAATAATGCTGCTGTTGTGCCTCCAACTTGGAATGCTTTAAAGCAACGCATGAAATCTCGTTTTGTTTCTCCTTATTACCAACGTGATTTACGTTTGAAACTGCAAACTTTAAAACAAGGTGATAAAGGGGTTGAGGCATGTTATCAAGAATTGCTTATTGGTTTAGCACGTTGTGATATAAATGAAGATGATGATGATGCTAGTGTTAGATTCTTTGGTGGTTTAAATTGTGATATCCAGGATATTCTTGATTACAAAGATTGGAATAGGTTCAGCCAATTATATCATCTTGCTCTTAAAGCTGAACGAGAAGTACAGGGACGCAAACAACACCAAACTTTCAGGTCGAACAATGGGAGAAATTTTCTGCAGCGTACCGAGCCGGAGACGCCCACGCTTCCTGCAGCATCACGGCCATCTACACCTTCAGGGGTAAGTAAATTGTCTAATGTGCAGATTCCATAATTCAAGAAAGGTGCCACCTCGGGTGCTTCTATTAGATCTTCCTCGTCCAGCTCTACAATCATTTGCCACCGATGCAAAGGCATGAGACATGTCATGAAGGATTGCCCCAGTCGTCGTGCTTTCATTGCTACCAAGGATGGATATGTAAGTACTAGTGATGTTGAAGATGATTTAGCTCTTGCTGCTAACATTGCTGCAGATTCCACCGAGGACGATCAAGACAAGGAGACCATCACCGTTGATTCTGTGGCTGCTGCTGCGGACTATCCTAGTCTTCTTGTGCAGCGAGTGTTGAGTACACGTGTGGGACATGAAGAAGAAGAGATGAAGATCCAACGCTACAATTTGTTCCACATGTATCTCATTGTGCAGGGTTATCGTGTTCTCACCATTATTGATAGCGGGAGTTGCAACAACTTGGTGAGTTCAGATTTGGTTGAGAAGCTTGGCTTGACCACACGACAACATTCATATCTATATAAACTTCAATGGTTCAATAATAATGGTATGACTAAGGTAACTAAATCATCACACATTAGCTTTTTCACAGGTTCTTATCATGATACTGCTGATTTTGATGTTGTTCCTATGCAAGCTTGTTCCATTTTGTTAGGACGTCTATAAGAATTTGATAATGATGCTTTACATCATGGTAGAACTAATACATACACTATCACACATAAGGACAAGAAAATTACTTTGCTGCCTTTGTCTCCTACGGATATTATTAAACGTGCTAAAGAGATTAAAAATAAAAATAAACCCCAACAGACATTGCCAAAAATAATGAGATTAAGTTAAAAGGAGGTGCTTTTCTAGCTACAACTAATGATAATAATTATGCTCCTTGTTATACTATGCTTTGTCGACATGTTAGTGTTGCTGCACATATTCCTATGCCTTGTGTTTCGCATTGTGCGGTCACTATCCTTTTGCAGGAGCTTGGAGATGACATGGAGTCGCGGACGACTCCAATTCTAGAAGGAGAGGATGATGAGGACATCGCCAAGATGGAGTCGAGGATGACTCCAATTCAAGAAGGGGAGGATGATGAGGACATCGCCACGCTGGACACATCGACGCCATGGTCTTCCCCAAGTTGCAATCCGTCTCCAACTCAGCTTCCACGTCACCCTCGGAATTTAGGAGCAGTCCTCGGTAAAATCAACGCCCCAGATGCATACGGACTCCGTTTTCGATGAACTAGATATGCTTTGAAAGATAATTTGATAAGATAACCAATGGCTTTGGAATCACGTCAAAATACGTCCGGAAACAGGAATCGTCGAAACAAGTCAGCGTCCAGAATCTGCCAGGGTGCTGCGTCACCGTATTTTGGTCCGTTGGGCCGTGTATCGTCTTAGAGCCCATTAGGGGGCGCGTCCAACATAGATGACGTCCTAAACCCTATAATTAGTCGCCGTCGTCGTCGTTAGGTCTTGGGTTTTGTTTAGAGTTTAGTTTTCCATCGAGGAACTGAATCGTTCATTGTAACTGTGGTGTCGAATCCTTTTACAGTGATCCAGGGCCCCCGTTCTTGATCTCCTCCACTGTGTCGATTAGTCCTTTAGAACCGAGTTCTTGAACCCTCTATTGATATTCACATAAATTCATATTTGCAATTTCAGATTGCATGCTTTACCTTCTTGCTTGTGTTCTTCGATTCGCTTGCAGGATTAGCCTTCTTGGCGAGGTCAATCAAGTTGTGCTTGGTTGATAACCAACGGAGCAGTGGTGTAACGGTTGTAGGGTTCGAATCGTGTCGATTTGAAGCCGAATCGCCAACGTCGAGATCTTCACCAATCGAATTTACCAGCTACCTCACGGAAGATCAGGCTGTCTCTCATCACCCCGCCCTTTTCTTTCTCCCACAAACCCGCTGTCTCGAGAGAGAAAAAATAGCTCGTAGAAATTAAAATCAGCACATTAGACTTTAAAATGCAGACACGAGAAACAATATAGTTATATGGACCATTAAATAAGCTAAACACAACTATAATGAGCCCAACAATAAAGGCAGACAAGAGAAGCTTGGATTACAGTAGGAGGGTGCGCCCATATAGCATCCTAGCGCACGCGCGTCGCTATCCGTCGGAGCGGGCGTGTGCCGCGATGCTTCGTAGCGCGCACACGTGGAGCAGCGATGCCGGTACAATACTGTAGCATTTGTAAATCAAAGATTAATTAGAAGAACTAAATATAAAACTAATTACACGAGTGGACGGTAAATCACGAGATCTATCTATTAAGCCTAATTAACCTGTCATCAGAGACTATTTACTATAGCACAACATTATCTAATTATAGTCTAATTAGGCTTATTAGAAATGTCTCGCAATTTTACCAGAGATTGTGAAATTGGTTTCATCATTAATTCATGTTTAATATTCTAAATTAATATTTACCGTTAAACGTAAAATTATTTTAAGATGTAACTAAACAAGACCCCTTTCTTCGTAATAATGTCTACTGTAAAAAATGTCAATGCAAAAGTGAGGCCAAAGTAGACGGACGGGGCAGACCTTTCGGGGGTCAGTGAAAAGCCGGAATTCCAGGCTCGCAAGTCTCAAGGACCAAGGGCAGGGGCATTCCTGCAGCTGGACTGACATGATGCGTGCGTGCGTGCATGTCGTCCTTGGAGTCGCCAGCAAGCAACAAAGCCCTCAACACTCAGGGGTGTTTTTTTTCGCTGGTAATTTTTTTTTCCTGTCATATCGTAGGACATTGCGGCACTAGTTTAGTCTATTAAAAATAAATTAATTATAAAACTAATTACATGATCATATGTTAATTACTAAGACAAATCTATTAAGGTAAATTAATCTATTATTAGTGAATGTTTACTGTAGCACCACATTGTTAAATTATAAACTAATTAAGTTTAATAGATTCATCTCGTGAATTAATTTTCGACTGACAAATTAGTTTTTTAATTAGTATATTTTTAATAGGCTAAACTAAGAATATAATATTCGATGTGACAGGACAAAAACAATTTGCCATGAAACAAACATGCCCTCAACAAAGCCAGCCCATGCTGCGGCCGTGCATGTCGTCCTTGGTGTGGCCAGCAGCTGAAGAGGTGACCCAAGGAGCATCCAATACAAATATCTGAAAAGCCAGTGAAGTATCACTTCATGCACGTCGTCTCATATCCCCTTGACATATCGGAGGGGTTATGGTTCCTTCCTCCACGGCAGTGACCAGCCAAGTATCGTCTCGCAGCCGAGGTCAGGCCTACTCAGGGTCCACCAAAACTTACTTGGCGTCCAAATGTGCACTTTTACACACATTCAACCAAAATTCACAACGACCTCAAGTGCTATGATTCCAAGGGGGTGTTTGGTTCACGGTCACAGTCGGCCACACCACAAGTTAGGTCGTCATAGAAATCCATGGCTGTTGTTTGGTTGAAGCTTGAAATGAGGCTGCCACGACTTTTTGCAGTATTAAATGCGCCACAGAGTGTGGTGAACGAAACCCCCGTCATCGCCACACCTCGCCTCATCTTTGGCGTGGCTACCGATCAGTAGCGGACTTAGGATTTTTTCGCAGGGTATGCCGGACATTCTTTTTAATATAAGTCGATAAAATCATATTCCAATTTGATAAAATCACGTGCATTAAATAACATAAATAAGCTTTAAATTCAAAGATTAAGCTAAAACTACGACAAAAATGATATAAATAGTTTAAATAAAATATAAATAGTACAAAATATAACCATAAAATGAAGGATAAAGTATATTATTATTTGTACTTAATTTTAGAGGACACAAAAAAATGAAATTGTAAAACAGTGTTCTGTATTGCTATTAATAAGTGTAAAATAATACCAAAATCATATTATATATATAGTTATTAATATTAAGAGGGGATAATAAATAAAAAATTAAAAGCTAGTCACAAACGGTGGAAAATAAAATAAGAACCAAAAGCTACTTGCAAAAACAGTGCAAAAAGGAAAAACAAGAATAATAAGAACTAAAAAATATGCAACACCTAAGAATGGAACCTGCGACCACAGGGTATGCCGGTAACGAAATGATAGTTGACAAGAAGTGCAATTTATTTTATGTAAAGGAAAAATATAACTAAGTGTTAAGTAAATGACATGCCCACAGGGTATGCCGTGGACCACCTGGCATACCCTGTGGGTCCGCCCCTGCTACCGATGGTCTCAACCAAACAACCCTTAAAGCCGCCTAAAATACACAAGGATCACACTCTCTCGTTTGATTCTCTTTTCTCTCTCGGCTTTCAAACTCCCACCAAGTAAACACGAGACCCAAATGCACCAAACGAGCCCCTGAGGAGGTATTTGTAGTCTAAGGTCAATCTCAATGGGAGTTTCATTTGTATTAAATATGGTGCCACATAAGCAATTCTGATGACATGACAATGTATTTAAGAAGAGAGAGATGAAATGAGTTTCATCTAGATGAAACTCTCTTGGCACGAATACCAACTCTCTATGAGTCATGGAATTTAATGCCTATGAAACTTTAGAACGAAACTCTCACTCTTAATGGGGAGTTTCATTTTCTCTCATATGACATGGCAGTCTTGGAAACACCAAAATGAAACTCACCATTGAGATTGACCTAATATCAGAACAAAGCCATTGGAAAAAGGGTCCAATCAGCAGACTGCACTATTACTCTCTCCGAAAGTAACTATCGTTTTTAGGTTTTTTACCAAAAGTTTGTCTCGATTTGTAGAAAATGCATGTAATCTTTGGAATTCTAATCTTTCTATTTTAAATAAGTTTTTTAAAATACTAGATTCAAAGATATTTTGAATGATATTAATTATATATTATAAATGTTAATATTTTTTTAAAAAATATATTTGGTCCAAGTTATTTTTAAGAAGCGAAAACAACAATTATATTGAAAAGAAGGGAGTACTGCTCTAGCTAGACCGTTCGGCTTGTTCATTTGCACTACGGTGATGCTCGAATGGCTACTTGATTTCTTACATGTTGTAACGATAAATTCAATCAATTTCTTAACAGTGCTTATTTAGAGTATAGTTAATTAATTGAGACTAGATGTTTATAGTATTTTCCTAAGAATTTGTACGATTTGGCGAAGAAGGGCGCGGAAGTGGGCGTGGAAGAAATTAAAATCGAATGTCCCGACGAACAAAACACTGAGGTCTCCTTGGGTTCACAGGATTTCTAAAGGAAAAATGCAGGAATCGTCAATCCTCGATCTGAAATGAACACTGTGGAGCTTTTAGGTTCGTATAGGAATGCTTGAAGGAAAAACATAGGAAATTAGCATACAACTTTCATAAGAACGCGGGATTTTTTTTCCTGTTCCTGCATTTTTCCTATGAAATTGAACTATTTCCTCTGAAATTCCTATGTGATTCCTGTGAAATTCTTGCGTTCCAAACAGACCCGAAACAGTGGCGGATGCAGAACACGATTAAAGGGAGCGCTGATCTCTTCTTATACCTCTATTTCTTTATTTTTTTCTTCTTTTCTCAACTAATTTTTTCCTTAATTATCTCTAATTTATATTAATGTACTAGCTTTAGGAGGGCTGGAGTCCACACAGCCCCCATGTAGATCCGCCCCTGATAGGAAAGAAACATCCACCGAAACCTCACGGCCTATTTGAAACACAGGAATTCATAAAAATCATGTAGAAATTTCACAGGAATCAGTTCAAGTTTTATAGGAAAAACGCACGAACAGAAAAAAAAAATCCCGCGTTCAGTATTTTGTTCACTCGTGCGGAGGATCGAGGCAACTCGTTGGCCGAATCGTGATTAGCCACCGGAGAAGAACGACAACATTAGGCTTCCTGTACTCACCTGCTCCTGCTCCGGCGCCGGTGCCGAGGCAAATCGCTGGCCCTCCAGGCTCCAGCCAAAGTCGTGATTAGCCACTGGACAAGAACAAGAACACCACGCTCGACTTCGTGTGCTCGCCCACTCCGACGACGGCGCTTGCGAGAGAAGAGATAGGAGGGCAGATCTGCTCGCGCCACCGCGTCCTCTCGTCCATCGAGTGCCTGTCAAAATTATTATTTTTACACGAAGGAAGAAAAAATTATATGGAGTATATTATATAATAACTGGGTATATCAATACATTTCGAACAGTCTAGATTACTTATAGGAGATAATTGCTATTATATGACTTCAATCGTATGCTTTCGCTATTTTATGACCTAACGTTGACTTCGCTAAAATATGACTTCAATCGTGTGGACTTCGTAATACATATGATTTTATTTATTTTAATTATTTATTATCTCACAAATACATGTATTTTCTATGAATTACCATACTACCCTTCTGATGTTTTCACGTACATTCATCTAATCGTAGGTCTGTTTGGCTCCCGATGAGACTCTTCTTCTTCCCGACGCGCCGCCGCCAGCCGCCAGCCACTCGCCTTCCGACGCCCCTCCACCCCTCCCCACGCAATCGCCCGGCCATGGATGGAGGAGAGCCACCCTCTCAAGGCGATGACGTAGGGCCGATCGCCATCGTCGCCGAGAAGGCTGAACTGGCCCTAGCCCTAGCCGAGCGGGCTCTGGACGAGGGCGCTGGTGGCCAGGACGCGGCTCCCGAAGACCAGGCGGCGGCTGCTGGTGGCCTGCTGGCCATGGCTACCGGAGTCCAGGCGGTGGCTGCTCCCGATGGACTGGACGACGCTGCTGGTGGCCTCGGTGTGGCTCGTGAAGGCGTAGCTGCAGCCTCTGATGCTGTAGCGCTAGCAAGAGCTCTGCTGCCTACTGCTTCTCTTCCGGCAATCGAGTACGACCTTCCTGTTCTTCAAGTGGAAAGGTACATATTAGATACATATTTATTTTTAACTAGTACATTTATAGATCATTAGTTTATATTTCCATAGATGCTTGAGTTATATTATCATTAGGTTGTTGATTATTTAATTTAAAGGGTTTAAAATGCTTGGTTATGACTGTTATTTGATTTAAAATTTAAAATGCTTGGTTATTGTCATTAGGTACATATTTTGATTGTCATTTGATTATTTGATTTAAAATTTAAAATGCTAGGTTTCACTTGTTTATAGGTCTCTAGAAAGTGACAGTCAAAATATGGACAAAGTTGATTGGGCAACACTACAAATCGTGGAAACTCAGGATGATGAAGGTCGAATTCAAGTAGTGAGCGAGAGTCAGATGTGTGAGATTTTAGGATTGACAAATCAGGGTACATCAAATATACCTAGAGAAGGCTTAAATCGCCGAATGGATGAACAAGAGAATGGTAATGAGGTTGGGCAAGATATTGATGGTGTTGCCATCCCTACTAACGATGTCATACCAGGTGAGATGGCCATTACATATGATAAGAACAATCTATCAATGAAGGTAGGAACAATGTACCCTACAATGGAGGAGTTCAAGCTGACAGTTCAACAATTTGCCATCAATAAGGAGTTCGATTTAAGAGTGGAGAAGTCAGGTAAGAATATATATAGGGCTTACTGCAAGTCTGATGATGATAACATTATTTGCCCTTGGAGGATAAATGGCAAGAAACTAAAAGGCAGTGCAACTGTGGAGGTGAATAATATTTCTATTATTTCATTCATTCATTCTTCTTGCCATGTAAATTAATATCAAATTTTTTTAATATCTCTATTATTTTATTCATTCATTCTTCTTGTTGTGTAAATTAATATCAATTTTTTTTGTAGGTAACTGTTTTAGTCGACACACACAAATGTGCGTCTAGCATGAGGATGACAAGTGCAGCTCCAAGTTGCAAGTGGGTAGCTAGTAAAGCTATCCCGATCCTTAGAGTTGAACCAAATATTCGTGTCAAGGATCTAAAAACGAGGTTGGACACAGATCACAAGTGTACAATTGCATATGACACTGTATGGCGTGGTAAAGAAAGAGCTCTTGATGTGGTTTATGGCAAATGGTCAGATAGCTTTGAACTGTTGTTCAGGTGGAAGGCTGAGGTGATGAAGCGGAGCCCTGGAAGTGTTGTTAAGATTGATGTGCTTGAGGTGGATGGTAAGGTGTATTTTCATCGGTTTTTCTGTGCTCTTAAACCATGCATTGATGGTTTTTTGGAAGGTTGTAGGCCTCATTTGAGCATAGATGCAACAACACTTAATGGAAGGTGGAATGGTCACCTGGCCGCAACTGTTGGAGTTGATGGTCACAATTGGATGTATCCAGTTGCTTATGGCTTCATAGCTTCTGAAACAACAGACAACTGGACTTGGTTCATGGAACAATTAAAGAAAGCTATAGGTGATCCTCCACTCCTTGCTATTTGTTCTGATGCTTGCAAAGACTTAGAGAATGCAGTGCAGAATGTATTCCCAGATGCAGAACAAAGGGAATGCTTTTACCATCCTGTGAAAAACTTTCAGAAGAGATTTAGAGGATTTCACGAGATATATCCTGCTGCAAGGGCTTACACAGAGGAGATCTTCTATGACAATTTAGCAAAAATGGTAAGTGAATCATCACAAGCAGTGCAATGGTTACATGACAATCATAAGTTCCTTTGGTATAGGTGTGGTTTCAATCTAGAAATTAAATGTGACTACATAACTAGTAATATTGTTGAGACATTTAATAACTGGATTAGAGACCATAAGGACTTACCTGTTGCTGACCTTGCTGATAAGATTAGAGAAATGATCATGGTACTGTGGAACAAGAGAAGAATCATTGCATACAGGCTACCTGAAGGCAGGATACTCCCAGCTGTTATGGTTCAGCTAAGAGCAAACACTAGAGGTTTGGGTCACTTGCAAATTGTACCATGTTCTAATTGGAGTGCAGAAGTGTGGGACCATAGCAGCATTTCTGTGAGGCATATAATCAAGTTACATCAGAGGACATGTACTTGTCTTGAATGACAACACACTGGTAAGCCATGTCAGCATGTGTTGGCATATGTAACCCGCCAAAGGGGAATTGACATTGAACAGTTTGTGCATGACTACTACTCGGTGAATAGATTGAGGGCTGCCTATGGTAGAGAGATTGAGCCGATGATAGATAAAACACAATGGCCATAAGTGGACCTACCATTTTCAGTTGGTTCACCTCTTGCAAAATTATCTGCTGGAAGAATGAGAAAACTAAGAATGAAGGGATGGATGGAAGGTGGACACAAGAAGAAAGGTTCGAAAGATGGTAAATTTACCAATGAGGGTGAAGGTGCAGCGGGATATGACAATGATATTGCTCCAACAAATGCAAAGGGTAAGAAAATGATCAGAGGACCCATGACTTGCAAAAAATGTGGAGAAAAAGGTCACAGGCAAGCTAGTGCCAAGTGTCCACTCAATGAGACCGCAAAAAAAGGTAAGACTAATTTTATTCATCAACAAACATGAATGAAAATGTCAATATTAATTTATTTTATCACTCGTAGGAAGCGTAAGCTACCTAGTAAGAATGTTACAAAAGCACCTCCAGAACCTAGCACTCCACAGAGGCTGACTAGAGAAGAGATCCTACGAGATAGTCCAGGGAGGATCACAAGAAGGTAACAATAGTAACACATTTATTGTACACTAGTTCTTCTATACATCTAATTGTCGATCATATTTATGTGCAGCAAGCTAGCGATGTTATTAGAAGAGGGCACATCTTCACAAACTATGAACACTAGCCCCATGAGGATGTCTACCCCGGTGCTAGCAAAAAAGATGACTCCAAAGAGAAGACTAAACATTGAATGAATAATTATTTTAGTTGTGATGAGATGTAAACTCATGATTTATTTCGTATGACTTTGATATCGTTTGGAACTACATTATGGGTCTTCCGAGATGAACTTGTTTATGCTACAAACATGGTTTTATGAGATGAATTCGTTTATGCTAAATTCTTGCTATTAAATATTACTTGTAATTGTGTAGGTCTTCTGAGATGAACTTATTTATGCTACAAACATGGTTTCATAAGGTGAACTCATTTATGCTAAATTATTATTGTTAAATATTACTTGTAATTATGTATGAATCAATTTGTTATTAGTTGTACATGGCGGCTGCCAGCCATGGCCACGGCCAGCAGCAAAGCAGCAGACCAGCGAGGCATACCCATGGCCACGGCCAGCAGCAAGGCAGCAGACCAGCGAGGCAGTGCCACAATGACGGCCACCAGCGGACCAGCCAGCAGCAACGACTTTTTTTTTTCCGTAACCGATAACCGAAGCATCGCCAATCACAGTGAATAGACTGAAGGGTAAAAGGGTCACTTTAGGATCAAATACATGTATTTAGATGAGAAAAGAGGTTAAAGGAATTAAAATCACATGTGTTATGAAGTTCATACGATTGGAGTCATATTTTAGCAAAACCAATGTTAGAAGTCATATAATAGCGAAAGCACACGATTGAAGTCATATAATAGCAATTATCTCACATTACAGATATTCAAAAACTAATTTTCATCTAAATTATACTCAAGTTACGAATAATTTCAGATCTCAAAATTAAATATGTGCGACGTTTTCTGCGCTGTGCCGTGGTGGCTGCTGCACCTGCACTGTGCGTGCACGCCTTTTCGGTGAAACAAAGCGAAACAGGATGGAACGGCGGAACACTGCAGGCATTAATAAAGGGTTCATAGATTCCAGGTGCGGCCGGGCACGTGTCCTGCTTGGTCTTCTTTGAAGTTAAATGACGATAATGTTCGGTACGAGGGGATCACCATTGTTAGCGGATATAGTGTCAGCAACTGTTCTTGTACTCCATCCGTCAAGGGAAGAATGCAACTATAGTTTAATTACGTGCCGGTTAATTCACGTTTGATCAAATTTGTTTATAGTTAACGGTATTCCTATTTATGGCTTCAAATCAATTTATGTCTTTTAATTAATCTAATAGTACGTACATGATACCATGCCAGAATTAGATCCGTTCTCAATATACTGTAAGCGTAGATGAGGTTTGATATACTAGTGCATTTGAACGTAGTCAGGGGCGAAGCTGTGTGCAAATTAGGGGTGCCTAGGCACGCCTAAAATTTATAAAAATAGTGATTATATCTAAAATTTCATCATATATGCACCCCAATAGAAGATGTCTATGCACCCACAAGCTAAGTGCACCCTCTCTAATCTTCTCTAGCTTCGCCACCGAGCGTAGTGCACTAGTGCTAGCATCTCGAAAACTAAAACTAAACGCGCAAATGTCGACCTTTTTCTTCTAAAAAGAGTAGCCGCCTTTCGGCAAAAAGATCGTGCCATGTATTATCGTACGCTCAAATACATGTAACATGGTCAATGCCGGTATAGTAAATGTACCGTGGACAAAGAGCAACGATAGATGCAAGAAAACAAGCGGAGAAAGCCAGTGTGTCTGTCCTTGAAAAGCAAGTCACTCAGATCAGATGGTGATCTATCCATGTCATGCCGGCCGGCTTGCCTTTTATCCCACACACGGATATGACCTGACCGGACCGCAGGCGCAGGGGCATCCAATACTACTGGCCTCCGGTTCATGCATACGTAGTACTACTCCAGTATTTTTTTTATATATAAAAAACTTGTTTAGTTGGTGAAGTTTTTAGAAAAAAAAGTTATTATAACACTTTTGTTGTTATTTATCAAATTTTTTCTAAACATGAACTAACTAGCTCAAAAATTTATCTTGACATTTACAGATAAACTGTACAATTAATTATTATTTTTACTTACATTTAATATATCATGTATGCGCCTAGAGATTCGATGTGACATGATTTGGGAACTGAACATGGCGAGTCGGAAAAGCAGGCAGCTCGTCCATTTCGTTATATATGTTGTTATTACGTACTTACGTTACGTGTTTCAAATTAAGTTTGTTCAAGCTGCAAGCTGGTGTGTGATGGCTTGATGAGCCATTGCAAATTAGATGACATGTGGTCTGCCATCCGAACAGATCGATCCTAGCAAAAGGCCGGCCGGAGCACCAGCAGCAGCACCTCCAAATTGCACGGCATTACGGCAACCACTACGTGAAAAACCCACTGTAAGAGCGTCCCCCTTTCCACTGTAGGGGCGGTTGGTAATTGAACCGCCCCTACAGTGACATCTTGGGGTCCAGCATCTCCAACCGCCCCTACAAAACCACTGTAAGGGCGGTTGGTGAATGAACCGCTCCTACAGTGGTCCACTGTAGGGGCGGTTCAATCACCAACCGCCCTTACAGTGGGATGTCACTGTAAGGGCGGTTGGTGATTGAACCGCCCCTACAGTGGACCACTGTAGGGGCGGTTCATTCACCAACCGCTCCTACAGTGGATTTGGATGAACACATTTATCTTCAATAAACAGGTGCAGTTTTCTTTTTTGATCTGTAGATAAAAATTGTAACTAGTCTTTCTCCCTCATAGTAACTCCAAATGCAATGATTCTTTTTTCTAAAATTTTCTAAAATCATGCTCTATTACTGTAGCATGATCAATTTTCGTTGCGACTATTTTCAAAAAAAATCAAATTTTAAATTTAAACTAGCTATAACTTTGAATAAGATTTACAACTACACTTTGCCTCAAATGGAAAACTTTTGAATACCACTTTTGTATAACTCATCAAGATATACATTAGATACATAGGTCATTTTTGCATTTGAGAAAGTTTTAGTAAACACTAGTAACAAAATCACGAATCTACATTTGACTTGGTCAAAGTTGGTCAAATGAGCCACTAAATTACCTCGAATAGAAAAAATTTGAATACCAATTTATATTATCATATGTATCTAATTTTTTATATCATGAAAAAATATTGAAAATATAGATATATAATATCCTATATATCTAATGTTGAGGTGAATTTAAAACCTATGTACTTCCCGTTAAATCTATGTGTTAAGAAAAAATAAAAACAAAAAGAAGACATTCCTTCACCTGAAATCGTTTTGGTGGACAAAAATATCTCGCTGCTCTCCCCACTCCTTGTCAAAAAAAAAAGCCGAGCCTCCCCAACCTAAATGGCCTAAATGGCCAAGTGGCCGGCCCGGCCCAAGCCACCCCTCACGTCCCCAAACCCTCGATTCCGCGTCCCCGACCTCCGGCTCCCACGCGCCGCGCCGCCGCCCCTCCGCCCGCCCTCCGCCGCCGCCCCCGCCGGTGAGCCCAACTAGGCTGAGCAGCCCAATTCACGCTCCCACCTTCTTCCTGCTCGTGTCTCGCACGCACGCGGTCGACTCCGTGTCTCCGTCCGTTCTTCCCCCAATTCCAAATTCCACCGAACAAACCCTAGCTCAGTAGCTCCGAGGCTCCGCCACTCCGGGCTGCAAGCGGCGAGCAGCGGCCCGTGGCGAGCGGCTGCTGCAAGCGGCGGCCGGCAGCGTGCGGCGGCGAGCGGCATTCGACGCCCGACGGCGTTCAGCAGCGAGCGGCGGCCGGCGACCGACGATGTACAGCGGCGAGCAGCAGCCGACGGCGTGCATCGGCGATAGTGACGAGCAGCGGACGCCCGCGTGCAGCGGCGGCGGCGGATAGGAGGCGGGCAGGCGGCGTACCCCAGCAACAGCCAGCAGGCCAGCACGCCAAACACCAAAGCACAAAAGCAGTGACCTGTAAGTTAAATTTAGTTTTCCCGAATCCTAGATTCTTATTTAATCCCGAATCCCAAATTAAGTTTATTAGAATAGACAATATTCTATATGTTGTTGTTTTGCTATGTTGAACTATTGGTACCTTTTTAAGTTATACAATTTTAATTTATGCTCAAATTCTTCAAATTGTGCACAATTATGTATTATTTATTATACAGTTTTAACTATATGACATTATTCATGCCAAACAATAGCCATTTGGTTGTCAATTTTTTTGATCTCTCTATATATTTTGAATAACCTAGACCTAAAATCCTGGGCCTGCCACTGGCTACGCGTGCGCGCCCTCATGTGGGAACCAGCGGACTCACTGGTGCTTTTGGGATCACGTGTTTCTTTTGTTCAGTAGTAAGTGACGTTTGTGGGGTTCCTGTATATGATTGCAGTGCTTTATAATTCTAAAATTGGAGTATATACAATAGTACCTAAAATTGTAGTATATGATCCTAATTAAGGATCAACATATACACTAGTACCTAAATTGCAGTGCGGCCTCAATAAGTTTGTTAGCATCTTATTTTACTGTATTCAGAGATATGTATTCAGAGATTTCTTATTGCCATGAGGTTACCTCATACATGTATGCTCCTTGTCCATTTCTTAGTGCCACGATGTTAACTCCCTATGTCTGTCATTGTTTAATGCAGATATACCGAACACTGAAAGGAACAACAACAGACAAATCATGTGCTACAGGTAAAATATGACATATATGTTAGCCTCTTGCTTTGCTGTAGAAACAGTTCTTTTTGGTAAATCAATGATGATTATTAACTCCTTTACTTAGTGCTTACTTCTACTTAGAGTTACAGTGCTTTCTTATCATTGCTTTCTTATCAATGACAGTGCTTACAAAACAGTTCTTGATTCTTATCAATGACAGTGCTTTCTTATCATGCTCTTATCATGACTAATAAACAGTTCTTGCGTGCCACTATATAACTCCTTTACTTCATTAGTAAGGATATGACCTGAAAATCAATGTTTTTGGTAATGCAGTCCATTGACTCACTGATGCCTTATAAAATGCCTTATGTGCGTCCTAGAATGATCTGCATAACCAGCCTTTCTACTATTTTCTTCACCTATTTGTTCAGAAAAATTAGAATACTGATTCACTAATCCAGAGTACTGATTTTTACATCTGCTATTTTTGTTGTCGCTTACGAATAGACATTTGTTAATTTGTTAATATATGAATTCCTATAGATTCAAGAGCTTCCTCCTAAAGATTCAAGAGCTTCCTGAAGTGGTATGATTCAAGAGCTTCCTGCAATACTTTCTCCTAAAGTGATATGATTTTTCGTTATCATGTTGTCTCCGCGGTGTGTAAAATATGGGCTTGGATTTCCTCCAAACGGTAACTGCCTCTGTGACCTCAAATTAGTCCATGAAGTTATGATTAATAAATGGTTGGAAATTAAAATTAGAGTTACAAAAATAGCCCAGTTCGTGAGGCTCACATCATGTAAAAAAATAATAGCCTTTTTCATGATTCAATGAAAAAAAATCTGTCTAAACACTTAGTTCTATTATATTTGTCATCACAAATTTCAGTTCGTAATGCGATTCACACCATATAGGCTAAATCTGGGCTTAGAAAAACAAAAAAATGATAACATTTTGATCTCTTTACTTCAATTGTGCCTCATTTGTGTCTGTACGTCCTTCTGTAATGGTGAGTTCATCCTAATGACTCTCTCTCTCTCTCTCTTGATTTCTTGATTTGATCCCTCACCTAAGTAGATGAAGCAGCAAGTCGAGAGGCCGGCAGCATGGCGCAGTAGCATGTTTCTCTGCTTCTGTTCTTTTGCCGCTCTGGAAATTATGCACTAGTTCAAGCTTGGTGCACCACGCACATGTTTGCTACCTAATAATCTGAAAGGTAGCTAGCAGCACTTTTTTTTTGTTTGGATTTAGTGCCTCACATAAATTGAGTTTCACTAAATTTATGCATAAGATCTCCTCACATCTGTCCAATGAATGAAAGTGGCTGCCTAATAAGGTGTGGCTAAAATTTTATAATTAAACTTTGCCATGTGAGATTGCACTTCTATCAAATCTAGCTGCACTACCATTTAGATTGTATCCATCTGCAAGAGTTCAATTTCAGTTTTCTATACACAACCCCATCATTATTATTTAGACAGTTTACTTTATTTCTTCTATAGCGGTGTTATAAGGTTTTTAACAAAGATAGAATTACTTAATATTTTTCCCTGTGCTACAACAAAATAAGCATTGTTCATTTTCTTGATCCATTAACAGGATTTCTGATGCCAAGAACAGAATTTGATTTATAAGCTACAAACCTTGTAACATTGATGTATTCCTTCAGGACAAGGATCCCAACAAATAATGTAGGTACGTCCTGTAATATTATGTCATGCCTTGTTTCTTGGTCCATTTACATGGATTATTAAAGGCACTTTTTTCCCTTTGTAGAATTCCTCTTCGAATGACTGATTTGGTCAGTTACCTAAAAGCTTGTCCAACAAATGATGAAGGTATGTCCTGTAGTATCATGATATATGGCTCATTTCTTGGTCCAGTTATAGGATTATTAAATACACTATTTTTTTCCTTTCCAGAATTCCTCCTGGAATGACTAATTTCGTCAGTAAGCTAAAAGCTTGTCCAATAAATGATGAAGATACTGGTTTGGTCAAGATCATATAATTGCATATAACTGCATATGCGCGCAAAGGCGCGCGCCCTACGCTAGTATATATATATATATATATATGAAACAAGGCAGTGCCTTGTCACATGTATTTGGATGATGGAACTTTGCACTTCTATTGTGTTTGGATTATATATATGTTGCTGTCTTTTGAATTATATATATATATATATATATATATAAATATTTATATAATTCAAACCACAATATATATATATATATATATATATATATATATATATATATATGCACTGCTGTGGTTTGAATTATATAAATATTTATTTTTTTTGTTGGAAAATGCACTTTAGGGGCGGCTCTAGATTGAACCGCCCCTACTGGAATCCACTGTAGGGGCGGCTCAATCTAGAGCCGCCCTTACAGTGAGAGCCACTATAGGGGCGGCTGGTGATTGAACCGCCCCTATAGTGACCCACTGTAGGGGCGGTTCAATCACCAGCCGCCCTTACAGTGGATCTCACTGTAGGGGCGGCTGCTCTGTAGGGGCGGCTGCCCCAACCGCCCCTATAGTGGGTGCACTGTAAGTACACTTTGATAGGAGCGGTTGGGTCAACCGCCCCTACAGTGCTTCTGGAGCCGCCCCTACAGTGGCTGTGTGTAGTAGTGAACGTGTCATCCAGCAATCCCGTCGATGATCGACCGGTGCAGTTGACCAAACGCGCGATGACGCGCGGGCGGCGACACGTGAAGTGACCAAGGAACAAGAGGCTGTTGAAAACTAACGTCACCGGCTGTTCCCCCGGCCATGGCGAGTTGGCGACGGCCGGACCTAAGGGTATTTCAGTGCTGTCGTCGTTAATTATTAATACTCCCTCCATCCCTAAATAACTGTCTCTGGAGGGAGTATATAGCAATGGATTTGCAATAAGTCCGATCGAGGCTAGAGTATGTAATCTTCTGTAAATCAAGAGTGACATTAGCTGTTGTGTTAGTTATCATAAATGTATTTTTGGCCTTATTAAACAACTCTTATCAGTCAAATTAATTTTATGAAGTACAGCTAGTATATGTTCAAGCCTCTATACCTAACAGGACTGGCGTATAGTACATATACGCACCCGAACCCTAATAATAGAAGAGCACATAATAATGGCTACGACACATCTGCGCGCCAGTGGGGCTGGAGCAACGATAATGTTCCTGGGCATGATACTACTCCGTATATAGCTTTGCATTGCAGCTGATGCGGGCCGGCGTAGATGACACACAGCACATGCAGCAAATGATTGTGTTGGATAAGCGACAATAACATACGTACATGCATGTTTGGGAGTATTTAGCATTAGCATATAGATTGGTTGCTCAATTATTTCACATGCATATATGTGCATGCAGCAGGTAGCAGCGCGGCACACTAATAACTCCTCTGTAACTGTATGTAGAGTGGATCTCGAGTGCGTCCCCAGGGCAGGCTAGCTGTGTCTGTGTAGGCGTCTAGCACACACACTTTACATTGACCACTGTCAGGATTGTGGAGGTCGCTCGCTAGCTCGCTGTGCTGGTGGAATCGGAACAAACGCATGTGCCGTGGTGCAGGAAGAGGAATGAGGACCGGACCCCCGGTCGTTAATTCGGTTGCCTACAGCTACGTACAAGCCGGCACTGCTGCAGTCTGCAGATCGATCGAGCTGGACACATGTGACGGCTGCTGCGTAGTATCGCGCGCATGGATTTATGTACATGTCGTTTGATCCCTTCTCCGTTCTGTATATCCGGAACGAACGGACCCGGCCAACCGATCGATCCATCATCAGTCAAGCAAGATTAGTACGTATGGTACTAGTACTACTTGATCTGGAGCTGATCGAAGTTTTTGCTCTTTCAGGATTGCGCAGAACTAACGTGAAAATAAATAAAACAGCACGGCAGCAAAATAGTTACTACGGTAAATCGGTAATTAATTAATCCATCTGCCGCGTACGCACGCATGCGTGTCTTTTGATGCAGTAGCGCAACGAACGCAAATCCGATATGGGATGGCACATATAATAACGTACTGTGCGTCTGTGGCGATAAATGAACTTGAACAAGCAGCTAGCAGCAGGCCTCGTCAGTCGCCGTTTGTATAGACTGGCCCAGTGCGTGCCGGTGTACGTGTTCATCAGTCACCATATATACAAAAATATGCGCCGTGATACTACAGTATACAGCATGCATTGTACTATACCGTGCCTCGCTCTGAACCAGACCAGCCAAGCCCCAAGCCAAAGCCAAAGCCAAAGCCAGCCATCTATGAAATGGATAGGCACGGAAGAACGGATCGATGCATGCCGCCCATTCCCTACTACCTACCCTACGGCGGCAGCATGTGCCTGCATCATATCTGTACCGTCGTGGCATTGGCAATGCTGCGCCTGCGCGCGATGGATACTACTCCGTACTATATCGGAGAGCGATGTCCACCATGCCCTGCGCCCTTGCCGCCATGTGCCGCTGCTCCTCGATCTCACGCGACGTGACCACGTCGCGGCGCGGCGCATGTGCCCGTGGCCGTTTGCGCGCCGCGCGGGAGGCCGGCCGGGAGCGAGCGTACAAAAAAACATCGCTGCCCCCGTCTCCGGCACACCCCAGCTAATTAAGCAAACCCCGCCACATGCATGCTGTTCCTTCTATCTACTATTCTCTCTTCCGCGGCTGTCCTCTGCTATACCTATAGTAAAGATTGCAACCCTTGTCATCTTAATTCGCTTGCCCAGCTTTAATTATCTCAAGCTCAAGGAGCTGTTCGCGAAACGTACTGCTTTTCAGGAAACTAGCGCATTGCATTTGCTATCCTATAGTACAGGTCTTATGTACTGTATGCACCACCACCAGCAGGCAGCAGCAGCTTTCTTGTTCTTGGATGAGCGAGGCACCAGGACTCTTCTCTCTGCATGTCCGCCCCCAATATATATATATATATATATATATATATAGCGCCATAGCGGAATGTATTCAGAACTGAACGATTTCAACCAATCAATCAATTACCATAAACAGCCAAGCGTGTTCGTTTCCCTGGCAAATTTTTTTTGCCTGTCACATCGAACGTTGCGGTACTAGTTTCGTCTATTAAAAAAAATTAATTATAAAACTAATTACATGACCATATACTAATTACTAAGACGAATCTATTAAGGTAAATTAATCCATCATTAGCGAATGTTTATTGTAGCACTACATTGTCAAATCATAAACTAATTAAGTTTAATAGATTCGTCTCGTGAATTAGTCTTCGGCTGACAAATTAATTTTTTAATTACTATATTTTTAATAGGCGAAACTAGGGCTGCAATGTCCGATGTGACAGGGCAAAAAAATTTTGCCCTGAAAACGAACACGCCTCCCTCGCGGCAACCCTGCCATAAACAGTCACATGTTTCTGCTGCTGCTCCGCTCGGCATATTGGTTATGAAGATGTACTAGCTTTCCTGTCAAAGTTGTTCTCAGCGATATATACCCTTCTGAAGATGTTTGTTTTCCTTTACGTATATAATAGACCGCTCTACAAACTTCAATTAATTCTCAACAGGTCCGCAACTGTAGGTACTCCTAATTTAAGTAGCCAGCCAGTTGATGGGCCGAAGAAATGCACAAGCAACTACTAATCCACTGATCAGATTCACTGACAAGATGGTTGGGTGCAGTCTGCTTCATTCTCACCACCAAATGTTGTAGTGTACGGCTCAACGGAAACGTGTTGGACGTCTAGGACTCCTTTTTAAATTTGCAAGTGAAAAGCTTCGGCGTATCCGCTACAATGTCACCGTCCAACATCCAACAAATTGTTCCGATATTCAGACAAAGCGTCTATAAATGGCATGCTGTCACGCTGAGGATCGGCCGGGGTTTCGATCAGAACGCAAGCATCGGATTCGTTTAAGGCACTTATCCATTTCGAGTCGAACCTGTCAGATAATGGAGCTGACAGCATGGCACACGACGTCGTCGTCAAATAATAATAATGATAATCGCCATATTAGTCTCGGGCTACCAGATCGAGCATTATTTTAGGTCGATATGCCATCAAGGCTAATCATGCATATCGAAGCACTATATGCTATATTGCTATGTATCTAATTAAATTAGATGACGACACTAGCAGATCATCAAGGGTCGCTTTGTTTTGGTTGTTCAGTTCTCAGTCTGGCCCATATTATTACAGTCTGCTGCAGTGTCATCATGCAACACCCAAACTGCGTAATGTTCGTATATACCATCGTGTAAAATTGCAGGACGAAGAGCTTCAAATTTAAATGTGTCCTCGGGTTATTGCAAGGAATTGCCCGTTTTTCATTTTTGGAAGAAGGGAAATTATCCAATCTGGAACCAAAAAAAAAAATCTATCAGATCGAGCGCTGACAATACGGCGCGACGGCGCGATATATCGGATCAAATTCAGTCACGTCGCCAAACCTCTCGATCCATATGACAGCAAAATTAATCATATGAAATGGATGGAAGAAAGCACGATGCCGCCGGACGAAATCGATTAGCAGACAACGCCGACAGATTTTTGAATTTTTTTGTTCATCCGTACATAAATCGAGAAGAGAAGCACGCCTTTTGCCTGGCCTAGCTATCTTTCTTTTTTTTTTTTTGAAACTGGGTCAAACTTCATTACTCAGCTGCTAACGATTCGTTAGCGACTATAACAGCGACTATAGCTATCTTTTTTTTTCTTGTCCATCTATCTCGTCGTGCGTGGGACGGTGGGAGGGAGAGGAGAAGAAAAGAAAGCGTCCACGCTGACTCCTGTACGTGAAAGCGCTGTTCCACCTCCATCCATGGGCCACGGCAGCTTCCACGAACGGAGCCGAGAGGCGTCGGTGCGGGCCGGCACGTACGAAGCGAGCGAGATCCTCCCGCGCACCGGCCGGCCCGAGGCCCAAACTGTGGAGAAGCTTGGAAGTTGGAACTGCCGGCGTACTGTATGCACCTGACACGAAACACCATCACACTTCACACGACACGAGGATCGAGGCGCAGCAGAGCAGGACCACGACCGCGCGCACACGCACAGCGGGTCAAAGACATGGACAGGTTAGCCGCTCGCACCGCGTGTCCCGTGACAGTGAGTGCAGGTGCAGCTTTGCCGTGGCCGGCAGGTACTGTACGGCGTGGGATTCGACCGAGTCGTCGGCGCGAGTGCCCGGCTAAATCGGCTTCGACCATCTCGGTCGTCCTCCATCGATGGAGCGCGGGTGCTAGGTTGGTGCATTGGAGTTGGAGGACCGCATCCAGCTCGGTCACGTTCTTCCTCCCTGCCGGCCGCCGTCTCCCGTCGCTGGATGACAACGCAATGTATTAATATTACTGGGGCTGTCCTTGCCTCTTTAGACATTGTTTAGTTGGTAGGAATTTGAGTGTAAAGTTTCTGTAACACTTTCGTTGTTATTTAATAAATTTTGGTCAAACATGAATTAGTTAGGCTCAAAAGATTCGTCTCGACATTTACAGACAAACTGTATAATTAATTATTTTTTTAACTACATTTAATACTTCATGCATACGTCTAAGGATTCGATGTGATGGAGAATCTTGTAAAGTTTTGGTATCTAAATATACCTAGTGGACATATTGACTCTAATTTGTGTTTGTTGACGACTTTAATTTCTATTTTGTTGAACAGAGATGAGACCAACGACACTAACCTATTTTTTTGTTTGGTTTGGGACATCAAAAGTGGAATCACCTATTGACAGGTGGCGTCCATTTGTTAGATTTTCTTTTCTTTTCTTCCTCATTTGGCCCAATTTCTGCTCGCACTCGTGGTCGCGACCATGCTCCCCGGGATGAGATCGTCTGATTTCGTGCCAAAATAATTGCACCTGCAGTCAATACATCTTTACCGTTCGTTGAATATTGGACGCCTGCGTGCATTGACCACTAGTTTATGTGTTCATGGCCTGCTACTTTGGCCCATGGTGCTCGTGAAGTGTTAACGTGGTGCTCGTGAAGTGTTAAAGTGAGCGGCTTTGCTGAGCGTCATCGGCATCTAGCGTCGCGCTGCCACCCGGCGGTAGCCGTACGCCGCGCCGCCGCTAGCCGCCGTGCCATCGTGAGCCGCGAGCCGCCGTGCGCCGCGCCGCCGCTAGCTGCCCTGTTCCACGCAGCCGCTAGACGCCCTACGCCAGGTCGCTGCTAGCATCCATGCGATGCGCCGCCGCTCGTCGTTGTGTGCTCCCGGCCTTCAGTGGTCCGCGCTGCCGGCCATGGCCAAGTGGTCTCCTCTACGGCGTTCTTCCCCTCCGACTGCTCCGCGTGGATCGATGTACACGGTGCAGCAACGGATGTGCTCCGTTCTTCTCTATGTGTTGTTGGATTCCAAGAGAAGGACGGTGTGGTTCTGTTCAGAGTTCAGTCACAACATGTAAATACCAGAGTTTTATTCAGTTGTAGAATAGAGTTGTTAGATATGATTGTAACAGGGTTGTTAGATAGGACTGTGAGACTGGAAAGTGATATTGTGACTAAAAATATGAGAATGTGATCACTCAATTACCCAAGTGAATGATAGGATGTACAGATTGTTGCATAATGTCTTGTTTGGAAAAAGAGCTTCTTATGCTCTCATTTTAGTACATGATGCTCACAAGTTCATGGCGACCAATACAGGCACTAGCCGAACTAAACAAACGTGAAGATACGAAGATACAAACCTTCTAACAAGTTCATGGCGACAACATAGGCACACCAGCCGATAGACGTTGATGGCTCACAATCACAAACCTGCTAACATGTTCCTGCCGACCAACACCAGCTGATCGCCACCTTCTGCCTCACCCTCGGCGCCTCACAACCGCGCCAAAACAGAACACCGGCGGCAAAAAGGGAAGTGGCATAGTTGGTTTTGGGCCGAGGCCCAGATAGCGGACGATTGCGGCAGAAGGAACAACGCCAACGCACACAGACGTCCGATCTTCAACGATTACAAGTGCTGACTGCAGGTGCAGTCGTTTTATCATGAAGTCAGATGATCTGATTCCTGCTCCCCCGGCTGCGGGAGGCCCCTGTCTCGGCCCCGTGCAGGAGGTCCCTTCGACCGCTCCAGCGCCGGAGCTCGCCCAACCCTTCGAAACACGCCCCTACGCCCGTTGGAGCTCGCCCTTGTACCAAATCTCGCCTCTGTGACAGATCTCGTCCAGCTGGAGTTCACATTGAACCCATTCCAATTTTCTACTTCCTCTGTTTTAAATTATAGGGACAATTTGAAATTTACCATTATAATTTTACAAAGTTGAAGATATGTCACCGGTGTTTCACTGACATATGGGGCACACATGAGTA
This sequence comes from Coix lacryma-jobi var. lacryma-jobi, assembly GCA_009763385.1. Classification (NCBI taxonomy): domain Eukaryota; kingdom Viridiplantae; phylum Streptophyta; class Magnoliopsida; order Poales; family Poaceae; genus Coix; species Coix lacryma-jobi. Next base: position 150,457,377 of record CM019824.1, read on the forward strand.
AAATTATAAATGCTTTGACCTTCTTAGTACATATATAGTTTGTTATGTATTCAATCATACATTATATTGACATATATAGTAAAATAGATATACTAAAAAAGTTTAAATAATTTATAATTTAAAACCAATAGAGTAGAAAAGAATGAGCTCATCTCTATATTTGGTCGAGGGAATAAGGATGTTCTCGATTTGTGTTTGGTAGGAGATGAGACGACAACGTATGTTATGAAAACTAGCCTTCTGTGTACACTATAAAAAATCTAATCAAGATCACATAAATTTAATTTGATAGTTAGATGTAAAGGTGGATTATTTTAGCACTTAACATTCCACTGTGCCCACGCCAGTTTGGATTAGGATGGGACAAGTGGAGAGGTTTAAGTGCTAAAATAACCCACCATCGGATTAGATTCATGTAGTCTTGATTATAGTTCCTATAGTTTATATAGCCGGAGATGAAAAGGGATTGCACAGATGGTTTCAGTTGGCAAAATGTCTCCAAATATTTTGCGCAGTAACCATCATATCGAATCGCTTTTAGTATGCTCATGTTGAGAAGAATCTTTTGAGCCTAGTTAGGTTATTTTTGGATAAAGTTTGTCAAATAACAACGAAAGTACTACAGTAACTTTTCGCAAAATATTTCGCGATCTGAACAAGGCCTAATTTTTGTCCGTTTGCCACTGTTATATACTGTACACTCTAGTTCTCAGTTTCCTTCCTTCCCGTCCGACCGCTACACTCTCAATTTTCTTTAGTTTCCCCAATTTTTTAGAACAGTTATCGTAGCACTTTTATTGTTATTTGACAAACTTTATCCAAACATTGACTAACTAGACTCAAAAGATTTGTCTCGACATATAAATACTAAAGGTAAAATTAGTTATTTTTTATCTACATTTAATACTTCATGCATATGTATTTATACGATGTGATGCAGAATCTGGAAATTTTTTAGGTCTTTCGTGAGAACTAAACAACACCTTAATCGGCTCCCGCTGGTCCGGGCAATGGTCACCGACATCCTCATCAGGCCTCTGCTTGGCCGCACCCTAAAATATCATAGCCCGACATTCTTTTGAGGGAACTAAACAAAACCTTAAAATATCATAGATCATTTTGGATAATTTCCTATTTTCATATAAGCTTCTACATACATTTTGGTGAGATATAAATATTTTGTTTAGGTTCCTGATGTTTCAACTATCTCTAGGGTTTTTCTCTAAATTTTAGAAGCCAGAGATAATTTTTGTGCTTTAAAAATCTTATCTGATGTTTAACAGATTTATTTGTTTGAAAACGATGAAGTTGTCTGGAAAACTGTTTCTAAGAGTATCTCTAATGGTTTTGTATATTTTGTTTGGTAAAATTGAGAGTTTGTCAAGTCTAAAAAGAATATGACAAAGATAAAAAGAAACAATTTGTAACGTTTTTTGCATTATCACTGCATATGCGCAGGGGAGAGAGAAAACGCGCGAGAGCACGCGCGGGGGACGAAAATCACGCGTGGAGCGGCAATGCCAAGCGCGGACAAGGTTTGTATATATACCCACTCATCCTAGGATTTTGTCAAGTTAATAAAAATACCAAACTCATTACCAAACCATTCGATGAAAGATTTTTAGACTTTTTTTAAAAAAAATAAGAATGCAAAGTCTATTCGTAAAACCGTTAGAGATGCTCTAAGCGTGTGTTTGGTTCTAGGTTCATCAAGAATGGGTTGAACCCAACCTAGATTTTAGGGATGAGATGAACCTCATTTGTTGTTTGGTTGAGGGGGGCGGGTTCAACCCAGTCCTATGTTTGGTTTTAGGAATCTAACACCAGTAGGGTCGCAACTCCTTGGCTCCGTCCGGCCATGCACACGCGCAAAAGCTGGGTCACCCCTGTCCCTTCGATTTTTAGAAACCAACTCGACCCGCATCTGTACCGAATATTCCCTATAGGAGCCAACTCAACCCATACGAACTCCCAACCAAACACTATCAAAACTGGGTCCAACCCACTCCGACCCACTCCAACCTGTCAACCAAACACATGCTAACAGAACGCAAGAGTGCAAGAGCCAAGAGGCAACAGTGCACGTGTTCGGCTTCCAAATGCTGTCAATAGGTACGTGTCGACGACTCAAGGCCCATCTAAAATGTTTCCCCATCTCTGATGTCAAGTGGCAGAAGGACCATTTAGGCCTCCAGTCCAAGAGCGCACTAGCCCATTCCGTTCCCCTCTTCTTCGACCATCTCCCTCCCCACATCGAGATTCGAGAGGCGGGAAAAAACCCAAACCCCTCCCGACCTGACCCTCTCCAGAAGCTTCCAGAAGGGCCTTCCACAGTTCCACGGACCGCTTCCCTGGAGCCGATGGCTGCAGCTGCGTCGGCGTCGGGCGGCGACACCCCAAAGCAGCTCCTCTCCATCATCCGCGACTTCGCCTACGAGAAGTCCCACGGCGGTAAGCACCCAACCCCTCCCGCGCCGAGCGCGCACACCACTAGGTTATTCGCGCTTCCGCGGCTGATCGGACGCTCCGTCTCTCTCGCTTGGCGTGCGCGCAGAGCGTAGGGTGTCCGACCTCAGGAGGCGCCTCGCCGATGCGCGCGCCGCGGCAGACGCGGCCGCTGCGGAGCTCGACGCAGCGAAGCGCGCGCGGGAGGCTGCGGAGCAGGACCTCCGCGGGAGCCAAGTGCAAGCCGCGATCGCCGCCGACTCCATCCTTGCGCTAGAGGTTTCTCCTCGTCTCGCCCTGAAATTTATGAATTATCGCGCTTGCTATGCCCAATTTTCATGATCCGAATTACTTTGGTGCGTTAGGCGACGATCTCGCATCTCCAGGAGGAGATCTCGAAGGCCGGCACTGATCTGGACGCGCTCAAAGTTAGGAGTTCCGCATTTCGCAGCGAATTTGGGCTCTTTGTTGCTTTAGTATCAATTAACGTATGTTTATTCTGGTGTATGGTTTGGATCGGAATGGATGTGCTGTTGGCGCTTCACGAATTTGCTCTAAAAGAGCAAGGGAGACAGTGAGAGGTGAGTAATATGTAATGTCCCATATGTGTTATTCTGTACAATCATTTGTTTGCTTGCTGCTGATCATGCTTACTTTCCCTCATCACTGTTGCAGAGAGGAGTTCATTAGCAAGATGTATGAGATGAACGCAAAGATAAGGTTGGAATGTTGTGTTTTGTCTGTGATGATTTCTTTTGCTGTTTGATGCAATCATAAAACAAACTATAACTGATGTTGCATCTCTTTTTTTTTAGCTTTGCATATAGCGGTTTTGGTAGTCGTTACCTCTGTATAATAGGGATATTGTGCATTGTTTGGATATTCTCAAAATACTTGAGAATGTGTGGTACAACGGTGTACAGTGGTGACATTTTTTTTTTGAAGCATGTGTCAGAGTTGATCGCATGAGTCATGACATTGCACTAAGAGCGCAATTTAAGACTCTTATTACATTCTACTTCACTGTTTCAATTTCCATCAATTTGGCATTTGCTTGCTGGCTAAAACTTGTATTGTAAGTTTGAGTTTTGTTGTTATCATGTTAATTATCGGAAAGTAGTAATATGTTTTTCATTATCTAAAGAAATAATATTCCCTTCTGCAGGCAATTTCAACAGAAGGTTTCTCTAGAATTAGCAGAGTACAATCATAGTGAGCTGCTGTCTACAGAAGGTAAGTAGTGAAAATCAGAATGCAACATACCACTTTCTGTTCCTGAATCGTGCAAGGGGTTCCATTGAATATGTGTTGTTCTATTCATTTCTTGCATTCTGCTTGAATTTTTCCCCATAAGTTTGCAATATTAAATTATGTAAAATTGTTGGATCTGATTCTGTACGTTATGTTTTAGAGTTTTCGTGCATTGCAAGATGACAGCTGATAATTGCTCATTTATTACTATAAGCAAAACATGTGATTATTTAATAGCAAAGAGGAACTTCAAGATAACCCAGTTTGGTGTTGGCTTTGTACTTATGGATCTAATTTGTGTTGTTAAATTTTGTAAAACTGTTTGTCTGTCCATTTCTCATCCTGTTTCTGAAGTATGTCTTTCATAGTTAGTGTAAACATACTTTGCCCTCTCCAGTAGTCAAATGTATTGATGTTATGATATGTTGAGTGATACTGCTTGTTTCCTTCTCTTTGACAGTTTGCAATTAACATATGGATCAATTTGTGCACTTCATTGCCTTACACTATCTGAGATGTCCCCATTGTAGGACAACATGTCAGAGACGAGAGTAAAATTGTGGATTCAGAAGGGAGTTTGAAAGATTTGGCAGATAAGATGAGCAACATTGAAGCTGAGGTGCAGCTCTTGGAAGAAGAGTATAAAAAAGATCTGCTTGATCATGATAAGGTGCGCTCTTCCCAAAGTATTGTGTTATATTTTTTTGCACCATGTTAACTGATTAAGCAGAGATCTTCCAACATCTTCTCAATTTTCTGTTCATAAGGCCATCCTGGTGAAAATCTGTGGCCGTGAATTACTTGATATTTGAATAACAGCTGATATGTTCTGTATTTACCGAGTTTAGATAGTATATATATGCAAACCATTAAACTGCCAAATGCATATTAACCTGTTGTAGTTCATGGCTCAGGAAAGTGAGAAACATGATGACGACAAGTTGGTATTTGACAAATGTGATGCATAATGCTTGTTACTGTCTGGTTAATGCATCTGGAGGCAAATTTATGAACTGTGGAGCTGTACATGTGTTTGCCAAAGGTTGTTTAGCATTGCAAACGCTAGTAGGCAACACAGTGTCAAGGGTCATGGCTGACGTGCAGGCAGAGGATGTGTGTGGTTTGAACTGTGGTGTCATCTATTTTTAATAATCCATATTAACCATCAGTTCTCTCCCCTCGTTAGTTGGGAAAGGTTCTGTAATCCAGGACATTTCGTTCCGCCAGTCTAACAAAACCAATGATTTTGGTGTTTTGTTTGCAGGTTCGTCAGGAGCTGGCCGATGTCCAAGCAAAGAGAGCTCTTATGGAGGCTGTTATGGGAGAGACAAAGCAGCTGCAGGAGCTCGGCAAATATCCTGAAATTTACATACAGAGCTATCTGTTCCTATGCATTTCTATTCACATTTTCCCATGCTTTCGGCGAAGCTTTCTTTAACCTGGAACACGCGGGCAGCTGAACTGGAGAAGGTGCACGCTTCGCTTGCAGAGGAGCTGCAGCGTCGGTACGCATGCCCTGGCTGTGGAGTCAACAACATGCCTGGGCTGGAGGAGGCCGCGAACTAGAGGAGGCCGCAGATGATGTGCCGTGCATACACAATTTTGTCAGATGGCTGACGTGGGGCTGTGACTACCGGATTCTTGAACCTGTTAGGGCTCCTTTGGATAACCCAAACCCTGCCGGTATCCCCGTCTAATCTGCGGGGTGGCGCGAGACCCGTGGCTCTGTTTTCCTTCGTAATCCACGAGTCCATTTGGATACCTATTACGACCAAGTAAACACTTGCTTTTGGAGCCCCGTCCTCGCCATTCCCCGGGGAGCAGAAAATTCATCTCTGGACTCGTGATTATTTTCCCCGTCGTCGTGGTCTCTCGCTCGCGTGCTCGCCGTCGCCACTGTTCGTCATCTGCAAATAGTTCCTGCTAGGCTGCCATCTCGTGCTCACCTTCGCCATCTGCAAACATGGGTGCTGCTGTCTCCAAGGACGACGAGGACCCCACAGCCGATCGAGTTCAACGTGGAGAGCTCCACCTTCCATTGCCTCCCCGCTCATTGTCAGCAATGGTGTTCTTCTACACCAGTCTACCAAATGGTTGTTAGGAATTTCCTCACACAGGGAAGAGGGTGTCATGTGCAGGGGGAGAAATCTCCTTTAGAATTCAAAACCACGTGCATTTTGCTCCCTAGCATCCAAAGGAGCCCTTAATGACATTTGATTATACTCTTACTTCCTCTGTCCCTAAAAAAGAGTTATTCTCGCTTTCTAAAAAATCAGTAGACTTCAACTTTAACCAAACATATATAATAAAATATTAATATTTATGGTATATAATTAGCATTGAATAGATTTTTAAATATACTTGTATAATAAATTTATTTGGAGATAAAATATTATACACATTTTGTATAAACTCAGTCAAAGTTGATAAAGTTTAACTAGCACGTATCTCATAGAGACACTATTTCTAGGACGGAGCAGTAGTCAGTAGACGAGCTTGTCATACATATCGGCGAGCTGTGAATTCCTGTCTGGAGAAGTTGAGCTATGAAAGTTGAGGAATGTCTGGGTCCTGTCTGAACCTATATTGCCCATTTGTATACTCTACCTTCGTTTTGTTGCCAACTTATTATGTGTTTGCCTTGTGTTCCTTTGGTCATTCCATAATAGCATCACAACTATAGGAACCCAACTCTTCTATGTCAGGATCAAGTCTACGTCACGAGCAAGTCATGACTGATGTCGAGCTTATGAGCCTTTAGGTCAGTCTCAAATAGAGTTTTATAAGATATTTCATGTATATTTAATAGGATGTCACATCAGTAAACTGTATGAAATGAGAAAGAAAAAGAATTCGTTTCATGACCACAAAACGATAGGAACAACATTTCCAACACCATGAAACCGGGAAGGAAGATCGGGACAGTGGGGCCCACAAAAATAGTAAAATGCATTATGAAACCATGTGATAAAATTTTACATCAGAAGAGAGCCTCATTTCGTATCAAAGTTTCATGTGTTGGAATTTAAGAGGTGAAACCTATCATTAAGACTGTCTTATGGATGATATGGTGAGACCAGCAGGCAGGTTGGCTCGTCCATCTCCATCAGCAGTCAGCACTGCCTTGCTCTGAGTTTTTTCTTGTCTTTTTTTACCAAACCAGTTTTTTTTTCCCAAACAACAATAAGGAGGCTCAACAAGTTGCAAAAGACCACGATCTGGGTATCTCAGACCAAGGATAATAATTACAGTATCCGTGCATTGTTCATTTTTCTCTATATATCCAACTCTCTAGAGATGATTATTTATTAGTTCATAAGGTTGAGCTGCAGTGCACTTCGTTTTTATCCAAACAGCAAACTACAAGAGCAAGAGATGATTATTTATTAATTCACAAGGCTCAGCTGCAGTGCACTTTATTTTTATCCGAGCAGCAAACTACAAGAGATTATTATTTATTAATTCACAAGGCTAAGCTGCAGTGCACTTTGTTTTTTTAGCCAAACAGCAAAACAACAAGAGGAACAGTTCCAAATGATTACAGGTGCTTAAAATTTCATTTGTAAAGTTGCCAAACAGGCCCTCAGTGCAGCTTTGGCGTGGTACGCCCCACATTAAGTATTACAAAAAAAAACTCTTCGCTTGAGCTTATCAGCCATGATGTTTTTTCCTCTGACAACAAAACAGCATCAGACACAAAATCAGCCGTAATAAGTCCTACCAAACAGCCTATGTTTTCAGGATCCTTCTCAGTTCTCACCCTTGTATGTACATTTCGCAAAAAGGAAGGGAGCAAAAAAAACTAGATGGCTTCTACTCCATTGGTAATGTCTTTGCTTTTTTGCTGCTACACAACATATGGCATCACCAGCACCCAAAAAAAAAAAAATCTGCCTACACACTACATTGGTGGCATGCTATTGATCCTACAAAATTTTGCCTCTTGAGGGGGGTCCACAAAACAATGTAAAAATTATGCTAATTACCAGCACCAAGCAATGGTGAAATGTCAGATCAAGACGAATCATGATGTTAGTTTCTCCAAAGTTTCTAATAGCCTGACAGAGTTCTGCTTATTTGTGACCAGGACACTGATTTCATCCAGAGCTTCTTGCTTTGCAATATAGGTCCCAACTGCTTTGATATATGGGAATTCTGGTCCAAACAAATGAGCAGCACAAGCTGCCTTAGCAGCCAGGAGCTTGCAATCACCTGTAAAAGCACAGAACTGTTTCTAGTCATGATCCCATCGCGCGCACATCTAAATACAGCATGCTAAAGGGAATGTGTGCCTGATGATTCCACACCATAATGTCATTATGTTCTCTAAGGAATCACCATACCACTGCATATGTTTACTATTAACGTTTTCGGACGGCAATCCAGTAACATTAGATTTTTGGGACAATAATCCAGTCACCGTTACTCCTTCCAATTTGGGTGTAGTCCCACCATACCCTGTGCCTTGTGTCGTTGAAATGCTCACAAACCTCACCGATATGGTTATCAATATGTGCAAAGGGACAACAAGCTAACAGCTGTCACAGGAACATTGAATACCAGAGAAAACCGTTTCACACCATAGTAAGCATTGTTCCGCTAGGCAGCGCCTCGGCGCGCTTAAGCGCTAGGCGAGAGGTGCCTGCCTCGCCTATGGGGGTAGGCGGGCTTCTGGGCTATAACATCCCTGGTGTTAAGCTTTAATTAAAATTCTAATTAAGTTGTTTAGTATGCATAATCATCTGGCATCATGGCATAAAAGCAGTTCATGTTTTAAGTATAATTATGATGCTTTATATGTTTGACAAGAGTGTTGTATGTTTTTGAGTGTTGATTTCCATGTTTGAAATATATGTGGTTTGATTGTGATGTTTGGTGTTTCATGAAAGGGTAAGCGAGAAAACTTTGGTTTTTAAATCTCTCTTTTTGTCCCTTTTTTATAAGTCAAAAAGAAAGTCAAAATTTCAAAGTGATTTCAAAAGCAAAGTTGTAGCTCTTGTTGAGAGGGACAACTTTGGTATTCAAAGTTTTCAAAGTTTCTGTATAAAATTTTGAATAAATTTGAGATCTTTTAAACCCTAAATTTGACCCCAACACTAGATTTCAAAAACTAAAAAGAATTAGATTTTGGTCCTTTAGTCAAAGTGGTAGAGAGGATTAAATGCAATAACTTTTATTAAGATAGATTTTCATGTTTTTAAAGGAAATCTGAAGTAATTTGGAAAACAAGTTTGAATTGGTTTCAAATTGAAAATCAATTTCCAAAACCTAAATTTTATCCCCTTTTGTGTAGTTTCAAAATTAAGCACAGTTTGACTATGCTTCAAAAAGCAAAGTTGTTCTATTTTTGATAAGGAACAACTTTGATGTGTAAAGTTTTTTCAAGTTTTCTTATGAAATCAAAAGTAATTTTGAAAACACTTTTCTGCCCTTTTTGTCCTCTTTTGTTTTTCAAACTCTAATTCAAATTTTGAGCATAATTTGAATGTGTTGCAAAAATAAAAGATGTTCAGAATTAAATTCTGAACATTTGATATTTTAACATATTTTCAGCTTATTTTCAAAATTCAAAAGTAATTTTAGATTTTCAGAAAGGGTAGAAAAGGAAGTGGGGAAAAAGGGGGATAAGTTCACCTCCCTGTTCACGGCGGTGGCCGCCGAGATCTTTTGCCGGCGACGCCAGCGCGATGGCCGCAGCTCTCTCTCGAGCGAGCACGCGACCAACTCCGTGGCGAAGTTACTCATCTGCTGGCACTTACCCTCGCGTCGTGGCGCCTTCTTCCGCACTCGCCGTCGACTTCTTGACACGCAGCCCCGACGAGCACATTCCCGACTCGATCTGCAGTTCACCGTCCCTGCTTGATCTCATCCCGTTTGACCACGGGTATAAATACCCTACACCCTTGCGCATCTCCCGAACCTAGCCTCGCCATCTCTACCGCACCAAAGAGCTCACACTCGCCGGTTTTCTTCCCGCCGAGCAGAAAGCGCCGCCGAGCTTGACCTCACCGTGGTCCGCTCAACCGAGCTCTTCTCCACTCTCTCTTTCTCGTGTTTGTGTTTCATCTTGATCCCAGAGCACTCATCGGCTCGATGGTTCCCTATTTGATGCTCAGGACTCGCCGGAACAACCTTTTCTTCGCCGGAGCTTGCCGCCGGAAGCCACTGCCCCGTGGACACTTTCTCTCCGTTCATCCTCCGCTCGAACCAACTACACAGGCAGCACCAGGGTGAGCTACTGAAGCTTCCTAGCCCTTCCGTTCTTCTGCTACCGACCTAGGTTCGCCGGAACAGCTCCGCCGTGGCTCGGTCCGCCGCCGTACGTGGCCAGACCTCACCGGAGCGGTAGCGTTTAGGGTTAGAGGCTCTATCGGCCGCGGGTGACACGCTGGTGTTGATGCTCGCGTCAGCCGAGTCTCTAATGGTCGGAGTTGGCCGGCGTAAGGCCCGCCGCCGCTCGGTTCGTCGTCGTGCGCGCCGGCCATGGTCGAGGACCTCCTCGTTGTAAAGATGAGAAGTTCCAGGGTGTTGGTTGCAAAGTCCAAGACTCAGGTGAATAGCGCTGTGGACTGCGGGTTAGTTTTGTTTAAGCCGGAGGGCTTTTCTGCAAAGTTGTCAGGACACACCGTCTCGCTCGAGCCAGGTCTCGAGCGGACAGGTGGACACGTGCTCACGTCTCGAGCTATGCCTTGAGCAGGCGCACCCTCCGCTTCGCTCGAGCCAAGCCTCGGGCGAACGCGTTCACCGTCCCGCCCGAGCTAGGCCTCGGACGGACGAGCGTTTTCCGTCTCGCCCGAGCCTAGAGCCAGGCCTCGGACGGGCGTTTGTTTATCGTCTCGGTCGAGCTAGGCCTCGGACAGACCCTCGGGCGCTGTCTCGCTGAAGCCGGGCCTCGAGCGAACGCACACACCCACCGCCGTGCGCTCGCGCCACGCTGAGTTGAGTTGGGCTGGGCCGAAAGCCCCGTTTGGGTTAGTTTAAGTTTTTCTTTTTCTGTCTTTTTGAACAGTAATCAGTTTTGTTTTTTTTTGCTATAATTAATCTATAGCTCTGTTAATTATGAAATTTGACATGATAGATGATAGCATGTCTGTGCTAATATAAAAATTATGAAACTTGTGTTTGGAGAATTTTTACTATGCCAATAAAATCTGTGCTTTAATTAATAAATGCAACTTTGGTGATTTATGTAATTTTCTGTGTTTCTCCTAAAATCATGAAATTTAACATGGGAGTTTATATCACTGATATACACCTTCATGTTTAATTTCATCTCTGTTTGACAAAGTATGCTTGGTATATAAATAAAAGGCTAATTAAAATGATTAATAAAATAAATAGAAATAGTTGATCCCTGTAGATTTGTGTGACTTTTGGAATTGTTTGACAACCAATGGGAAACTAGCAAGATTTGCTCCCTGGTTATGGGTTTCCTTTATACAAATACCTTTTTGTTGCTTGTAAGTTGCTTTATCAGAAAATAATAAAACTTGTTTAGTGTTTTTAATAGCTGAAGTGGTTTTGTTGGTTTGCAACTTTACCGTGATGGAAAGTTGTACTCTGTAAAGGTTATAGTTAAGAAAATTTCCATCTTTACCATGATCATATCATAAGCATCTCTTTATTCATGCATATGCACTTCTACGTGTAGATCCCGCTTCGGAAGGCCCTAACTCTCAGTGGATTTCTCCTGAGGGTGCAGACCTTTCTTGTTTTTCAGAATCTTCGGACTTCACCGATCCTCAAGGCAAGCCCCGGTGCATTTAACCCTTCCTTGTTTTTATAAAGGTTGTATTAAAATGTTTTTGAGTTAAACTACTGCATTAGGTTATAGGAGTTGTGTGATGACCTATTACCTGCATTGTTTACCCCCACCAGAATATCCACCTGCCCTGTTTTAAAAACTATTTGCAAAATGCTTAGTTATGCTATACAATAGATTTGCAATAAAAATGCCAATTTCAAAAGTGTGATCACTGAGATGAATTATATCAAGGGATTTGGTTATACTTCCCGTTCAATGACTGCTTGCCTAGCTAGCATGTGGTCATTGTCGAGAAGAGGTTGTCCTAGCGTACGGTGCCGTCATGTTGTAGTCCGGGACTCAACAGTTGACACCGACCGGGACAGGGTTGAAAAACTGACAGGACTGTTACGCTTGGGTGAGATATAACCAAGGTACGGTTCCTGGCGGAAAAATTAGGGACCATCCGTGTGGGAGCCTGCTGGCTAAGACTTGTAACTATTCACATACTTCGGAAAGCTCTGGCTCCGAGGAATCCTTTATTGGGACCGACAACCGCGCACTGGGAGTGGAGAGATGGCGGGAGTACTAGCTACCCTCGTGGGTTAAAGTCCCGGATTGGAGGTGTACAAGTACTCTCGGGTGGCGTAGGACCGAGCCCAATTTTGGAGGAATCGTGGTAGACGAGTTGACATATGCAAGCTTGGGTGCTACATATGCAGTGTGGATAGGGATCCTCAGCTGAGTATTATTTATCCGGATTAACGTTGCTCCTCGGTTATGGAGACTTGGTCACTGACTGTCAACGGAGAGTGGTTCTCAACTAGGTATGTTTTGAAAGGTAAAATGAATCTTTGGACAATGAAGAATTGAGAAATACTGGAATCTTTAAAAAAATAAAACAAGGATTTCAACATGCTTTTTCTGCAAAATACTTGATCTTGCTCAAGTCTTACCTAAGCCTTTCATTCCTGAGTCTTCTTCCCTTTTTCTTTAGTCGGGTAAGTCTTGTTGAGTACCCCAGTACTCAGGGTTTGTTAACCCCCTGTTGCAGGTTTCTTCTAGTGACGTAGATCATGATCGTGTCAGTGGGCTTGACGTGATATGGTTGTTCTTTTTCTCCAACTTAGGTACTCCGCCTAAATGTGGTTCTGTAATACTATTCTACTTCCGCAATACCAGTTATGTTTATGTAAAAAGTAACTTGTTCATGGATTTGTAAAGTTTTTATCTCTTACTTCCGCACTCCGATGGTATTTTGTAACAAATGTTGTAATGTTGTAATTATTCCAACCTTCATGATGATGATCCTGTGGTTCGTGGATAATTCGGGGTTCTCTCGGGGACACCCGACAGATCTTTCCAGTAATGTGGTACATGTGCACAGTCATTAGGGCTCGGGGAGACGGTGACATGTGCGGGTGGGCCACATTACCGGGAGGTTCTGCCACATGGGCGCTAGGCGGAGATAGGCGGCGCGGAGGCGGAGCGGAGGCGCGCTGGTGCGCCGCTGGCGCGCTTTTTCCTGCTCGGAAATCTCCCGCCCGCCGTGTCACACCCAGGATGAAGAGTAAGGAGTCCAATGCATTGATTGACAAGTGGGTCCACCAGCCGTGGGACCCAGGTAGAAGAGAGGACAAGTTCTATATACTACCGATCCAAAGGAAGAGAAAGAGAGAGAAGATATTTCAGAATCAGGACAGAGATCAGGAAGCCGTGCTTCCTTCTCGTTCTAGAGATCCCCTACCCTGATTTCCATCCTGTGATAGCTCACGTCACCGGTTTGATCTCGCCGGCGGCCAAGGGTTGTGACACGCCAGATAACAGAGAGAGGGACTGAGGGAGAGAGAGAGGCTTCGCCGGCGGCTGCTTCCCCGTCGGCTCTTGCTCCCCCACCGGCTGCTCCACCGCCGGATCCTGCTCCACGCCGGCAGCTCCTCCCTCGGCGGCTCCTCCTTCCCCGTCGGCAGCTGCCCCACCAGCTCCTCCTTCCCCGCCGGCCGGTGCCCCGCTGCCCCCAGGGCCAAGGTAAGTCTCCTCCCCTTCTTCTGCGCCTTCCCCTGCTCCTCTCCCATCACCCGCTGCCGGCTGCTCCTCCTCCCCTGCTTCTTTTCAGTTTTCACTGCCGGCTGCTCCTCCTCCCCTGCAGATGAACAGCTTGAGCGGCGTAGAAGTGCAAGAGTGAGGGAGCTCTATGAATGAGAAGAGTTTGAGTCTGGAGAGGAAGAGTTTGATGACGTTGAGGACGACATTTATGCCGAACCCTATTGAACTGCAGCTGTGTGACTATGTCTGTGTGTTTCTTATGACTTTTGCTTGTGATTGTGAGAACTAAGAACTATGTGCTTTATTTAAAAACTGTATTGTGGTAGTGTTGTGCACTTGTATTGCTGTCCTATCTACTTGTTTGTGGCTTTGTGCTTTGAAATTTGTAATTGGCAGCTGCTGATATGGTGTGCTCATGGTTGGGACTTGCGAGATTGCTGAAATCATTTAGATAAGTGACAACTTACTATTTTCTTTTTTTTTGGTGAAAAGCTTGCTGTCTATTGACAATTTGGCTGTCAAAATGTGTTGTAGGAGCTATGAACATGGAAGAATAAGCCACCAAAGGGTCAGGTATGTCTACTAGCCCTCTTTTTTCATTTACTGTAACATATATATTCAGAATTATTGCTATATATAGCTATATACATAATATATATATCTATATTGCCAAAACACCTAGGAACGCCTAGGCGCGATTAATCCCGACTAGGCTCTAGGCTATGGGTCAGTGCCTAGATTCCGCCTGGTGCCTAGCGAAACTTTGATAGTAACGAATTGAATCAAATTGGCTTACCCTAGAGCAACCAAAAAAATATTCCCAGTCTCACATTTATAATATGGAACAAATTAGAGTCAATATGGATGACACTTGCTGACCTAACTAATCTTAATTAAAGGGCATCATCTCATTTTATGGCAGTAATATAAATGAGGAATGAGCAGCTACCTGACCGAGTTTCTGATGTATAAACATTCTGGCTGAAATGGTGGTGTGCCCACCATCTGCATCGGGCCTTCCATGATTCTCTGGTAAACCTCTCAAAAAAGACTGAAGACAATTTACTGGAAACCTCCAATGCTTCATCTCTGTGGGTATTAGTACATGATATGCAATCCCCATAGTCTGTATTGTCAGAAAAAAGCCGAAGGAAACATGATACCAGCTCTTCCCAGATGCAGGGTTTTCCATTGACGGAATCTAAATGTAAAGCTATTGCCTCGAGTAGTTGGATGGTATTATAATATCCTGGGGGTAACCAATACAAGAAAAAGCGAAGGCAAACATTGTTAGCAAAAATACTAAATTTCCCAGATAAGCAGTCCATTGGCAAATCTAAAAGTAAAGCTATTGCCTCGAATAGTTGGATGGTGATCCAGGGAAAACCAACAGAAGAAAAAGTGATGAATACAAACGTTTGCTTAGCGCAGAATACTTCAAATCACCACAACCTCAATTGATGTTCAAATTTTTTTGCACCAAAGAAAATAGTTACAGGAACATCACAACCATGAAGTTGATGTTTTGGCGTGAGGAAAAATGTATAGGCTGTAGTCAATTCTTGATGTTTTGGCGTGAGGAAAAATGTATAGGCTTTAGTCAATTCTTCTATATCTGAACTGTAGCAGCCTAACACCCTGCTGTACTCAAACAAGCTTGAGTAGGCTGCTCTAGATTATGGAGATGCATGTGAAAACTGCAGCCAAACTAATATTTTATTCTGTCCTGCTTTGAATAAAATAAATAGGACAGGGCCTTGGACTGTCGACTATCAATTCCAATACGAAAAATATAAATGAAGTATGACACAATGTGAAAATACCTTCCATGAAGGTGCGACTAATACTAACCTTATGCTCTCAATCTACCTAGGGTTTTATGTATTGATTGTCCAAGTTTTTAAAAGTTTGACAGTATGGCAGTAATCCTTGAATGATATGTTCATGATCAGGTGATTAGGACTAACAAAATAACAACTATTAGTTAAAAATAGGTTAGTTGAAAGTGGAATATTTCAAATGCCTTTACCAAGGAAGCCTCAGTTTAGTGAAGTGAAAACCTGTGGATATTCTATGCACCAAAAGTCCATACATGATGACAGATAGACAATCATATACCAGCAAAGAGTTTAACAAGTAATACTGTGATTAAACAGTAGAAGAATCTGGAAGAAAAAAAATTAAGCCCAAACCTTTTCTATGCATTTTGATTAGCCTCTCCATGGAGTAGCTACATGTAGGATCCCTTCTCAAAGCCTCCTCATAGCAAGAGGAAATGGTTGATAGCTGGTTTTGGTCATACTCTTCCAGCAGCCTACCTTTCAACCTGCACCAAGAAACGAATTAACTTAAAACTACTCAAATCACAAAACCTTGTTTTTCAATCAGACAAGGGAAAAAACAGACTAGATGATTCAAAAATACCATGGAACCTCAGATAAAGATGAGATTCAAGATGACACTGTTTTACCTGAAAGGGAGGGCCGTAGTTGAACTGAGGCAGGCCTTCTCAAGCTCATTTAGTGCATCTTTCAGTTTATCACCAAGGAGGAGAATCTGTCAAAAAGTATGTAGCAAAACATGGATGTCAGCAACTCTACTACGGGCGTATCAGCAGAATGAAGGTGGCAAATCGGGCACAAGACCAGGTCAGCTCTGCTGAGGAGATGGACTGTGTGAAAAGGGGGGCGTGCGTGTGTTCACAGGCGAAGCCAGGGTGGCCGGGTATCTGTAAAAGGAGGAGCCATGTAGAAGGGGGCTGGCTTGGTTTTTGGCTTGTTGCCGTGTTGGCGGCGGCGCTGTCCAGTGATCCAGCAGTGATTTCGATCTGAGTTGTATCTAGCCAACCCGTGATTTACCGAAGTATCATTGGAGAGTTCCACAATGGAAGAGAAGACAAGATCAATGTTTATGGTACCAAAGATGCAAAGACTAAGAACAAATTATGGTGTACCCAATAACAACTTGAAAAGGAAAAAACTGGTCTCTAAAGGAATGTCCAAAGCAATTATATAAACTATAACCAATGCGGCGCAGCGCGAGTGATGTAGAAGAGAGGGGGTGTCCAGAAAACCAAGATGTCTCTCATGCATTGGAAAGCTTGGGCATGTAAAAAAAACTCAGACGGACAACTTCCATTAGAATACAGGTTGTACTGCCCAATGTCAAGGTGCTAAGGTGAGGCGTGGCAATCCACCCACCTACTATGCCTCGGGTACTTATGAGTAAGATGAAGTGAGGTCACACCATACTACTCTAAGAAACTGCGAGAAAATAGCAGGTTTAGAGTAAAAGAAAAGAAAGATATATAGAAAGAAGTTGTTGGATTAGATTAGGGGTTGTAATGCTGGCTTTATATAACACACATAAATACCTCTCTTTTTAATTAATCAATAAAGAAGAATCAACAAAGTAGCAAAAGGTCTAGTATCCCTCCAAGTGATGTTTACCCCTAACGAACTAGGGCTCATTAACATGCTTTAGTCTCGCGAATCCCATGCTATCCAGGAGAGTTCCTGTATGCATCTAACCATGCAGATCTACCTAATGAGACCTGAGAATTTCCATTCTTCACACGAAGATAAAAGATAGCAAGCAAATCCTGCAAATAATTTCAGTTGCATGAATGGTTTCTTTTGAATCCCACACCCTTTTGCACTCCACTCTACTGCCTGAACAATTCTGCGAGAGAAGTCAAAATATGAAGCAGGAGATAAAGTGGGCCAAGAATTAGCAGATATTCCCCGTGAGCCATATTGGTGCATGCAAGAATTCAGGAGCAGCATCTACATTGGTCTCTGTCTTTCATGCTTCAGGATGGGGGTTCACCTACATTTGGAAATGCGACACAAACAAAGAGTTCAAGTTAACTCCGTGTCTTACTCGCAAATAAAATGAGGCCAGGATGTAAAGGCTTCTTTCAGTACAGTATTTATGTGCACCTGTGTGTGCACATCAGGTTAACGATTAGGTAAGGTCTGCAGTTATATGATTTCCACCACAGCTCAAGGGTGAGCTGTTTTGCAAGGGAAAAAGAAAATGTTATTGCAGTAATAGGGGCCAATTCAAGAAGGCGGCGCCACAGCCTATGCAGTAACAGATAAGATTAGTTATGATGATTAGATTAGGGGTTGTTAGGCTGGAATGAGGTATACACATGCCTCTCTTTGTAATTAATCAATATAAAGAAGTAATCCAAATCTCGTCAAGTCTGCCTGGCTATCTTCCTAGCAGCATCCCCCCTTGTTAGGCTGGTATGAGGTATACACATGCCTCTCTTTGTAATTAATCAATATAAAGAAGTAATCCAAATCTCGTCAAGTCTGCCTGGCTATCTTCCTAGCAGCATCCCCCCTAACGAACGGCTCATTACAATGTGGAGGATTTGAAGGAGGGGAACCAAAAGAAAGGGCCAAAGGCAGAAAATGGTACAATGATGCACAAATTAAATGAGAATAGTGTATTAAATAAAAGGCTAGTTCACGCAGGGCAATTTGGTTTTAGTTTGAATACAATTGCAGAATCACATACTCCCTCCGGTTCCAAACTATAAGACGTTTTGGCTTTTCTAAATACATTGCTTTAACTATGTATCTAGACATAGTGTATATCTAAGTGCATAGCAAAAACTACATACCTAGAAAAGCCAAAACGTCTTATAATTTGGAAAAGAAGTAACTCCTAATATACACGGGAGGAGATCAAGTACCAAATACCTGTATTAGTGGCAATAACGCAGCCATCACTGGCGGATTTGAATAAAGAGCCAATCTTAGACATTTTTCTGCATCTTCATATAAGGTATTAGGCACTGACTTGTACTTCATATATTTATCAAAACAACCATTGGAAGCCCCATTAGCAAACTTTAGCTTTAAAGGCAGCAGGCTCCGCTCCAATCCTTCAGTGCAGATAATAGAATGTAACATTTTAGGATACAATCATGTGGAGCTACAGATATAACTTCACAACGCAGAATTATAAAGGAATATACTGGTAAGGTGGTAATTCAGCTTAATGAGGTGGACTGGTTAGCACAGCTCAAGTAGCACCCCAAGTCCTGAGTTCAACTCCCTGTGGAAGTGAATTTCAGGATATTGGTTAAAAAAGGCCCTCGTTGGCTCACACATCATATCCAATAAACACGGAAAGCCTGCTGACCTAAAAGAGGTGCCACCAACAGGACGTAATTCTCGAGTGTGAAACCAACCTTTGGGACCCTTCTAGACTGGTAAGCGTGTATTTGATTTAGGGACAACCTGGGGGCTGGGATGGAATGGTACCATTCCAATTTTTAAGGATGGGGTGGGCCCTATTTTTTGTTAGATTAGAGGAATATAAAATAGGGTGGAATGGTCCTGTCCAGTGTTAGGATTGAGGGATGAGGATAGGAGTAGGAAACATTGATATGGTTACCTCTCTAATTTTTGTTGAGGTTACCTCCCTATTTTTGTTGTTTTCTTTTCTCCTTCCTTTCCTCGTTACTATGACTACCATGTGGGCCTGGATTTCAGCAGCTACCATCCATTCCAATTCCCAAATCTTTTCTCCTTCGTTCACGTCCAGACCCAAGCGCCGCCACCATCTGCTTCTCTGCTAGGACAACTCCACCTGCTTCATGCTGTGACCAACCACTGCTCTGCTTCCACTGCCACACTGCCATGCCAGCTGCTGCTCCGCTCACCAACGCCGCCACTCGCACATGCTATCTCTAATCCTCACATTCCATTGATTTAGAAATGAATATTTGCTACTCACCTCGCACTGCTGCTCCACTCGTGCCACACTCACCAACGCTGCCACTCATCCACGGCACTCACTCGCCAGCACTACAACCTAGAACCTACAAGGGGAGGAGTGAAAGGGATGGCATGTGCATCGTGTTACTGCACCAAATGTTTCGTGTACATCACATGGAGCTGGAACAAGGAACGGGGATGACCCCGTCCTCCGAATTTGGAGGGACAGCGCAAGGCTGCATCATGGAGGTATATTCACATTTGGGATGATCCTGCCCCCTAGTGTCTCCAATCCAAACACCTCTAAAAGAGGGACTGATCCATCCCATCCTCCTTCAACCATGCAACCAAACACACGCCAAGAGTCTAGGCTCTGACGCTCTGTTTTAATTCAAATGCGCGGGAGATGTCTCCTCCCGCCGGTCTAGTTTTTTTAAGCTAAAGCTGCATCTTCAAGCAGCATGTTCATAACAGAAGCTATAAGTAAAGTAACTCAATCCTCACCACCCCAACTGCAACAAGATACAAACAAACTAGAAATAAAGAAAATCTAGCTTGTTTTGTACTGAAATGGAGTAGAAAGCCTTAAGAAAATGCATACAAAATGTCCTGTTGTCACTCTTCTCTTTTCATACTCATTGAGTATTCATGATTTTAATAATAGTATTCCAATGATTTGCTCCTTTGTTCTGCACTTTTTGTAAACTCATATAATGAAAAGGATAATTTAGAATCTAGACTAGATCATGTATCGAACAACTTAGAATTATTTTAGTAATGGATTCTAGAAAACTACTGCAGAGGGCATGCAGAACTGGATGCACTAAAAACAAAATGTGGACTAGAAAGAAAAAACTCTGGTAGGGGTGACATTAACATTTAAGCATTTTTTTATGTACTTTAGCCCATGTGGTCTCAACATGTGATCTACATCTTCCCCCGACTGCCCCGAGTACAAATCCCTTCGTGTAACTAGAAGTCTAGAACAGTTAAAGTATCTCACTTTTTTACTGAAACAGAAAGCAAAAGAACACCTTGAAGAACACAAAAGAACAACTACTACAAAATTGATACTTACCACAAGTAGGACCATCAGAGGTATCCAAAAATATGCTTTGTAAGTTTTCATTTGCTTGTGATTCCAGTGGATCCATTTCCTCCTTAGGGTGAACAAAACCAGGTCTGTTATTCATTTTTCTGTCTATATTCTCATTATTGATCGAACTTTCTGAAGAGCAAGTAGCTAAACTGGACTCAACAATATCCATGCTATCCTCGTCTGAATTATCCAGAAGATCAGTTCCTTCGGAACCATTTGACCTCATGGAAATACTGCATGTTTCATCATAAACATCAAAATCCTCAACTTGCATATCTTTAGGCAAGCCAGAGTACCATTTATCGAATGATATCAAACCATGAATCAGATTTAAGATTGGTTCTGTCTGCAGTTTGTCCTTGGCGATAAGGCTGATAAAATAAACAAAAAGAAATTATCAAGTTCTCAAATTACATCAATTCAGTCATGTGAGAAGAACTAAAAAAAGATTAAGGGCCTGTTTGGATCCATTAGCACTAAAAATTAGCCAACTAATAGCCAATAGCTACTTTTAGCTAGCTAATTTTTAGCAAGAGGCTGTTTGGATCCACCTGCTAATAGGTGGTTTCATAGTGAGTTGAAAGTGCATATAAACTACTAGCAACTCCAAACCAGCTAATGGTACAAATAGTTAGCAGCCCACCAGCTGATAATTAGCAGGTTTATGAACAGGTCTGTTTGGATCCACTAGTACCAATTTTAGTTGCTAATTTTGAGTGCTAATGGATCCGAACAGGCCCTAAATAGAAGCGACAGGTGGCAAGCAACTAATACCCAAAAGCTTCAACCCTAAGCAAGTACCACAATGTACTAGAGAATTTTCAGCAGAATAAATATCTAATTTAAGACATGTATAGTCTTTTGCAGTGATAGAATGTAACTATGTATATTCTGAAGCAATATTGGAAATTGCATGTCTAAACTACAACACGTATCATGTAATTCATTGACCTCAAGTAAAAAAAGATATATGCTTAATAATCTTTGCAACACATGACCTTTTTCTTGGATGTCTATATACATGTTTCGTAAAAGTGAACAGAAAAAGTTAAGGGGACAGGCTTGTAATCCATGACCACAGCAGATCAAGAGGTCTAACAGATAGAAAAAAAAAATAGGATACTGAATGAGTGTAGACATGACGCACGTTCTTGTTGCGATGTGTGCATTGTCGATGTTGCCTTGTGAAAGGTAAAATAGGGCCAGTTCAAGTGTAACCAAGTTTTTCTGTCAAATGAAAAAAATGGTCAAGTATCTAAAAATGAAAATAACAATAACAAAATGGAATCAGCCAGCAGAACATAAGCTATCATGTTTTCCCGACTATCAGTACTATAAAATTAAAAGAAAAAAGAGCATCCACAGGTAAAACAATAATCATCACATTAGTATTTTAATTTTTTAGAAAATAAAAAAGCCTCGTAACTCTGATGTAGAAAAGCATCCCAAAATATTCCAGATATGTCCATAATGAAACACCGATGACGCAAAGCACTAGTAGGATAAGTATAACCCAAGGTATGTGTTCAGTTCCATTCATATATTTCTCATTTCAGTCATACTAGCATCAGCTAACTTGAATACTTGATAACACGATCCCTTCACATTACGGAAGCTTGACTGACAGTAGAATTAGGAATTACTTTTGGGCAAGAAGGAAACCAAATCAGCTTTCGCATCCAAACATTGAACAACTTCTGCGTTCTGAGGTAGTAACTGCTCCTGCCACCATGCTGCACGCTGCTGCCCTCAGCAAGCCGCTTATGGATCTCCATGGCCACCTTTCATCAAACACATCGTCTACATCAGAAATGCCACCAGCTAAAAAGTAAAAAAAAAAAGAAATCTTTAACCAGGAATGATTGCTTACCACGAACATTGTGCGGGTCTCTTCGTAGGAGTCGGGCCTTCGGTTGCCTCTGAGGAGCGTCGAGACAACGCTGGCCGCGTCGCGCCACCGGTGTGCTCCCGCGAGCTCGTGGAGGATCTGGCCCAGGCGGCGGCGGTTGAGCCAGAGAGTGGGAGGCTCCGCTGCCGCGGGCCTCTTGACGGAGCGGAGATCCCGCGACTCGTTCGGCTTCACGGCCGCCCTCCGGTGGTCCCCCACCCCGGCGTCCGCGCCGGGCTCGACCTTGACGGCGGAGCAAGCGGGCGTCGGGGTTAAGCCGGCCAAGAACGCGTCCCCTGATGCCACCGACGGGATGGTCTGGGGCGTGACGAGGGAAGGGCTTAGGGGAAGCTGGGTCGGGGTTACTGCGAGGCGGCCTCCGCGGCGGCGCTTCTTGCGGGGAGGCAGCGCCGGCGTGTTAGCGATGGGCTCTGCGACGTCGATTTCTCTCTTGACGGCGGCGTGAGGCGAGGGAGACAGCGGCGTTGTCGGCCACGCCATGGCGTGCTGCAGACGCAGAGGCGGCGCCGCGGCGGCGCACCCCGTCCGGGTCGAGGGTTCTGCAAGCGTGGCGTGCTAGCGGCGGTGGACAGAGTGCTTGTTTCCAATGGGCCGCTCGGATTAGTTTGGCGCCCACATCAATGGTTGAGAATTTTGGATCAGCTCCACATCATGTTGATCTCAAGGGTCTCAGTTACCTTTATTTTGCTTCTTCGACATTTTCTCGAGCCGGAGATGTTCTTTCACGATGGTGCGGAGAGAACATAATTACGCCTACAATGTTTTCTGATTGTCTCCGAGTGTTGCTTCTCCTCAAGGTTGGACCAAAAAATTTAGTGGCAGAAATTTTGGCTATTTAGTAAATAATAATAATAATAATAATAAAATATATATATATATAATATAATATATATATATATATATATAAATTAAGGTATAGATAGGTCCTACCAGCGTATTGTTTATTTTTCTCATCGCTACACCTACGTCCCCTCTTCTCTAACTTCGGCGGACTTAGAAGAGAGAGATTTTGGAGGAGGAAGGCCGACCAAATAATGGATATAGCGGGAGAGCGGTTTAAGGGTCTTGGCGGGAGTGGAGACGGTCGGGGGTGGGGGAGCTCCATGTTTGGAGCTCGCCGTGGAAGGAGGGGGAGAGGAAGGTGGCTGCCACGGCCGCGGAGCTTCGATAAAACCCTAGTGCGGCGAGGATGAGGAGGGTGTGGCTCCTAGCAAGTCGTGGAGCTCTGACGAAACTCTAGTGTGGGTTGGTATTAAAGGTCTTTCACCAGCTGGTTTGGAATTCGATTCGAGTCGCCGTCTCCCCCGGTCAGTGGGAAACTATGGCGAGCTTCACCACGATACAACTCCATGTAATGTTTTAAAGGTTCAACTAAAATGTGGATAAGTCAACTGGATATGGTTATATTATTACTTGTTAGACTCAAGTGTGTATAATAGTTCAGGTGCAAACCTAGAGTAAGAGATAGGACTAAAAACTGACAGCTCATCAATGTCATTAATACTCCTTATCTTAATTTTGAGCTTTTCGCAACTAAAGATCTCAGCTCCACCAAAAAGGCCTTGCATACCCTTGGTGTCTTTATTTTCAGTTGGACGGGTAAGTCTAGCTAAGTACATTTCCGTACTCAGGGTTTATCCCGTTGTTGCAGATGGCCAGGTCTACTATGGCTATTGTAAGCACTACCTCTACCCGATGGAAGGTGATGAGGAGTAGGCCCAGGGCAGGGCCGTCAAGAAGCTTTCCCTTTTCTTTTGCTGGTCTGAGACTACTAATGGCACATTACTTGAAAAAGGAGGAGTGAGTTGGGTTGAGTTGGAGTTATCAAACAATGTTTTATTTGGACCACATGTGTGGTGGTCGTGTTTCAAAACTTATTTAAGCTTCCGCACTTTAAATTCGGTATTGTAATAACTCGGTTTTAAATTCGTACTCTGATGTTTTAAATTTGGTTTCGTTTAACTGTGTCGTCTCCTTTCGAATGTAATACTTGAACAATGCGATCATGTATGTTGTATGATGTTGAAATCCTTCGAGATTTCCAGACTACCGGGGTTATATGGCTTCAAGTGCGGGTCGATGTCAGACGTAATTGACTAAGACGGTACTTGAGTCCTTATAATCAGGACGGTTCCGCCACAGCTGGTATCGGAGCATGGTTCAAGTTATTGCACCCGCAAGGAGCTATTTTCGAACTAAAATGGGTATTTCAAAACTATTTTCAAAACTATTTTCGATTACTAAGTGTGTCCAGTCTCGTCCTTAAGCCTATACTAGGAATCAGGTGGCTTAACTGCTAACAGGGTTCAGGGTTTTGCTTCATTCTGGATTTTTATTGGCTGGTCCATTCTCGGGAAAAAAGAGAATGCATCGATCACGAAAACATGCATAAAATGATTTTGTGAGGTATGAGAGCATGACCGTCCAATCGTCGGTCTAGGTGAGAGTTCTTATACCAAGTATGTGCGAGCTCCACGCAGACACATACGAGGGTATCAATGTTTTGAGGGTGTTTTCTATATTGGTGCATGGTGTTTAGTGTTGGCTTCTATGTATTTTGCGCATATTAGCCAATACTTAGTTGTTTTACCATTGGGATTGCTTTGAGCTGAAATGAATCTTCTGCGGGTACACTAACTATGCGATCGAGTAGAACGTGTAGATAACGCATGAGAGATCATTCTTGCCACCGACTAGAACGTTAGGACTTACGAGTCATGTTAGTGAGTGAGAACGTAAGTACGATCATGCATCATGTTCATATTTTTGCATTTACATTACCTCCCCTTAATTAAAAGTTGTCTCTTTTCTATAAAATTTGCCAACTAATATCCGTCTCACGAGAGTTCGAAACCTTCTTGTTTCTACAGATGGCCCGGACTAAGCTGACCGCTCGCAAGGCCACCGGAGGAAGAGGAGTTCCGCGTCACCGCTTCGCCACCAAGCTGACCCGGAAGACGTTCTTGTCCTACTTTGGGTTGCCGACCATCCTATGGAGGATTCTGCAGGCCGTGGGCTATGAGGAGGGACAGGAGCCCAAGTACTCTTGGCAGAACGAGATCTATGGACAGGATTCTCTGGTCATGGTGCAGATCAAGGTCAAAGCCTTGTCTGCCAAGCCTCATTGGACAGGATGGACTGAGATCACCAGAGGCACGTGTGCCAAGGATGGAGCTAACAGGGCAGCATACCTGGTGCTGAAGGACATCATCGCCTGTTTCCCCGCTGACCTTGCTAGTGCGATGGCAGGAGTGTTCCCACGTGGATCACCTTTTCCATTGCGCTGGAGGCAGACTTTGGAGTCGGTTCTAACAGGGAGCCCCGATGAGAGGTTCTACTACGAGACGCCTGCGATGAGCGCCACCAGAGCTTTGCTAGGTGTATGTGAGAGTTTGGAGCGCACTCTCGAGAGCGTGTCCTTCACTCTCACCGCCACCTACCAGAACAAAGGGAGACTACAGGAGGAGTTCGACGCTGAGGTAGCCCGCCTTCAGGAGAGGTTGCAGCAGGTCACTCTTGAGCGTGACGATGCCCGTGCTACCGCAGGAGTAGAGACCACTGCCAGGACCATCGCTGAGTAGATGTACCTGACTACCGCCCTTCAGCGGGATGAGGCCCGCACAGCGCTCGACCAGCTCAGAGAGGGAGCTCACCTCTTGATACAGCAGATCCATGCCCAGCAGGCCTATATCGACTAGCTCCACGAGGCAGTCCATCAGATGCACCACGCTGCACAGGAGGCCGCCGCCCCAGCAGCTGCCGAGGCCCAGGACCCCCAGGACGGAGAAGTCCTTGGTCCCGACGTCCCACCGGAGGAGGCTCACGCTGACGAGCCTATGATCGACGCTGACATAGAGGATGCCGCGTCCGCCGCTGGAGACGCCTGAACGTTAGTTTCGTTAGGAATCGTTTCTTCTGTACAGCTTGAGCGTGCTCGCTGATGATGTAACACTCAGACATGTGTTGGTTTATGTTTAAGATTGTATGATGGCATGTATGGCTTTTGGACAAAGTCCAGACTTCGATCTGGCACCTTTTTATGGAAATTCCGTCGTTTGCATGTCTAATTTCGAGCAATTATTCTGTGATGTTGTATGGAAATGAATAATTATACTTGGTCGTGTGCTAAATTTTAAATTATGTACAGCGCAGTATTTATTCATAATCAATGTGACATCACCTAATACCTGCTTATTAATGGGATATGCAGATGCCGGCACACACTCGCAGTCAACGTGGACAAGGATCAGGGCAGGAGGAGAATCTGCCACCTCCCCCACCGTCGCCGATGACGCCGGAAGCGTTTTTCGGCCAGTTTCTGGGAAGCCAGAGGAACATGGAAGAAATGCAGAGGCATATGGAGGCCACCCTCCGCAACATTGCTAACAACACCGCGCAGCAGCATCAGCAGCGCCAAGGCCCGGAGCCCAATCAGTACAGCTCCTACCGTGACTTTTTGGACACTCGTCCCCCTGTGTTCAAGGAAGCCACCGAACCGCTGGAGGCCGATGAGTGGCTTAACTCCATCACCCAGAAGTTTCGCCTGCTTCGTCTGACGGAAGAGCTCAAGGCAGAGTATGCCGCCCACATGTTGGAAGGACCCGCAGGTTTGTGGTGGGCCCAGTACCGTGCATCCCTACCTGCAAATGCACGAGTCACTTGGGATCAGTTCTCGACTGCTATGCGCAACCACTACATCCCCAGTGGTCTGATGGAAATGAAGACTGCAGAGTTCATGAGGCTGTCTCAGGGAACCAGGTCTATGTCAGAGTATCTACATAGCTTCAACAACCTGTCTCGTTATGCTCCAGACTTTGTCAACACAGAGGCCAAGAAGATCGCAAGCTTTAAGCGTGGCATGAGTGCCAGCATGCTTTCCAAGATGGGTAACAGTCACCGCACCACCTTCAGTGACTTTGTCAGTGACTATCTGAATCAAGAGGCCAATGACAGTAGGCTGGCGACAGAAAACCGTCGTCGTGCGAACGAAGGAGGTTCGTCTCAACAGAGGACCCCTTTCGGAGCACGCACCCCGTATCGCCCGCCGGTTGCAGGAGCAAGATTCCGCCCTCCGCAGAGGAAGATAACAAACAACTGCTCCCGCCCGAGTTTCCAGAAGCCCTACACCGCTCCTCTGATGCAGAACAAGGCTAAAGCAGGAAGTGCAGGAGGTCCTAAGACCCCGTACGTAATCAGACCGTGCTACAACTGTGGTCAGACCGGACACCTGTCATGTCAGTGCCCTCGTCCAAAGAAGCAGTACACCCAACCTCCACCTCGCACAGGCCATGTGCATTATACCAACGTTGAAGAAGTGCCAGAAGGAGAACCTGTCACTGCTGGTACGTTTCTTGTTAATCAATACCCTGCAGTTGTGTTATTTGATTCCAGAGCATCGCATTCTTTCATAAGTGAGAATTTTGTTATGAGAAGTAACCCTAAGTTGGTAGAATTGGATAGGGGTTATCAGATAAGTTCAGCAGGGGCTGTTCTTTTTGCCCGTACCATGGCTAAGGAGATGGAAATCACTTTTGGGGATAAAAGGGTATCTGTGGATCTTATCGTAATCCCCGGATTAGGTTTGGATGTAATCTTGGGGATGGTATGGATGAAACGTTGGAAGGTTAATTTGGATATTGCCGAACGAGTGGTTTCCCTAGTGAGCCCCTGGAATGAGTATTCCTTCCGGTTTAAGTTACCTCGAAACCCCCACGAGATCGGAGTGTTGTTCAATATCACGGCAAAGCAGATAGCTGAGATCCCAGTAGTGTGTGAGTTTCCAGATGTCTTTCCTGATGAGTTGCCAGGACTACCGCCAGATAGGGATGTGGAGTTTGCTATAGAGTTAATCCCCGGAACGGCGCCAATATCTCGGAGGCCGTATAGGATGCTCACTAACGAACTAGCAGAGCTTAAGGTCCAGTTGCAAGAGCTTTTGGATAAAGGTTTGATACGTCCTAGTTCTTCACCTTGGGGATGTCCGCCATCTTCGTAAAGAAGAAGGATAAAACTTTACGGATGTGCGTGGATTACAGACCGTTGAATGCAGTAACCATAAAGAATAAATATCCCTTACCCCGAATCGACGTCTTGTTTGATCAGTTATCAAAGGCAAAAGTGTTCTCCAAGATTGACTTGAGGTCAGGTTACCATCAGATCAAGATCAGAAGAGAGGATATACCAAAAACAGCCTTCTCCACCAGATATGGACTCTATGAGTATCTAGTTATGTCCTTCGGGTTAACCAATTGTAACACCCCGATTTTAAAATAAAATAAAATAAATTAGAATTTAATTAAGAAATGACCAAAATCCTAGATGGAGGAAAATTCTATCCAGATGTTTATTGCATTCATGCTGTTGCATAATTTTTATTGGGTGAAAAAGAATTTTATAAAACCCGAATAGGGCGAATCGATTTTATTCTCTTTAGGAAACAAAGGAAAGTTTTAGGAAAGTTTTATAAAATTTTAAAATTAAGTTTTATTCTTCAAAACCTAGGAAAATATCTCCAAAATTTTTACAAATTTATTTGGTTTCAAACTGATTTGAATTTGGATTTCAAAAGGATTTAGAAAATGAAATCAGAAAAGAAAAATTGGCTTGAGCTCTTTTCCTCACCCTCGGCCTGCGTCAATCAGCCGGCCCAGCCCGCCACTTTCCCTCTCTCAACCTCCTCGAATATAAGAGGGAGCCCCAGCACTGCAGTTCACAGCTGCACGCCGCCGCCGCCGATTTGGCATCTGTCCTCCCCATCGTTTCCTGTGTTGACACCACAAGGCTGTACACATCTACACCACTGCTCCTCAATCCTCACCAAGAATTCACTAGCAACATTGTTTTCCCAAGAATGGCCGGAGGGCTCCATCGCGGTGTGCCTGTATCTCTTCCACAACTGCATCTCTGATAATCGGCTTGCCATAGCCATGTTGGGCAGTTCTTTTCGTTTCAGTACATGGGCCTCACCGTCAGCATCAGATAAACATCGAAAAGAGGTATATCCTCAGTTCAGCCCTTCCCATCTTAATCTTATACGTAGTTGCTGCATTCAAATAGCACTTGTTATGTTTCCTGTTTTCTTGCCAATCGGGTTGCAGTCATCTTCTTTTCGTCAAATCATATGAGGCGCAATTATCAGTTTCTGAACATGTACATGTAGACTTGGACAGAAGCTAGAAGTTTGAAACTGTAACGTAACGGCCCTAATCCCATGGCCCACTGACCACCGTCAACCACTGACAGTCGATCCGTACAGCCAAGAGATTAAGACCGGTTCCGCTACTGGGCTACATCAGTGCCCATTGTCCGCAGGATCATCTCACAATTCAGTTACAATCTCTTTAACATTTTGACAAATAACATCGGAGTAAATAGCGGAAGACTTAGTAACAATAGTTTTACAAACCAGGGTTCAACATAAAATTTAAATGAAGTTATTACAGACCAAAGTTCAAATAGATAGAGTTGGCAGAGTAGCATATGGCAACAACTAAAGGTAAAGATACATCACCCAGCCCGAGGGTGAATAATCACTCATCGGCCTCATCGGCCTCCTCCTGAACAACAGTCACACAGCAGGGTCCAAGGCATACTGAGGAATCTGCCATACCTGCAACATGGGTAATAAAACCCTGAGTACAAAGGTACTCAACAAGACTTACCCGACTAAAGAAAAAGGGAGAAGACTCAGGAATGAAGGCTTAGGGTAGTCAAGGTAAGGCTTAAGCAAGATCAAGTGTTTTGCAGAAAAGCATTTTTGTAAATCTCATTTTATTTTGGAAAGATTCAGTATCCCTCAATTCTTCATCATTCATGATTCATTTTACATTTCAAAACATTCCTAGTTGAGAACCACTCTCCGTTGAGAGTCAATGGAACAAGTCTCCATAACCGAGGAGCAACGTTAATCCGGATAAATAATACTCAGCTGAGGATCCCTACCCACACTGCATATGTAGCACCCAAGCTTGCATATGCCAACTCGTCTTCCACGATTCCTCCATTATTGGGCCCGGTCCTACGCCACCCGGAAGCACAGTACACCACTCCAATCCGGGACTCTAACCCACGTGGGTACATGCTACTTCCGCCATCTCTCCACTCCCAGTGCGCGGTTGTCGGTCCAATAATGGATTTCTCGGAGCCAGAGCTTTCCGTAGTATGTGAATAGTTGCAAGTCCTGCCCAGCAGGCCCCCATACGGATGGTCCCTAATTTTCCAGCCAGCAACTGTGCCTTGGTTATATCTCACCCAAGCGCAACAGTCCTGTCAGTTTTTCAACCCGTCCCGGTCGGTGTCAACTGTCGAGTCCCGGACTACGACATGACGGCACCGTACGCAAGGACAACCTCTCCTTCCCATTGACTAAGTACGGATCAGATACTTAGCCAATAGTGGGAGTAACCAGAAATTCCCATAAAAATTCTTAAGTGATCACACCTTTGAAATTGGCATTTTTATTGCAAATCTATTGTATAGCATTGCTAAGCATTTTGCAACTAGTTTTTGAAAGCAGGTATCGGGTGTATCAGTGGTCAAGGTGGATAATGCATCAGATAGGATATCACACAACTCCTATAAACCTAATGCAGTAATTTAACTCAAAAACATTTAAGGAAATCATTTTATAAAATTCAAGGGAAGGGTTAAATGCACCGGGGCTTGCCTGGAATGGCAAAAAGGACGGACTCGGGGTTGGAGTAGGTGTCGGAGCTCGGGGTCGCCTCGGGGACAGGTCCTTCGGTGGCTACCTCGACTTCAGGTCCTTCTCCCTCGGTCACTATACGTATGCAATGATGCATGCACATGAGGATGCTGACATGAACAATAGCCTAGCTAAGGTGCAGGAAAATTCCACTGATTCTAGAATATATTTTCAAAAGTGAAAGTAACTCCTAGAGTGGACATTTAGTTACTTATTATTTTACCCTTAAGCAAGATTAATCAAACCCATAAACCATTACCTAGCAAACCTAAGCAACAGTCATGCATGGCATCACAAAACATCATAGACCAGCTGGGTGGGGGTCTATGAACAGCAAACAATCCCAAAAGTCACACCACAGGGTAGGCAACACAAACCCTAAACACTTTTCTATTTTCTTAATTATTTAAAAAGGTCATTTTATGAAGGTGCTCCAAAAATTACCGAATTAATCTCATAAGTTCATTAAGGTATAATTAGATGGCCAAACAAATTTCATAATTTTTGGAGGTCATTAAGGTGCTCAAATAAATCTAAGCATAATATTAACAAAAGGCACTATTTAACAACTAAAAAAATAAAAGCTCAAAAATCAACTTATTCTAAAAGACTTCAAAATTCTACCAGAGACTAAACATGGCATAAGAAACTCATAAAATTAGTCTCATGATTTTTTTTTTGGAGTTATAAATGATTTTCTAAAAATCCAAAACCATCCATTTATTAATTAAATGGGAGATTTTTCATTTTTAAACTTTTGCAGAAAAGTCAAGTTTCATATTTTTCTAAAATACTACACAGTATAAAGACTCAACTGTAAAATTTTCAGAATTTTTAGAGCAACTCAGAAAATCATACAAAAAGATGAAAAAGCAATACTATTCACATCTTCTAAAAAGAAAAAGGAGCACTGTGCTCTTTCCCGCGAGGCTCGGGCGAACCGGGAGGCTCGGGCGAAGCGGAGCGACTGCTCCGTCCGAGACCTGGCCCAGAGGCTCGGGCGAGGCGGAGAGTAAGCGTCTGTCCGAGGCCTGGGGCTCGGGCGAGACGGAAACACGAGTGTCTGCCCGAGGCTTGGGCTCGGGCGAGACGGAGAGACAAGCGTCTGCCCGAGGCCTGGGCTCGGGCGAGGCGGAGAGGGAACAGAGACCGGAGGCCTCTGGTGCTTACCACGTGTCGGAGGCAGGGTTCGAGGGTGAGGCTCGGCGCGTGCTCGAGGGTGAGGCTCGGCGCGTGCTCGAGGCTGGGGCTCGACCGTGCCCGTGGGTGAGGCTCGGGAAGAAGATGACCGTGGCGGCTCTCCGGCGGTCCGGCGATCCTGTACAACACACGAGGCCGCACGGGCCGGGTTAGAGTCGCGCGGAGCCAAGGAAGCTGACTCCGGGGTCAGTGGGAGGTATCAGTGGCCGGAGGGGGAGTATTTCACGGACCCGTGCCCGTCGGGTTCCGCCGGAGATGGGAACGACGGCCTTACGCCGGGCGACTGGAGGCGTGGGAGGTGAAATTGGAAGGTGGGGAAGCTTCACGGACTCAAGGTGAAGCTTTCGGGCTAGGAGGTGGAGCGGCGGGAGCTTCCGAGCGAGCTGGCCACGGCGGCGGGGGTTGAGAGGAGAGCTCCGGCTCCGGCGGGCTTTTATAGCCGCGGGGCTGGTGCTGGTGGGGGTCCGGGCGAGGGATGGGAGCGCTCGCGCGGTCATTGCGGAAGTAGGGAGCACGGTAGCGCGGCTCGGCATGGGCGGGAGGTCGCGCGCGGCGCGGCGGCCTGCCGGCGGCCGGCCACGGCGCGGTGTCCGCGGCGGAGGGGGAAAACGAGGGAGGGCAGGGGATGGGCAAGGCGGCGCTAGGTAGGGGCCCGGGGGTCGAGCGGCCGCTCCGGTCGCGCGCGGCACGGGCGCGGGTCAACCGGGATGGCGTGGCCGACGCTCCGCCGCCGGCGGCCGGGGGTCCCCTTCGCTTTAAGAATCGTGCAGAGGGACAAGACCAAGCTTTTTTTTTTAATTTTTGAAATTATTCCCAAAACTTGAACTGAGCAACAAAAACTCAAAATACCAAAGTTGTTCAGAAAAAGGAGATCTACAACTTTGTCAATATGAACATTTTCCAAATCCAAATAATTTTTGAACCATATTTGAAAACAGTAAAGGGGACACTTTTTCAAACTTGATTCAAATCAAAATTACT
The DNA here is from genome assembly GCA_009763385.1 of Coix lacryma-jobi var. lacryma-jobi. Lineage (NCBI taxonomy): Eukaryota > Viridiplantae > Streptophyta > Magnoliopsida > Poales > Poaceae > Coix > Coix lacryma-jobi. The sequence goes on from CM019824.1 coordinate 150,490,494, forward strand.
CTGGATTTCAAACTTAAACTTGAAAGTCTTTATATATGAAAGTTGTTCCATTTGTCAAAACCTACAACTTTGCTATTATACACATTTCCTGAAACTCATTAGTTTTTGAACTCATTTTGGAAACTGAAAAGGGAACAAAAGTTGGGGTTTGAATGAATTTGAAATAACTCAATATTTTGTACAGAAACTTGAAAACTTGTGAATACCAAAGTTGTTTCTCTTTGACAGATCTACAACTTTGCTTTTTGGACCAATCCCAAATTTTGAATAATTTTTGACTTACAAAAAGAGGGATAAAATCCAGGATTTGAAAATCAGGGTTTTGCAAAGGGATTTGAAATCAAATTCTGATTTTTGAATTTTGGCCAACACAACAAAACTTCAAGACACCAAAGGAACAAGAATTACACAAAGCTAATCACAGAGGTGAAATTACCATTTTGCCTAAGTAGAGAGAAGTGGGCTAATTAGGGTTTTTGCAATAGAGGTACATCACATAAAATGATACACTAAGCAAATGCATACACAAGAAATCATGATCAAGATGATTAATGATGCTAAAGATGATATGTCAAGTTAATTACATGCTTAAACACCAGAGGTGTTACAGCCTTCCTCCCTTAAAGAAATCTCGCCCCGAGATTCTGCGTCTTATGAAAGGACAAAGAAGGGATAAAGGCAAAACTTTACATAGACAGGGATTCGAGAAAGTCGGGATAGTTCTTTGCCAAGAAGTCTTCAGATTCCCACGTAGCTTCTTCTTCAGAGTGCTGGTTCCACTGGATTTTGTACCACCTTGTGGTAGTTCTTCGAGTAACTCGATCTTTGTGATCCAACACGCGAACTGGATATTCTGAGTAGGATAGATCAGGCTCTAGCTCGACACCTTCAACTTCCACGACATGTTCCGGTACTCGGAGACACTTCTTGAGTTGGGAGACATGGAAAACATTGTGGACAGCCGAGAGATGATCGGGCAACTTCAGCTTGTAAGCTACCTTGCCACAACATTCCAAAATCTCAAACGGACCAATGTAGCGGGGTGCTAACTTTCCCTTGACTCCAAAACGAGTGACTCCTTTGGTTGGTGAGACCTTGAGATATACGTAATCTCCAACATGAAACTTCAGAGGTTGACGTCTCTTGTCAGCATAACTCTTTTGTCGAGATTGGGCAATCTTCATATTCTCCTGTATCTGCTTGACTTTCTCTTCCATATCTTTGACCAGGTCAACTTCAAAGAATTCTCTTTCTCCGGGCTCAGACCAACTGAGGGGTGTACGACAACGACGACCGTACAGTGCTTCAAAGGGTGCCATTTTGATACTTTCTTGATAACTGTTATTATATGAGAACTGTGCCAAGGGCAAACAGTCATCCCAAGTATCTGCGAAGGTGAGCACACATGCTCTCAACATATCCTCTAACACTTGGTTGACTCGCTCAGTTTGTCCATCTGTTTGTGGATGATATGCCGTACTATGCAAGAGCTTGGTTCCAAGTGAGGTATGGAACGCTTTCCAGAACTTTGCAACAAACTGGGTACCACGGTCAGAGACAATGGTCTTGGGTATTCCATGAAGCTTCACTATGTTGTTCTTGTACAAGGCGGCATACGTGGGGACGGTGTAAATGGTCTTGACTGGCAGAAAGTGAGCTTGTTTGGTGAGTCGGTCCACGATTACCCAAATGGAATCAAAACCTTTCCGGGTCTTGGGTAGCCCATTAATAAAATCCATGCTGATATCTTCCCACTTCCAGGCAGGTACAGATAAAGGCTGCAATTCTCCTCCAGGCTTCATGTGCACGGCCTTGACTTTCTGACAAGTATCACAGCGAGCGACATAGCGAGCGATTTCAATCTTCATCTTTGTCCACCAGAATCTCTGCCTTAGATCCTGGTACATCTTGTTGCTGCCGGGATGGATGGAAAACCTAGACAGGTGTGCCTCATCAAGGATCAACTGTCTCAACTCAGGCACCTTGGGAACTACTAGACGGTTCTTGAACCAAACAACTCCTACATCATCGATCCTGAAACAATCAGCCTTTCCGGTCTGGACCTTTTCGATGATGTGCTTGATTCCAGGGTTATCTTTTTGTGCAGCAATGACCTGTTCTTTGATAGAGGTCTCTATCCTGACATTACTCAGAGTTCCTTGTGGTACCATTTCAATACCCATCCTTTCAAGATCATGGCACAAGGAAAGATCATAGGGCTTCGTTGTCAGACAGTTGCAGTATGACTTGCGACTGAGGGCATCGGCGACTACATTCGCCTTACCAGGATGGTAATGCACTTCGATATCATAATCCTTGATTAACTCAAGCCATCTTCGCTGCCTCATGTTCAACTCTTCTTGAGTGAAGATATACTTCAGGCTCTTATGATCGGTGTACACATTGCAGGCACTGCCCAACAGATAATGACGCCATATCTTCAAAGCATGTACCACTGCTGCTAACTCAAGGTCATGGGTTGGATAATTCTCCTCATGTCGCTTAAGCTGCCGTGAGGCATAAGCGATCACTCGACCTTCTTGCATCAAAACACAACCCAAACCAATACCAGATGCATCACAGTATACATCAAAGGGTTTCTCGATATCTGGTTGAGCTAGGACTGGTGATGTAGTTAACAGTTTCTTCAAGGCTTGAAAAGCTTGCTCACAGGCTGGTGACCAAACAAAATCCACGGAATTCTTCAACAACTCTGTGATAGGCTTGGCAACTCTGGAGAAATCTGGGATGAAACGACGATAGTATCCAGCCATTCCCATGAAGCTGCGAACTTCGCGGACAGTGGTAGGTGGCTTCCAATCCAAGATATCTGCCACTTTTCCAGGGTCAACTGACACACCTTCAGCGGACAGGACATGACCAAGGAATTGAATTCGATCTAGCTAGAATTCACATTTACTGAACTTGGCATACAGCTGGTGATCTCTGAGACGAGAGAGAACGACACGAAGATGCTCGGCATGATCTTTAGGAGTTCTTGAATAAACAAGAATGTCGTCAATGAACACGACTACAAATTTATCGAGCTCTGGCATGAACACGGAGTTCATGAGATACATGAAATGAGCAGGGGCATTGGTCAAGCCAAAAGACATGACCAAGTACTCATATAGGCCGTATCTGGTGGTGAAAGCTGTTTTGGGAATATCTTCGGGACGAATTTTTATTTGGTGATAGCCAGATCTGAGGTCGATCTTGGAAAACACTCTGGCTCCAGATAACTAGTCAAAAAGAAGGTCAATGCGAGGCAAGGGATATTTATTTTTGATGGTGACCTCATTGAGCGGGCGATAGTCAACGCACAGACGAAGGCTTTTGTCCTTCTTCTTCACAAAGATAGCAGGACAACCCCAAGGAGATGAACTTGGGCGAATGAGACCCTTGTCCAATAGCTCTTGCAATTGGATCTTCAGCTCTGCCAACTCTCTGGGAGGCATTCGATAAGCTCTACGGGATATAGGAGCAGTCCCGGGCTTGAGCTCTATGGCAAACTCAACATCACGGTCGGGAGGTAGACCAGGTAAGTCCTCAGGAAAGACATCAGGGAACTCGCAGACCACGGGGATATCCCTGACTTCCGGAGCATAAGCAGTATTTAACTGGGTGGTTGTTGGCTTTTGAGGCATTGGAAGTTGGAGAAAGAGTTTGGAGGTACTGTTAGGGATATCCACTCTCACAACTCTATTCAAGATGTCTATCATGGCTTATACTGACACATCCAATTCATGCCTAAGATGACATCTATCTCTTGATCGCGCAGTACTATCATGGTGGTAGGAAAACATGTTCCCCCAACATTACTGGTATACTGCGGACCACTTCCTTAGTATTTATCCGTCCTCCAGGCGAAAGTATGCAAAAACTTTCTTTTAACTCCCCCATGGGTAGCTCATGCTTGATGACAAAAGTGCGACTGATGAAGGAATGCGATGCACCAGAATCAAACAAGACGACTGCAGGATGATTGGCAACAGGGAACCTACCGAGCATGACGGGCTCTCCTTCTGGGATGTTACTGGCGGTGGTGAAGTAGACTTGCCCGTGCTTTCTGACAAGCTTGCCCTTCTGGACGTGCTGCTGCGGTGCACGGTGCTGCTGCTGCTGTGATCCTCCAGGGCCTTTCTGTGCATACTGGGTATTCTTCTTGGGTTTTGGGCACTCGCGAGCCCAGTGACCAACTTGGCCACAGTTGTAGCATGGAAGGTTGTAAGCTGTTTGTGGGGTGGTGACACGAACACCTGGGGCGTTCGGCTGAGTGGCACTTTGCTGGTTGGCATTATGGGTGGTGGCTGCGGTACGAACGACCACTTGCTGATGGGGGTATGGGGCACGGTTTTGATGGTGACTGGGGTGGTAGATGACTCTTGGGCGCTTATGGTTGCTGGAGAAACTGCTAGACCCAGCCTTCTTCTTCTTCTCTTCCTGATACTGGCGGTTGCTTTCCTCGAAAGCAACAGCACGGTCAACGACATCATGGTAGGATCCGTTCAGGTTGTTGGACAGACCTCTACGAATCTTAGGGTGCAGACCCCTGAGAAAACAATCTCTCTTCTTTTCCTCTGCGTTGACATAGTCGGAGGCATACTGGCTGAGGTGATTGAATTGTCCCACGTACTGCATGACAGTGGAATCTTTCTGTTGCAGGGCCAAGAACTGATCCAACTTCAATCTCATCAATCCCGAAGGGATGTGATGTGCTCTGAAAGCGGTGCGGAACTCTTCCCAGGTCAGCTGGTGACCTTCTGGCTGGGCAGCCAACAGGTTGGCGTACCAGGCACTTGCAGGACCACGGAGCTGCTGAGAAGCGAACCGAGGCTTCTGGATCTCTGTGCAGTGCAGGAGACTGAACTTCTGTTCCATGGTGCGTAACCAGTCGTCAGCCTCGAGAGGTTCATCAGCCTTTGTGAAGACCAGTGGTCGTGTTTCAGTGAAGTCCACATAGGTGGTCTCTTGGTTGTGACGACCACGGTGTCCAACATTCTGCTGTCCTTGGTTTTGAGCCATTAGGTTAGCAGCGGCGGCCAGGGCTGCAATGGCATCTGCCAGGGTAGCTGGTACAGGCGGAGGGTTTGGGATGCGGTCATCAGCACCTCCGGCTCCGGCACGGGTGTTCACAGGCATCTGTATAAGCAACTTTGGAACTCAGCATACAAAGATTGATTTTGAACGAAACTGACTGATAAGATTCATAGATGCAAGGGTAGATAACTGATACAGAGGTTCGACAGATAACCACAGACTGACAAAGGAAAGGTACAAGACAAGATACAAACTCGGCTAGACAGAAGACCAACTAACGCCCCAAACCTAGACTTAAGGCTTTAGGTAAGCAGATGGTACAGACACAAGGAGTCTAGTCATCATCGATGAAGATCAACTCTTCGTCATCATCATCATCCTCGATGATAAGCTCAGGCTCTTCCTCCTCATCTTCATCTTCAACGTGGACATCTTCTGCAGGTTCCACTTCTTCATTCTGGCCTGGCTCATGCTCCACTTCAGGTTCCTCCACGACTCCGTCCTCAGGTTCTTCCATAACCGGGGGTACCAAGGGGTGGAGTTGATCATGCAGCTGATGCACTTCCTCATGAAGCATATCATTGTACTGCTCAATCTGGGCGGTGTATTGCTGCAGTCCATGGAGCTGGGCTCTGGTGACATCCTCTCGGATCCATGTTGCATCACGCTGCTGGATAGCGCGAACCGTGTTTCGATTGGCCTGCTCCAAGGAAGCTCGTGCCTCATAAAACTCCATGCGGGAAAGGTAGAAGTCATGCTCCATGTTCTCCATTTCAGCCTTCAGATTCTTGATTTCCTCCTTCAGCTGCTTGCGGGTGCGGCGGGGAAAGCGACGACCATTGGAGGATTCTCCAGTCTCTTCTCCGGTGCGTGGCGCCAGCTGGTGACGCGGCACACCGTTTGGTCCCGTCGACTTGCGGGCAGTCCGCTTGATGATGGCCATATCTGGATAAGAGGTTATAGATAAGAAAGGCTAGCAAGAAAAAGGTATAGGCACACTATCCCAACGAACTCTTTTATATACTTAAGTGAATGTGACATGATGCATGAATCGTTCCTACGGAACAAGGCAATGCAACTACTAAGGTAAGGTACATAGGGCTTATACAAGTTGTCTTGCTACTAGTTGCCAAAGACAAGATGAGATGAGAGAAGCAATTTGGGCTTAAAATAGTCAAGTTTAGTTTTTGTTAAAAACATTTTGAAGTTTTTGCAAAAAGATTACAACGTCATAGTGAGATGCTCCGATACCACTCTGTAACGTAACGGCCCTAATCCCATGGCCCACTGACCACCGTCAACCACTGACAGTCGATCCGTACAGCCAAGAGATTAAGACCGGTTCCGCTACTGGGCTACATCAGTGCCCGTTGTCCGCAGGATCATCTCACAATTCAGTTACAATCTCTTTAACATTTTGACAAATAACATCGGAGTAAATAGCGGAAGACTTAGATAACAATAGTTTTACAAACCAGGGTTCAACATAAAATTTAAATGAAGTTATTACAGACCAAAGTTCAAATAGATAGAGTTGGCAGAGTAGCATATGGCAACAACTAAAGGTAAAGATACATCACCCAGCCCGAGGGTGAATAATCACTCATCGGCCTCATCGGCCTCCTCCTGAACAACAGTCACACAGCAGGGTCCAAGGCATACTGAGGAATCTGCCATACCTGCAACATGGGTAATAAAACCCTGAGTACAAAGGTACTCAACAAGACTTACCCGACTAAAGAAAAAGGGAGAAGACTCAGGAATGAAGGCTTAGGGTAGTCAAGGTAAGGCTTAAGCAAGATCAAGTGTTTTGCAGAAAAGCATTTTTGTAAATCTCATTTTATTTTGGAAAGATTCAGTATCCCTCAATTCTTCATCATTCATGATTCATTTTACATTTCAAAACATTCCTAGTTGAGAACCACTCTCCGTTGAGAGTCAATGGAACAAGTCTCCATAACCGAGGAGCAACGTTAATCCGGATAAATAATACTCAGCTGAGGATCCCTACCCACACTGCATATGTAGCACCCAAGCTTGCATATGCCAACTCGTCTTCCACGATTCCTCCATTATTGGGCCCGGTCCTACGCCACCCGGAAGCACAGTACACCACTCCAATCCGGGACTCTAACCCACGTGGGTACATGCTACTTCCGCCATCTCTCCACTCCCAGTGCGCGGTTGTCGGTCCAATAATGGATTTCTCGGAGCCAGAGCTTTCCGTAGTATGTGAATAGTTGCAAGTCCTGCCCAGCAGGCCCCCATACGGATGGTCCCTAATTTTCCAGCCAGCAACTGTGCCTTGGTTATATCTCACCCAAGCGCAACAGTCCTGTCAGTTTTTCAACCCGTCCCGGTCGGTGTCAACTGTCGAGTCCCGGACTACGACATGACGGCACCGTACGCAAGGACAACCTCTCCTTCCCATTGACTAAGTACGGATCAGATACTTAGCCAATAGTGGGAGTAACCAGAAATTCCCATAAAAATTCTTAAGTGATCACACCTTTGAAATTGGCATTTTTATTGCAAATCTATTGTATAGCATTGCTAAGCATTTTGCAACTAGTTTTTGAAAGCAGGTATCGGGTGTATCAGTGGTCAAGGTGGATAATGCATCAGATAGGATATCACACAACTCCTATAAACCTAATGCAGTAATTTAACTCAAAAACATTTAAGGAAATCATTTTATAAAATTCAAGGGAAGGGTTAAATGCACCGGGGCTTGCCTGGAATGGCAAAAAGGACGGACTCGGGGTTGGAGTAGGTGTCGGAGCTCGGGGTCGCCTCGGGGACAGGTCCTTCGGTGGCTACCTCGACTTCAGGTCCTTCTCCCTCGGTCACTATACGTATGCAATGATGCATGCACATGAGGATGCTGACATGAACAATAGCCTAGCTAAGGTGCAGGAAAATTCCACTGATTCTAGAATATACTTTCAAAAGTGAAAGTAACTCCTAGAGTGGACATTTAGTTACTTATTATTTTACCCTTAAGCAAGATTAATCAAACCCATAAACCATTACCTAGCAAACCTAAGCAACAGTCATGCATGGCATCACAAAACATCATAGACCAGCTGGGTGGGGGTCTATGAACAGCAAACAATCCCAAAAGTCACACCACAGGGTAGGCAACACAAACCCTAAACACTTTTCTATTTTCTTAATTATTTAAAAAGGTCATTTTATGAAGGTGCTCCAAAAATTACCGAATTAATATCATAAGTTCATTAAGGTATAATTAGATGGCCAAACAAATTTCATAATTTTTGGAGGTCATTAAGGTGCTCAAATAAATCTAAGCATAATATTAACAAAAGGCACTATTTAACAACTAAAAAAATAAAAGCTCAAAAATCAACTTATTCTAAAAGACTTCAAAATTCTACCAGAGACTAAACATGGCATAAGAAACTCATAAAATTAGTCTCATGATTTTTTTTTGGAGTTATAAATGATTTTCTAAAAATCCAAAACCATCCATTTATTAATTAAATGGGAGATTTTTCATTTTTAAACTTTTGCAGAAAAGTCAAGTTTCATATTTTTCTAAAATACTACACAGTATAAAGACTCAACTGTAAAATTTTCAGAATTTTTAGAGCAACTCAGAAAATCATACAAAAAGATGAAAAAGCAATACTATTCACATCTTCTAAAAAGAAAAAGGAGCACTGTGCTCTTTCCCGCGAGGCTCGGGCGAACCGGGAGGCTCGGGCGAAGCGGAGCGACTGCTCCGTCCGAGACCTGGCCCAGAGGCTTGGGCGAGGCGGAGAGTAAGCGTCTGTCCGAGGCCTGGGGCTCGGGCGAGACGGAAACACGAGTGTCTGCCCGAGGCTTGGGCTCGGGCGAGACGGAGAGACAAGCGTCTGCCCGAGGCCTGGGCTCGGGCGAGGCGGAGAGGGAACAGAGACCGGAGGCCTCTGGTGCTTACCACGTGTCGGAGGCAGGGTTCGAGGGTGAGGCTCGGCGCGTGCTCGAGGGTGAGGCTCGGCGCGTGCTCGAGGCTGGGGCTCGACCGTGCCCGTGGGTGAGGCTCGGGAAGAAGATGACCGCGGCGGCTCTCCGGCGGTCCGGCGATCCTGTACAACACACGAGGCCGCACGGGCCGGGTTAGAGTCGCGCGGAGCCAAGGAAGCTGACTCCGGGGTCAGTGGGAGGTATCAGTGGCCGGAGGGGGAGTATTTCACGGACCCGTGCCCGTCGGGTTCCGCCGGAGATGGGAACGACGGCCTTACGCCGGGCGACTGGAGGCGTGGGAGGTGAAATTGGAAGGTGGGGAAGCTTCACGGACTCAAGGCGAAGCTTTCGGGCTAGGAGGTGGAGCGGCGGGAGCTTCCGAGCGAGCTGGCCACGGCGGCGGGGTTGAGAGGAGAGCTCCGGCTCCGGCGGGCTTTTATAGCCGCGGGGCTGGTGCTGGTGGGGGTCCGGGCGAGGGATGGGAGCGCTCGCGCGGTCATTGCGGAAGTAGGGAGCACGGTAGCGCGGCTCGGCATGGGCGGGAGGTCGCGCGCGGCGCGGCGGCCTGCCGGCGGCCGGCCACGGCGCGGTGTCCGCGGCGGAGGGGGAAAACGAGGGAGGGCAGGGGATGGGCAAGGCGGCGCTAGGTAGGGGCCCGGGGGTCGAGCGGCCGCTCCGGTCGCGCGCGCGGCACGGGCGCGGGTCAACCGGGATGGCGTGGCCGACGCTCCGCCGCCAGCGGCCGGGGGTCCCCTTCGCTTTAAGAATCGTGCAGAGGGACAAGACCAAGCTTTTTTTTTTAATTTTTGAAATTACTCCCAAAACTTGAACTGAGCAACAAAAACTCAAAATACCAAAGTTGTTCAGAAAAAGGAGATCTACAACTTTGTCAATATGAACATTTTCCAAATCCAAATAATTTTTGAACCATATTTGAAAACAGTAAAGGGGACACTTTTTCAAACTTGATTCAAATCAAAATTACTCTGGATTTCAAACTTAAACTTGAAAGTCTTTATATATGAAAGTTGTTCCATTTGTCAAAACCTACAACTTTGCTATTATACACATTTCCTGAAACTCATTAGTTTTTGAACTCATTTTGGAAACTGAAAAGGGAACAAAAGTTGGGGTTTGAATGAATTTGAAATAACTCAATATTTTGTACAGAAACTTGAAAACTTGTGAATACCAAAGTTGTTTCTCTTTGACAGATCTACAACTTTGCTTTTTGGACCAATCCCAAATTTTGAATAATTTTTGACTTACAAAAAGAGGGATAAAATCCAGGATTTGAAAATCAGGGTTTTGCAAAGGGATTTGAAATCAAATTCTGATTTTTGAATTTTGGCCAACACAACAAAACTTCAAGACACCAAAGGAACAAGAATTACACAAAGCTAATCACAGAGGTGAAATTACCATTTTGCCTAAGTAGAGAGAAGTGGGCTAATTAGGGTTTTTGCAATAGAGGTACATCACATAAAATGATACACTAAGCAAATGCATACACAAGAAATCATGATCAAGATGATTAATGATGCTAAAGATGATATGTCAAGTTAATTACATGCTTAAACACCAGAGGTGTTACAGAAACCTGTTAGGTTCCATCAGTCAGCTAGCAAATTAGTTATCTTCTTTGCTGAATTTTTTTTTTCCAATCTTCAGATATCTCTCGTAGAAATCCTGCCTAGCGAAAGATCTTGCACACCGCTGTTAACTACATGCAAGTGCCGGTTTAATCCTGTCATGCGTTCATGCACACGATGTTGCAAGGACACAATTCTTGCAGCTCATACACCTGCTGGTGTCAGCATGACATCAAGTTGATGTCATATACGTCTTGTTTTCCTCACAAAATATAAGTACAATACATCCACAAATTCCCACATATCGCTCTAACATCTGTCCTTCGTTTTCTTAACTTATCTGAAGTCGTTAATCTGTTATGGTTCACAAAATAAAATAGTCTCAGTTTGATTTATTAAAAAGATTAATGTCTTTGATAACCTTTTTTATAATGTAATCAATGTGTTTTGCTAAAAATGTCACATTTGCAAATAAAATATTTCAGATCAAATAAAATGATTTTGTGTCCCAAATGAATTTTTTTTAGTCACTGATTTTGAAAAGTAAAGTAATTTAATTTACCAAATTGCCCCTAAACTTCAAAAGCCCGTAACTTTCAAACTGTAGCTCCGTTTTTAGCAGTTTTTGTGCTCACGCGATCGTAGAAACAAGCCATATGCGTTAGTAATATTTTTAGTATGATTTCATAATGTTTGGTGTACTGTTTTTATTTATTTATTTGTACATGTTTGCTTGTATGTTTGTGCGCCGAAGTTTGCCACGACGGAAGAAAAAGTCACCGATGGATCCCGAAGACTCCGAGTATGCGTTTATCGTGTTTTCCCATAAAAGGCAAGTGTCCTTGCTCATATTGCTCCCGTATTTATTTTATTTCGAGTTAGAGTAGTTAGATCCAGTAGTTGCATGCAGTGTCTTAATACTGAATCCCATGTTAAGGTTTATTAGAACTTGTTTATATTATCCTTGTCGCCTGTTTTGGGATGTGTCGGGTAGGTGTTTTGCTTAGCCCTGCAGTCAAGTTTGGGTTGGGAGGTAAATATTATTAATCTTGATTAATGAACTATGAAACAAGGTGGGTATGGTAATTTTGTAGTAACATGGTTATTAGGTAAATCCGGCAGGATGGACCCGTATTGGTGGTTTTGTGCCGTGGGACTCGGCAGCTGCTTTTGGTTTTTGGTTCGGGGCTCGTGCTAGACATATCCTGCCTGGATCCCTAGGACCCGGTTCTTGGACAAGTAACCCGGCAAAACAGCGCAGCCATGAGATCTGGATGGGCTGGACCTGGCTAATTAATTAGTTTCCTCTAAGTTATGCTACACGGGGGTTTTATAGTGGCTCAAGAGGGGTCCCTTGGGGTCGTTGACTTATGGACAGGGGAGAAACCTTAGAGTACGTGTAACACAGACTTGGAGGGGCTTTGTAAAGGCCTTGCAGTGCAACCCGCTATGCACCTCAGCAGTGTTTAGCGTGACGGGATCTGCACGACTCATGGGTAACGATGTGCAACCTCTGCAGAGTGTAAAACTGATATATCAGCCGTGCTCACGGTCACGAGCGGGCTTGGACTTCTTCGAGATTAGTTGGTGGGTTTGTTCTAGTTCGTTAGAGAATCCTTATGTGGTTATTAGTCTCATATGATATGGGTACAGAGGCTTCTTCTACGCGGGTTACTGCTTGGTACGGGAGTGACTCCCAGGCTCGGGCGCAGACCTGGTGTTATTACGGAAGGTAGCTCTCTATGTCGTGACGTATGGAACTAATACACATAGGACTCCTTGTAACGACCTAGTTCGGGTCATCTGATGGACTTCAGGTGTGGTTTGCCTGATGGACTTCAGGTGTGGGTTCGCTTGGTGTGACTCCAAGTGTGGTTGCTTGGTGGACTCCAAGTGATGGTTGCTCGGTGTGACTCCGAGTGTGGTTTGCTCGGTGCGACTCCGAGTGTGGTTACTGTTACTGTTGGAGACTGTGGTTATAACCTAGTAAATAGGTGCATAGGATTAATAGGATTTAATAGGATGTGTTGCTTTAGGCGCTTGAGTCAAACAGAGTCAACCTACCTTTGTTCATAGCCTCATAAGCATATATTTCCTACACTTGCGGAGTACATTTCGATGTACTCACCCTTCCTCTTTGTCCCCCCTGCTACCCCACCCAGACGCTGGAGACTACGTCTACGAGGAGCCGGAGTATCCAGAAGACGGAGGCTACGACCCTGACGACCTGTACTAGGATGGCGCTACCCCCGGTCGACCTTCCTGTGGAGTGGAGTCCAGATCTTCCGCATCTTCGTCAGAGTTTACCTTAGAGTTAGTTTCATGAGAGACTGTACTTTTTTTATTTCAGACCCGAGGGTCATTTATGTAATAAAGTTCGATATTGTTAATAAAGCATTGTTTTGATATTTACTATGATGTGGATATATGTATGAAAATTGATCCTGGCATACATATATTGTGCTCCAATTTTGTTCTTAAAATTGGGGTGTCACAGAGTGGTATCAGAGCCGTGTTGACCGTAGGACGCTACCCTAGTCAGTCGTCGAGTTTATAAAACTAATTTTTAAAAGCCTCACCCTATTTGCCACTTCTGTAGTCTTTCTCTGCTGAAAATTCAAACTCAGTTTAAAAGTAGGTCCTCCAATAGTAGGATGTCCACCATAATTGTGTGATCTCGTAGATCGCTGTTTGACATATACTTGTGCACATGTTTGATTCGGTTCTTTGTAATGATTGTTGGTGTATTGCAACTGTCAGGTTGCAACGACATCATTTGTCAAGAGTTTTATTAATAAAATTAACTAACTTGGGGTCTTTCTCTCTCCCATCTCAACCCTCTATTCACCCATACCAGCTGATGGATCTACGACAATGGGAAGACTGCAACTTGAGCGACGAGGCATATCGACTTTTCCAAATATCACCTTACCGAGGCAAGAAAGACAAGTATCGAAAGTATGTTGCGAACTCTTCTCGTTTTAGAGCTACACCTGCAAGCTCAAGTCAAGCTCCTCCTGAGCTCCACCAAACAGAAGCACCTCCTCAAGTTCCACAAGAAGACAATCAAGTGATATCCACCCGAAGAGATGTCAAGGCAAAAGGACTATGTTTCTACTGCAAGCAAACTGGACACTTCATTAGCAAATGCCCGAAGAAGCGTGAGGATCGCAAAGGTCGAGCCAAGAGGAAAGCTCAAGGACAACACCTCGAAACCAAAGATGCCAATCGGGTGATGAACAAGAAAAATGCAAAACGCCAAAAGTTCCATGGTATGTCCCACGAGCTCCCCACCCACCTTTCTTTCTAGCCCGAATCTCGGGACGAGATTCCAGTTAAGGGGGTAAGTTTGTAACACCCCGATTTTTAAAAAAAATAAAATAAATTAGAATTTAATTAAGAAATGACCAAAATCCTAGATGGAGGAAAATTCTATCCAGATGTTTATTGCATTCATGCTGTTGCATAATTTTTATTGGGTGAAAAAGAATTTTATAAAACCCAAATAGGGCGAATCGATTTTATTCTCTTTAGGAAACAAAGGAAAGTTTTAGGAAAGTTTTATAAAATTTTAAAATTAAGTTTTATTCTTCAAAACCTAGGAAAATATCTCCAAAATTTTTACAAATTTATTTGGTTTCAAACTGATTTGAATTTGGATTTCAAAAGGATTTAGAAAATGAAATCAGAAAAGAAAAATTGGCTTGAGCTCTTTTCCTCACCCTCGGCCTGCGTCAATCAGCCGGCCCAGCCCGCCACTTTCCCTCTCTCAACCTCCTCGAATATAAGAGGGAGCCCCAGCACTGCAGTTCACAGCTGCACGCCGCCGCCGCCGATTTGGCATCTGTCCTCCCCATCGTTTCCCGTGTTGACACCACAAGGCTGTACACATCTACACCACTGCTCCTCAATCCTCACCAAGAATTCACTAGCAACATTGTTTTCCCAAGAATGGCCGGAGGGCTCCATCGCGGTGTGCCTGTATCTCTTCCACAACTGCATCTCTGATAATCGGCTTGCCATAGCCATGTTGGGCAGTTCTTTTCGTTTCAGTACATGGGCCTCACCGTCGGCATCAGATAAACATCGAAAAGAGGTATATCCTCAGTTCAGCCCTTCCCATCTTAATCTTATACGTAGTTGCTGCATTCAAATAGCACTTGCTATGTTTCCTGTTTTCTTGCCAATCGGGTTGCAGTCATCTTCTTTTCGTCAAATCATATGAGGCGCAATTATCAGTTTCTGAACATGTACATGTAGACTTGGACAGAAGCTAGAAGTTTGAAACCTGTTGGGTTCCATCAGTCAGCTAGCAAATTAGTTATCTTCTTTGCTGAAATTTTTTTTTCCAATCTTCAGATATCTCTCGTAGAAATCCTGCCTAGCGAAAGATCTTGCACACCGCTGTTAACTACATGCAAGTGCCGGTTTAATCCTGTCATGCGTTCATGCACACGATGTTGCAAGGACACAATTCTTGCAGCTCATACACCTGCTGGTGTCAGCATGACATCAAGTTGATGTCATATACGTCTTGTTTTCCTCACAAAATATAAGTACAATACATCCACAAATTCCCACATATCGCTCTAACATCTGTCCTTCGTTTTCTTAACTTATCTGAAGTCGTTAATCTGTTATGGTTCACAAAATAAAATAGTCTCAGTTTGATTTATTAAAAAGATTAATGTCTTTGATAACCTTTTTTATAATGTAATCAATGTGTTTTGCTAAAAATGTCACATTTGCAAATAAAATATTTCAGATCAAATAAAATGATTTTGTGTCCCAAATGAATTTTTTTTTAGTCACTGATTTTGAAAAGTAAAGTAATTTAATTTACCAAATTGCCCCTAAACTTCAAAAGCCCGTAACTTTCAAACTGTAGCTCCGTTTTTAGCAGTTTTTGTGCTCACGCGATCGTAGAAACAAGCCATATGCGTTAGTAATATTTTTAGTATGATTTCATAATGTTTGGTGTACTGTTTTTATTTATTTATTTGTACATGTTTGCTTGTATGTTTGTGCGCCGAAGTTTGCCACGACGGAAGAAAAAGTCACCGATGGATCCCGAAGACTCCGAGTATGCGTTTATCGTGTTTTCCCATAAAAGGCAAGTGTCCTTGCTCATATTGCTCCCGTATTTATTTTATTTCGAGTTAGAGTAGTTAGATCCAGTAGTTGCATGCAGTGTCTTAATACTGAATCCCATGTTAAGGTTTATTAGAACTTGTTTATATTATCCTTGTCGCCTGTTTTGGGATGTGTCGGGTAGGTGTTTTGCTTAGCCCTGCAGTCAAGTTTGGGTTGGGAGGTAAATATTATTAATCTTGATTAATGAACTATGAAACAAGGTGGGTATGGTAATTTTGTAGTAACATGGTTATTAGGTAAATCCGGCAGGATGGACCCGTATTGGTGGTTTTGTGCCGTGGGACTCGGCAGCTGCTTTTGGTTTTTGGTTCGGGGCTCGTGCTAGACATATCCTGCCTGGATCCCTAGGACCCGGTTCTTGGACAAGTAACCCGGCAAAACAGCGCAGCCATGAGATCTGGATGGGCTGGACCTGGCTAATTAATTAGTTTCCTCTAAGTTATGCTACACGGGGGTTGTATAGTGGCTCAAGAGGGGTCCCTTGGGGTCGTTGACTTATGGACAGGGGAGAAACCTTAGAGTACGTGTAACACAGACTTGGAGGGGCTTTGTAAAGGCCTTGCAGTGCAACCCGCTATGCACCTCGGCAGTGTTTAGCGTGACGGGATCTGCACGACTCATGGGTAACGATGTGCAACCTCTGCAGAGTGTAAAACTGATATATCAGCCGTGCTCACGGTTACGAGCGGGCTTGGACTTCTTCGAGATTAGTTGGTGGGTTTGTTCTAGTTCGTTAGAGAAGCCTTATGTGGTTATTAGTCTCATATGATATGGGTACAGAGGCTTCTTCTACGCGGGTTACTGCTTGGTACGGGAGTGACTCCCAGGCTCGGGCGCAGACCTGGTGTTATTACGGAAGGTAGCTCTCTATGTCGTGACGTATGGAACTAATACACATAGGACTCCTTGTAACGACCTAGTTCGGGTCATCTGATGGACTTCAGGTGTGGTTTGCCTGATGGACTTCAGGTGTGGGTTCGCTTGGTGTGACTCCAAGTGTGGTTGCTTGGTGGACTCCAAGTGATGGTTGCTCGGTGTGACTCCGAGTGTGGTTTGCTCGGTGCGACTCCGAGTGTGGTTACTGTTACTGTTGGAGACTGTGGTTATAACCTAGTAAATAGGTGCATAGGATTAATAGGATTTAATAGGATGTGTTGCTTTAGGCGCTTGAGTCAAACAGAGTCAACCTACCTTTGTTCATAGCCTCATAAGCATATATTTCCTACACTTGCGGAGTACATTTCGATGTACTCACCCTTCCTCTTTGTCCCCCCTGCTACCCCACCCAGACGCTGGAGACTACGTCTACGAGGAGCCGGAGTATCCAGAAGACGGAGGCTACGACCCTGACGACCTGTACTAGGATGGCGCTACCCCCGGTCGACCTTCCTGTGGAGTGGAGTCCAGATCTTCCGCATCTTCGTCAGAGTTTACCTTAGAGTTAGTTTCATGAGAGACTGTACTTTTTTTATTTCAGACCCGAGGGTCATTTATGTAATAAAGTTCGATATTGTTAATAAAGCATTGTTTTGATATTTACTATGATGTGGATATATGTATGAAAATTGATCCTGGCATACATATATTGTGCTCCAATTTTGTTCTTAAAATTGGGGTGTCACACCAATGCACCGACACATTTCATGTATCTAATGAATTCTGTCTTCATGCCTGAGTTGGATAAGTTTGTTGTGGTGTTTATTGATGACATTTTGGTATACTCTAAAAATAAAAAGGATCATGCTGAGCATCTACGAGTCGTCTTAGCTCGACTTCGAGAGCACAAGTTGTATGCTAAGTTTAGCAAGTGTGAATTTTGGTTAAAGAAGGTACCCTTTCTTGGACACGTCCTTTCAGAGGAAGGAATTTCGGTGGATCCCACGAAGGTACAAGAAGTTATGGATTGGCAAGCACCCACTAACGTACATGAGGTACGCAGCTTTCTAGGATTAGCCGGATATTACCGTCGGTTCATACCGGATTTCTCAAGGATCGCAAAGCCTATGACTCGTCTAACTTAGAAAAACAAGAAGTTTGAATGGACTCCAGAATGTGAGGCAGCTTTTCGCACTCTGCGAACTTTGTTGACTTCGGCGCCAGTGTTGGCACAACCAGATTTGGAGGAACCTTTTGATGTGTTTTGTGACGCATCCAAGGTTGGACTTGGATGTGTGCTGATGCAGAATGGAAGAGTTATCGCATACGCCTCACGTCAGTTGCGACCACATGAAGAGAATTACCCCACTCATGATTTGGAATTGGCAGCCGTAGTACATGCACTCAAGATCTGGAGGCATGGGTAACTTATGCCATGTGTACATAGATCACAAAAGTTTGAAATATATCTTCACCCAGCCAGAGTTGAATATGAGGCAGAGGAGATGGTTAGAGTTGATTAAGGATTACAACCTAGAAGTGCATTACCACCCCGGAAAAGCGAATGTTGTAGCAGATGCCTTGAGTCGCAAGACTCATTGCAACTCTCTGCAACCACTTTTGGAGGATGGATTCAACCTTATGCACCCCGTTATGCTAAATAACATCACCCTACAGTGCACCCTGGAGAGTGACATCATCGAAGGACAAAAGACCGATGAAGAAATCGGCCAGATCAAGAAGAGATTGGAAACCAATAGTTCTTTGAACTTCAGAACAGATGAACAGGGAATTCTGTGGTATAATCAGAGGTTGGTTATTCCTAAGGACACGAAGCTGAAAGAAAGAATTCTGAATGAAGCCCATAATTCAAAGTTATCTATCCATCCAAGGAGCAGTAAGATGTACCAAGATCTGAGAACAAGGTATTGGTGGTCAAAGATGAAGAAAGAAGTCGCAGCTTATGTCGCAAGGTGTGATACTTGCTGCAGGATAAAAGCTATACACCTGAGACCTGCCGGACTGTTACAGCCGTTATCAATCCCAGAGTGGAAATGAGAAGAGATTAGTATGGATTTCGTCACAGGTCTTCCCACCATTCAAAAAGGAAATGATTCTATCTGGGTTATCGTGGATCGGTTATCTAAAGTGGCTCACTTCATACTAGTCAAGACTACCCACCGACCTCATCAGTACGCAGATTTGTACATTCAGAACATCTTGAGGTTACATGGAGTTCCTAAGAGGATTGTTTCTGATAGAGGACCCCAGTTCATAGCGTGTTTTTGGGAACAGTTGCACAAGGAGCTAGGGACTAAGTTGATAAGAAGTTCTGCTTATCATCCCCAAACCGCAGGACAAACAGAAAGAGTAAATCAAATCTTGGAAGATATCCTCAGAGCATGTGTTCTATCCTCAGGAGAATCATGGGAGAAGTGGTTACCCCTCGCCGAGTTTTCGTATAACAACAGCTACCAGAAAAGTATAAAGATGGCACCGTTTGAAGTTTTATATGGACGAAGATGCAGAACCCCGGTAAATTGGGTTGAAGCAGGAGATCGAGGATTTTACGGGTCAGATTATGTAAAGGATGCCGAGGAGATTGTGCAAACAGTACAACAACATATCAAGGCAGCACAATCCCGACAGAAGAGCTATGCAGACACACGAAGGAGACCCTTGGAATTCGAAGTAGGAGATTACGTCTACCTTAAGGTCTCACCCATGAGAAAGGTCCAACGTTTTTGGATTAAGAAAAAGCTAGCACCCCGATATGTGGGACCATATCAGATCGTAGCTAAAAAGGGAGAAGTGGCCTATGAAGTGCAGTTACCCCCAGAGATGAGCGCAGTCTTTCCCGTATTTCACGTTTCCCAGTTGAAAAAGTGTCTCCGAGTCCCGGAACAAGAAGAAGTTCAGATCCCGGATGTCTCCATCAGATCAGATCTGGAATACTATGAACAACCTCATGAGATATTGGACACCAAGACTTGAGAGACTCGCAACCGAACAGTGAAGACTTACAAGATTCTCTGGAGCAACCACGGAACCAACGATGCGACTTGGGAAACCGGGGAGTACTTACGCGTAAACTATCCCGCTTTTGTTAAGAAATGGTACGTAACTCAAAATCTCGGGACGAGATTTCTTTAAGGGGGAAGGGCTGTGACACCCTAGTGTCAAGCACTGCATTAGGAACTACATTTAGCTACTAAAATGCATAAGCAATGCATGACATCGTTTCATGTGCATGAGAGTGTTTTTGCCTTTTGCTTATTTATTGAATTTTGGATTTCTATTGGACTTGATGGTTTAAGTGGATTTCTGTCTTGGCAAATAATCTTATAAAATAAAAAATATTGAGTATAACACTTTTCATGTTGGCATCTTGACCTAGTTCAAAATGGTTTAAGCAAATAAAAACAAGGTAAACAAAATGATTTATGTCTCAAAATTGGCTTTATTTATGTGGAGGTTGAGAAAATGAGTTTCAGAAAAAGTGTCTTATATGAAAGTTGTAGAGAAAATTATTTTGAGCAACTTTTATTTATGGGTCAAAACCTAGTTTAGAGTTTTTGAAGCTGTTTTTGAATGGTCAAAGTTTGAAAAGTTTTTGGAAAAAGAAAAAGGAAAACGAATTTTCCCGGCGCTTCACATTCGGTCCATTCGGCCTTTTTCGGCCCACCTCGCGCCCGCGCAGGCCTGCGCCTGCCTGCTCCCGCGCGCGCTTGCCGCGCAGCGCCGCGCCGGTCGCCCCGACCACGCCGCGCCGCACGCCGGCGATTGCGCCACATGGTCGCCGTCTCCTGCTCCAAATCTCGCGCGGCCACTCCCCCTCCGATCCTTCTCCGCCCGATCACGCCAACTATCTCCCTCGCCCACTCCCTCACCGCCTCGCCTGCCGCGCTGCCTCGCGGCCCGCGCTCGCCACTCGCCGTCGCTAGCCGCGGGACCCGCCACGACCGGCTGTCCGCTCGGCCAGCCGAGCAAAACCGGCTCCGCTCCTGCTCACCCTCTCATTCACCGTTCACTCAGCTCACTCGCGCTCGCTCTCGCCGGTTCCCTCTCTCCCGCGAACGAACGCGGAAGGCCGAGCGCTCGACTCGCCTTGGCCACCGCACGCCACCGCAAGCACGCCCTCGCCGTTCCCACCGCCCTAGAGCCTCTCGGCTCGATTCCTCGCACAAACCATCCCGCCTCCACCCAGGACGCCCGGTGCTCGCGCTAGCGCCACCAGCCGAGCCCCGCTGATGCCGGAGTCCGAGGAGCGCCGTCGCGGTCGCCATCAGCGCCGCTCGGAGCCCGGAGCCGTTCGCCCCCGTCCAAAGCTCCGCCACCTCCCTCCTTCACTCGCCAGCTTCGCCAAGCAAAGGCAAGGTGAGAACACTAGTTCGCGAGCTCTCTACCGCCCCGTAGCTCTCCCTCCACCTCCGGCCGAGCACCATGGCCGCCGCCATGGCCGTGCCCGAGGCCAAGCTCCTCTAGAGCTTCGCACGCCAAACCAAGCCCTCCGATAGCCTCCCTAGGGTTTGCTAGTTCTCCCCCTTCCATCAATTTGGCCGGCGACCGCCGGAAATGGCGTAGCCATGCGACACCGCCGCCGCCGTCCGCCACTGCTCGCCGCCGGCGAGCCATGGCCATGCGCTAGCCAAACCAACCCCACCACTCGGTCCGTCTCGTCGAGGGGAGCACGATGAGCCCGGTCCCACCGCCGGCGACCTCGCCGCCGGCGAGAACCGCGCGGTCAACCCTCTTCCCCTATTTTCCCTCTCTGACGGGTGGGCCCCGTTTTCTAGTGGGTCCCCCGCGTCAGTCGCTCACAGTCTATGGACCGGGTCTGCGCAAGTTGAGCCGGGAAGTTTAAAGTGATTTTCCTTTTTGTTTTAAATTCTAGAAAGGCTTGTTATTTTTGTGTAGCACGTTTTAAAAGTCCAAATGAAGTCTTTTAGTTTTGATAGCTTGCTCATGAGTAGATCTATCAGGGAAAAATATGAAAGTATTTTTGGTGGAAGTTTATATTACTGTTTTTATTTATTTCAGTTTATGTGCCTTTGTTGAGATAAATGGATTTATATGTTTTATGGTCGAGTTAATTCATGGAAAATTTTGTGTAGGTTTCTTATCAGGTTATATACCTGTG
Organism: Coix lacryma-jobi var. lacryma-jobi; assembly: GCA_009763385.1. NCBI lineage: Eukaryota > Viridiplantae > Streptophyta > Magnoliopsida > Poales > Poaceae > Coix > Coix lacryma-jobi. The sequence continues at coordinate 150,512,265 of CM019824.1, forward strand.
AAAAATATATAAGGCCCTGTTATGTAGAAAAATTGTCTGTTATCGGTTAAAGTCCTTTTTGGCTGATTTCTTGGAATAAGTGTTAAGGTGTTTTATATGTCAAAATAAAATATGGAAAAATTTGTGTAGCCTCTGTGTGTTATGTTCCAGTTAGAAAAAATGTTAAACATAGGTTGTTATATAGAAAAATGTGAAGTTACTGTATAAATGTACTTTTCTATGTTTTTCTTTGGAAATCCATGTAGGAAGTAATATAATGTTTCTGTTCATGGAACTTTCTTGATAAATATGAAATAGGGAGTAGAGTCTGGGAAAAATATGGAAATAAGTATGTCATCCTTTTCCAGTAGGGTTGTAGTTCAAATGATTGGTTTTGGGTTAAATTTGTTTATTTTGTGTAGGGTGATATATTTATGTTTTGGCAAGTGCACCTTCTGCAGTAGAGTGTTTATGAGTAGATGAAGCTAGGAAAATTATGAAATTTGCTGTTTGACACTTTTTGTGTGAAAAGTTAGTTCAAAGGACTTTTTGAGTAGTGTATTTCATGTTTTTGTAGCCGTTGTTCTGTATTTTATCTCTTGCTGGAAATTGGTCAGTGAATTCCAGTTAGTGTCAGTTATCTTCTGGAATTTTTGTGTATTTTTCTGAGTTCAGAAAAATACACTTGCAGTTCAAACTTGAGTTTCTTTTGAATTTCTAAATGGAAAATAGTTGAAATAATGTTTTTTGTTTTATGAGGTAAATAAGTATTTACCTCAATGTCAAAAGTGGTTCAACAAGTTGGTTTTGTTGGTTTGCAGGAAATGTTACTTTTCATACCACTATCTTGCACCTTGCATTATTTAATTATGTACCACATTGCAAATAGGATCGACAGTCTCGGAGCCGACCCCGGAGCAGGAAGCAAGCGCCGAACAAGAGATCCCTGAACTTCATCAAGCCGAGGAGGTCGACCCCAGACAGGAAACTAACTTGCCCGAGTGCCCCTCCCACGAGGCCTCGGTCTTTGCTCAAGGCAAGCCCCGGAGCATTCTTAAGTCTTCCAGTTTTTATAATTAATTTACTTGAGTATTTTATATTGTGATGCATTAGGTGTAGGAGTTGATTGAATCCTACTTGCTGCATTACCATTCCTTGATTGTTGATTAATATCTACCTTGTTATCCTGTTATTTATTTACAATATAGAATTGCTTAGCCTGCTTAATAAAAGTAGTAGTTAAGGATGTTTCCGTAATACCCCAATGGGTAGTTATCGGATCACGGTTGGCTATATTTGCTATCGTGGAAAGGAACCTGAGTAGTAAAGAAATACGGTCAACTGGAAGGCAAGGCACAAGTTTGGAAACTTGGGGCAGTCCGTTCGTTGGATCGTGTAGGTTTGTATCGATGTTGGCCCTCGTTCATTTTTGAACGCGCCCTTTTACTTAGGGATATGTCGGTGCTGTAATCATCGACCCCGAAGCCGGTTAGAAGCTGTTCGGGCCGGAATCAACCCGAGTCGCGCCCTCTAGTATGGAAATGCGATCTGCCGCGTGAGGCCATCGCCAGGTTCCAATTGGGCGGTCTGTGCTTGAACCGCGACGATTACCACCACGAACAAGCATCGAGCGGTTACCCAATGCATAGACCCGATGGGGAAAGTGTGGGTTGGTATTAAAGGTCTTTCACCAGCTGGTTTGGAATTCGATTCGAGTCGCCGTCTCCCCCGGTTAGGGGGAAACTATGGCGAGTTTCACCACGATACAACTCCAGGTAATGTTTTAAAGGTTCAACTAAAATGTGGATAAGTCGACTGGATATGGTTATATTATTGCTTGTTAGACTTAAGTGTGTGTAATAGTTCAGGTGCAAACCTAGAGTAAGAGATAGGACTAAAAACTGACAGCTCATCAATGTCATTAATACTCCTTATCTTAATTTTGAGCTTTTCGCAACTAAAGATCCCAGCTCCACCAAAAAGGCCTTGCATACCCTCAGTGTCTTTATTTTCAGTTGGACGGGTAAGTCTAGCTGAGTACATTTCCGTACTCAGGGTTTATCCCGTTGTTGCAGATGGCCAGGTCTACTATGGCTATTGTAAGCACTGCCTCTACCCAGTGGAAGGTGATGAGGAGTAGGCCCAGGGCAGGGCCGTCAAGAAGCTTCCCCTTTTCTTTTGCTGGTCTGAGACTACTAGTGGCACATTACTTGAAAAAGGAGGAGTGAGTTGGGTTGAGTTGGAGTTATCAAACAATGTTTTATTTGGACCACATGTGTGGTGGTCGTGTTTCAAAACTTATTTAAGCTTCCGCACTTTAAATTCGGTATTGTAATAACTCGGTTTTAAATTCGCACTCTGATGTTTTAAATTCGGTTTCGTTTAACTGTGTCATCTCCTTTCGAATGTAATACTTGAACGATGCGATCCTGTATGTTGTATGATGTTGAAATCCTTCGAGATTTCCGGACTACCGGGGTTATATGGCTTCAAGTGCGGGTCGATGTCAGACGTAATTGACTAAGACGGTACTTGAGTCCTTATAATCAGGACGGTTCTGCCACACTATATGGGCTCAAGCAAGCCCCAAGAGCATGGTACTAGTGCCTCCGGGACTTCCTCATTGAGAAGGGATTCATCATTGGGAAGGTCGACACCACACTATTCACCAAGAAGCTTGATGGAGAGATCTTCATTTGTCAAGTTTACGTTGATGATATCATCTTCGGGTCAACAAATGAAGCATATTGCAAGGAATTTGGTGACTTGATGTCGAAGGAGTTCGAAATGTCCATGATTGGCGAGCTCACATTCTTCCTAGGCTTCCAAGTCAAGAAAGTGAAGGAGGGGAACTTTATATCTCAAGAGAAGTACACAAAAGACCTCCTCAAGCGCTTCAATATGGATGATTGCAAGCCTATCAAAACTCCAATGCCAACAAATGGACATCTCGACCTAGATGAGGGAGGTAACTCGGTTGATCAAACTCTCTACCGTTCTATGATTGGTAGCTTGTTATATTTGACTGCATCTAGGCCTGATATCATGTTTAGTGTGTGCATGTGTGCTAGATTTCAAGCCGATCCTAAGGAATCACACCTCATAGCCGTAAAGATAATCCTTAGATACCTCAAGCACACCCCAAGCATTGGCCTTTGGTATCCCAAAGGAGCTCACTTCCAACTCATTGGGTATTCCGATTCGGATTACGCGGGTTGAAAATAGATAGAAAATGCACATTCAGAGGGTGTCATTTGCTTGGGAGATCACTAGTTTCATGGAGTTCAAAGAAGCAAAATAGTGTGGCCCTGTCTACCACCGAGGCGGAATACATTGTCGCGGGAGCTTGTTGTGCACAAATCCTTTATATGAAACAAACCCTTCTAGACTATGGTGTAGTGCTAGATAGGGTACCTTTGTTGTGTGACAATGAGAGCGCGGTTAAGCTACTAACAACCCGGTTCAACACTCTCGCAGAAAGCACATAGATATTCGTCATCACTTTCTAAGAGACCATGTTTCAAAGAAAGATATATCTCTAGAAGGAGTTAGAATCGAAGATCAATTGGCGGATATTTCACAAAACCCCTAGATGAGAGTACCCTTTGTAGATTGCGAAGTGAGCTTAATGTGCTTGATCTAAGTAACTTTATCAAAAGGTGAAAGGGAGGTTGTCTTTGCATTGCATTGTGTAACATGCCATGTTTAATTTATGCTATGCACATAGGCTTGTCAGACGTGGTTAAGATAACCGCCCTAAAAAGCGTGTGAAGAAGCTTACCCATGAGCAAACTTGACAAGCAACCTAGATTCAAATTCCGTATTGCATTGCATATGCATGTGTGTTGCTTCGTCGTTTCTTTTCGGTTAAGCTTTGAGCAACCGCTGTGTTCGTCCACCGCTAGGGGGAGCATTTGAGGCTCCTAATGGTTGAGACCCCTAGTTTTGGTGGCCACATGTTGTTCCTCGGGATTTATTGCCTAGTTTCTCTAAAAATGATATGTAGCCTATGGCAAAATATTTGTAAAATTGAGGGTTTATGCGAGGATGCTTATCCTAGGTTCCAACTGGTGTTTATTTTCCTCTTATTTGAGTTGGAACTTGGTTGGGAGATGGAGCCGCAACAGAGATCTTTGAAACTACCCAAAATGCAGCATCAAACGCTGCATCGGACGCTGGTTCCAGCGTCCGATGCCCCCATTGTAGAGAGCTCCGGCTGGAACAGTGATGGGGTAGCGTCCGATGTGTCATCATCGGCGCGTTCGAGGGTCCATCGGACGCTGCTCAGCGTCCGATGCTGAGGCAAAGGACGCATCTGATGTGATTTGGGCTGTTTTGGAACTCTTTGCATGGACATCGGCGCGTCCGATGTGTTCACATCGACGCGTCCAATGCTCCTTTAAGCGGCACGGTCAGTTCCTCTAACCGACAGTCGGGTTCCACAAGCAGCTCATCCCCTTTGTTCTCCTCGCGCCCTCACCCGAGCTCAAGTCCGCCGTTGCGCCCTCACGCCCTAACCCTAGCGCTCGCGCGCCGCCGGCCGCCGAACCGCTCCCCGCCGTCGTGCTCGTGCTCGCTCTGGCCAGCCGTGCGCGCCTGCTCCTCCGCCGCCAGTCACGCTCGTGCGCACGCCCGCAACCTTCCTCGCCGAGCCGAAGCCTATTCGCCGGAGTTCGGTGGTCCTTCGCCGGAGTTGTCGTCCGTCCCTCGTCGGAGTTCATCATCGTCATCCTCTACGTTCCTTCTTCTCCTCCGGCGACCACTTCTCTAGCTAATCCCCCATAGTGAGCATCCACCCCCTCCTCCACATCCAGTGCACGCCACATGTTCGACGAAATGTCCCCTTCCTCTAGTTTTTTACCCAAATTTTGCCTAAATTTCATTACAAACCTTCTTGGCCTGTTGTGTGGGCTCTAGATCATCGGTATCTCACGCCTTCTTGGTTGGGTTCATTGAATCATCAGGTAGCAAAGCCAATTCCATTCTTATCTCGTTTGCTTTGCTTCCCAAATAGAAACTCTCGTCTCTAGAATATGTACATGCTTATATATACCCTATCTATTCTATGCAGCGAGTCAGTGGCAGTGACAGCTTGGCAGTTGATAGTGTCAGAGAACCTGGGGCCAAGCCTGCGGGTAAGGATTGAGGCCAAGCCTCGCGAGTGACAGCGGTCATTTTGCTCAGTGTTTGGGGGAGTTTCTGTGAGTGTTTTCTTGCTAGTGGACTTGTCCGGGGTTTCTCAGTTGGCAGTTGATCTTTCAGCGACAGTCCAGCTCCTTCAGTGACAGTTTGACTCAGTTCTTATCAGCTATGCGCTGCAAGAACGTCGGTGGTGCCCCGGGGGACTCTTCTCCATGCCCTCCCCTTCCAGTGTAGCGAAGGGGGAGGCGAAGGTTGTCACGCGCAAGAAGCGCTCCAGAGATCAGAGGGAGGCCGAGCAGGCATAGGCTGTTGCAGACGCCGCAGAGCATGCTGAGAGGGGAGGCCACAGTGGCGGTTTATGGACTCAGGACCAGCTTACCCCCGAGCAGAGGCGAGCTATTGAGGAGACTGAGCGTCAGCATGGATCACCATCCGGGACCCTTATGGCTGCCGGTCGCCGGACTTCCTTCACCGCTTGTGACGGAACCGCCCTAATCCCATGGCCCACGTGTCCCTGTCAACCTCTGACAGCCGAACCCATGTTCCATGTGATTAAGACCTATTCGCCACCGGGCTACATCAGTGCCCAATGTCCGTAGGATCATCTCACAATTCGGTTACAGCATTTCATACTTTTACAAATAACATCGGAATAAAGAGCGGAAGACTTAAATAACATTAGTTTTACAAAACGAGGTTTCAAATGAGGTAAGGAGTACGGTTATTACAAACCATTGTTTGGGTGATTCAAAGTAGACAACGTAGCGGAAACAATAACATAAAGATACATGTAACACCCTGCCCGAGGGTGCACATTTACTCATCGGCCTCATCGGCCTCTTCCTGGACGAAGGTCACGCAACAGGGTGCGAGACACATCGGGGTCTCAGGCATACCTGCAACATGGGTAACAAACCCTGAGTACGGGGTACTCAACAAGACTTACCCGACTAAAGAAAAAGGGGAAGACTCAGGAATGAAGGCTTAGGGTAGTCAAGGTAAGGCTTAAGCAAGATCAAGTATTTTGCAGAAAAGCATTTTGTAAACCTTATTTTATTTTTGAAAGATTCGGTATTCCTCAATTCTTCATCATTCATGATTCATTTTACATTTCAAAACATTCCTAGTTGAGAACCACTCTCCGTTGGCAGTCAGTGGACCAAGTCTCCATAACCGAGGAGCAACGTTAATCCGGATAAATAATACTCAGCTGAGGATCCCTATCCACACTGCATATGTAGCACCCAAGCTTTCATATGCCAACTCGTCTACCACGATTCCTCCAAGATTGGGCCCGGTCCTACGCCACCCGGAAGTACAGTACACCACTCCAATCCGGGACTTTAACCCACGTGGGTACATGCTACTTCCGCCATCTCTCCACTCCCAGTGCGCGGTTGTCGGTCCAATAAAGGATTCCTCGGAGCCAGAGCTTTCCGAAGTATGTGAATAGTTACAAGTCTTGACCAGCAGGCCCCCATACGGATGGTCCCTAATTTTTCAGCCAGAACTATACCTTGGTTATATCTCACCCAAGCGTAATAGTCCTGTCAGTTTTTCCGCCAGCGACAAGCACCTCGGGACTCTAACCCAAGAGTACAGGTCCTGTCGGTTTTTCAACCCTGTCCCGGTCGGTGTCAACTGTTGAGTCCCGGACTACAACATGACGGCACCGTACGCGCGACAACCTCTCCTCGCTATTGATTAGGTACGGATCAGATACCTAGCCAACAGCCGGGGAGTAAAGCCAAATTCCCATAAAGATTCTTAAGTGATCACACTTTTGAAGTTGGCATTTTATTGCAAAGTCTAATTCAATAAGCATTGCTAAGCATTTTTCAAATGCTTTTGAAAAGCAGGTATCGGGTGTATCAGTGGTCAAGGTGGATAGTGCATCAATTAGGATAGCACACAACTCCTATAAACCTAATGCAATAGTTTAACTCAAAAGCATTTAAGGAAATCATTTTATAAAATTCAAGGGAAGGGTTAAATGCACCGGGGCTTGCCTTGGATGGCAAAGAGAGCAGACTCGGGGTAGGTATAGGCGTCGGAGCTCGGGGTCGCCTCGGGAGTTGGTTCGTCAACAGCGGCCTCGACTCTGGTACCTTCTTCGTCAACTATACGGATGCAATGATGAATGCTCATGAGAATGATGATATGGACTTATGGTGCAAGACAATTCCACTGATTCTAGATTACTCTTAAACAAGGCATAATCGAAATCTAGGTTGAGCATAAAAGGTAACCATTTCTTCCTTAAGCAATATTGATTACACTAGACCTTATTATAATTATCCTAAGCATCAACAAATCATAGCATTACAACCATCATAGACCAAAGGGTAGGGGTCTATGAACATCAATCAATCCAAAGATCACATCATCAAACACTTATTACCAACCCTAATCCACCTTTTCTATTTTCTTAATTTATTTAAAAGGTCATTTTATGAAGTTGCTCCAAAAATTACCAAATTTATCACATAAGTTAATTATGGCATAAATAGATGTCAAAACAAATTTCATAATTTTTGGAGGTCATTAAGGTGCTCAAATAATTCCAGACATTAATTAAGAAAAGGCACTACTCAACTATTTAAATAAATGCTCAAAAATCAACTTGCTCCAAAAGACTTCAAAATTTTACCAGAGACTCAGAAAGGCATAACTAGCACATAAAAATTTATCTCCAGATTTTTGGAGTTATAGATCACTCTCCAAAAATACCAAAACCTCCATTTTTCAATTAAAAGGGGAATTTTACATTTTTAAATCTTTGCACAAAACTCAAGTTTCATATTTTTATAAAATACTTCAGGGCGTATAGAGTCTACCACAAAAATTTCAGAATTTTTGGATGCACACAGAAAATCATACAAAAAAAAGAAAACAGAACACTATTCACATCTCTCAGAAAAAGAGAAGAGCACTGTGCTCCTTCTAGGCCGGGCTCGGCGAATCGCGCGGGGCTCGGGCGAATCGCGCGGGGCTCGGTCGAGACGGGCTCGGTCGAGACAGAAGCGACAGCTTCGTCCGAGGCCTGGCCCGGAGGCTCGGGCGAGACGGAGAAGTAAGCCTCCGTCCGAGGCCTGACTCGGGCGAAGCGGAGAGCATGCGCTCGCCGAGGCTTGGGCTCGGGCGAAGCGGAGGGCATGCGCTCGCCGAGGCTTGGGCTCGGGCGAAGCGGAGGGCATGCGCTCGCCGAGGCTTGGGCTCGGGCGAGACGGAAAAACAAGCCTCCGTCCGAGACCTGACTGGGAGGCTCGGGCGAAACGGAGTGGAAGCAGAGACCGGAGGCTCGGATGCTTACCACGGGTCGGAGGCAGGACTCGAGGGTGAGGCTCGACTCGTTCTCGAGGGTGAGGCTCGACACGTTCTCGAGGGTGAGGCTCGACACGTTCTCGAGGGAGGAGACGACCGCGGCGGCGCTCCGGCGATCCGGCGGTCCTGCGCAACACACGAGACCGCAAGGGCCGAGTTAGAGTTGCGCGGAGCCAAGGAAGCTGACACAGGGGTCAGGGGAAGGTATCCGTGACCGGAGTGGGAAGTATTTGATGACCCGAGATCACCGGGGTTCCGTCGGAGTTTGGGAAGATGGGGTTACGCCGGGCAATCGGAGGCGGGGAAGGTGAAATTGGGGGGTGGGAAAGCTTCACGAGCTCAAGGCGGAGCTTTCGGGCTAGGTGGTTGAGCGGCGGGAGCTCCGGAGAGGTCTGGCCACGGTGGCGGAGGTGAGTGCGGAGGTCGGAGCTCCGGCAGGCTTATATAGCCGCGGCCAGAGGCCGGTAGAGAGCACGGGGGTGGGTGGATAAGCTCGGCGGACGCGTGCGCTCTCGATTGCGCGCAGGCGGGAAGGACAGGCGTGCGGCCGGGGCTCGGGCGCAGACAGCGCCGGCCATGGCCACGCGGCGGCGGCGAGCAGGAGCAGTAGGGGACGGGAGCGGGGGTCAACTGTGCGCGTGCGGGTGCGAAATGATGGGGGCGACAACGGCGGCAGGTTGGTGGCGCGTGGGGAGCCGCCAGACGCGCTGCAGGCGCGGCGCCGGCGCCATGGCCGGGGCCCCCTCTGCACTGCGCCGGCTAGAGGTAGGGGACGAACAGTGCTAGGCCTAGGTTTTGACTTTTGCTGGTTTCTGTATTTTGCAAATTACTTCCAAAACTTGAACTGGACAACAAAAACTCAAAATACCAAAGTTGTTCAGAAAAATGAGATCTACAACTTTGTCAATATGAACATTTTCAAATTCCAAATAGTTTTTGAACTATAATCAAAAACAGAAAAAGGGAACATTTTTCAAATTTGATTCAAATCAAAATTACTTTGGATTTCAAACTGAAACTTGAAAATCTTTATATATGAAAGTTGTTCCATTTGTCAAAACCTACAACTTTGCTAATATACACTTTTTCTGAAACTCAATAGTTTTTGAATAAATTTTTAAAACTGAAAAGGGGACAAAAACTGGAATTTGAATGAATTTGAAATTACTTCAAATTTTATATAGAAACATGGAAATCTGTAAATACCAAAGTTGTTCCTCTAGGTCAGATTCACAACTTTGCTTTTTGAACCAACTCAAAATTTTGAATTATGAAAAAGTTATCAGAAAGGGAATAAATCCAGGATTTGGGAATTTAGGGTTTTGCAAAAGGACAATCAAATCAAATCTGATTTTAGAACTTTGATCAATGCAACAAACATCAGGGCATCAAATTCAAACAAGAACTACATAGAACTAGGCACAGAGGTGAAATTACCATTTTGCCCTTAGAGGAAGAATTGGGCTTTTAGGGTTTTTGAAAAGGGACTAAAGCATAGCAATTAAGCAATCCAAATGCATCACAAAATGATTAATGCTTAAGATGATGACATGTCAAGTTAATTACATTAGTAACACCAGGGGTGTTACACCGCTCCAGTGGACAAGCCGCAGGGCTCAGGGCAGGGCCAGGCCGAGGCCGAGATAGCAGAGCCATAGGCCAAGACCGAGGAGGTTCCAGCAGAGCAGTCCAGGTGCCGGTCGTCTCGTCGTAGGACCGAGGTGCCACCCTGGCCCGAGGTTCCTCTGCGTGGGGCACGTGCTCCGTCGAGGCGTGCGCCCCCGCTGATTCTGTGACTTAACCTCCGGGTGGCCACTTGATCCTTGTTGTGTATTTTAAATGCACACATAATAATCCGCAAGCGCACGAATACCGATGTAGCTTTCACCCGAGAGTATTTCAGTGTATCGATTTCCACGGGGAACGTGAAGTGTACTAGAACAATTAAGAACGTCCAAGAAAAGAATGGTAATGCGGTTAGAGAGGGATGTAAGGGTTTTCTAAGCGGTCTATTTAATTAAAGGCTCACTATAGTTTACTTACTTCGGAGCAACAGTACCTTTCCGATTCTCGAAAAAGACTAGGAAAAGGGTAATTGGGAGAAGGCTGCCAAAAAGCTCTACGAAGACACCAACCCTAACGTGGTGGATTATAACAATCTACAAAGCTGTCACCCCTATAGCTACCACAACTATCCTGAGGATTAGGCGCAAACTCAGGTAAACCCTAGTCTAGACACCGTGTCTACACTAACGCTTACTAATCTAATTACGTACGATAACTAGAGCACTCAATACGAGCGGAGATCCAGTAAATAAAATAAAGTAAGAGCTAAAATTAAATATAATACATAGAAGTAGTAAATGAAGAACCTGGAGATTACTTGAAGATGAACCAGATGCTGCACCAATACAATGTCGAGGAAGATCCGACAGATCCGGCTCCTCCTCAGCTCTCTCCTCCTCTCTCTAATCCAATCTCTAATTACAACTAGATGAACTAGACATCTAGAACAAGAACTAGAACTAGAAGAACTAGAACTAGATCTAGATGAACTAGAAGAGATTCATCTAGAGGGACCTCTACTTCTAATTGAAACCCTAGTTTCTGATGTGGAGATGAATAATGAAGATGGAGATGCCTGGAGAGGGGGGTCTGGGTCTGGTTTTATAGCCCGGAGCGTGGAACGTGAGCCCTTGGATCAAACCGACTTCAGGAACGGTGGAGATGCATCCTAGGAGGCGGGGGAAGAAGGTTCCAGAAGGCGAAAGCGAAATGGCCTCCGTGGCCGACCGGTCGGTCATGGGGTGGGACCGGTCGGTCTGGCCCAGTGGGCCCACGTGGCGGGTCGCCTCGTGCTGTCTTCGAGATCCTTCTTTTGCAGATTTCGTTGCGAAATTAATATCTTTTTATCCGGGACTCCGAATATAGCAAATGATATATCCGTTTCGATCGTCTCGACGAGCTCTTCGCAATGGTGTACTCCAAATCATCACTTGAGATACTTTTATATGGTGAAATATTGATGTCCTACAAAACAAGTGAGGGCACCAAAACTCGTGGAACTTGTTAGTTTCAAACCCTACAACTATGCTTTGCGATTCATTTAGTGTCATTTCATGCAATAGTTGATGGTTAATTATGAGCATTAGTGAGCATCAACAAGTTCCCCCCAAGCTTAACCTTTGCTAGTCCTGAGCAAAGCCAAACCCAAAAGTGGATCAGGAGTTGCTGCAGTATCTTCACTTCCAACAAGTACACATGTATTCAAACAAAAGTTCTCATAAGATATCATATTATTTATCACGGGGCTTAGTACTTTACCTTGAATCTTGAGTAATTGAAAGATAGAACGATCAAATCAAGCACTGTGTCTCTTGTTCTTTCACTTCACCTTTATCCCGGAGTTTTATGAATTTTCAGAAAGATTAAAAACATATGTTGCCAAATTAAACAATGGATCCAAAGAGAAAGTCAACCGCACCATTGAATTGAGAAGTGCATATGTATGGAAAAATGGAGGCGGATGCTCTTTAGAATATATCACTCTCTTTTGTCTATTAGAGACACATGGCTATCAGGCTAATTCTACCGTCGGGCACGTGCCCATTTTTTTTATATTCATATATTTTTTTTTCGAGGTTCCGAACACTTGTCCCTTTTTATTTCCTCGGGATCTTTCTTTTTGAGGTTTCGAACACTTGTCTCTTTTTATTTCCTCGGATTTTTTTCTCTTTTTTTCTCTTTTTTTTCAATAGTCACATGCTTCCAACAAACTTTTGAGAGATTACGAACAAATAATCATGAGCATTTATGAGGAAAATGGATGGAATGTGTAAGTGATCTCAATTCAATAACATGATAACTTCTCATAACAAAGCTTAATTTAACTCAATGCAATTATTAGTCATATTAATATTGAAAACTCTCCGGAACTCTAGTGTTGTTTTAGAACAAGATAACAGTAGCCCAGATCATCACATGTCATATCTATCAATTACCTAGACCTCAGATCAAGTATTTGCAACCCATGCATTTAATTTCATTTTAAGTATCATTATTAATTAGGAGAACTCATGTTTTGAAGGCTAGGTACTTGAAAGAAATTAGATAGAGCAACTATTCATCATTTCCATATAAAAGATTAGAGAGAGTTCTTCTTTTATTATTAACTCTTAAAACAAACTAACCAAACTTAACACACTATTTATTTAACCTAACACACTTTATTATAAATAACTAAGATAATGAATAAGACATACCTGGATCACGAAGATAACAAGGGTGCGTCTCCCCCAAGCTGGTTCCCTTAATAGCGTTGAGCCTTCATGTGCCCATATATTTTTTTTCTTTTTAATTAATGATGAGCCTTCATGTGCCCACATTTTTTTTGTTTTGTTTTATATTTTATTTTAGATTTATGTATAGAAAGAAAACTTAAGAGGATAAGGATACTTACCTGGATACACGGCGGTGCTTTCCCCCAAACTGAATGTTGACGTAGTCGTTCATTCTTGCCATGTAGCGAAGTGACAGTGGAAATGTACTTCCTCTATCGGAGCTTTGATTGATGTTGATGGTTGTTGAAACAGTGCTCCATTAGTGGATGAGACATCCACTTGCTTGTCAGCTTTTCTTGGTCTTTCAGATCCTGTGAAAACTCAAATAGACAACAAAGCTTGTGGAATAGATTAAGCGTTAGTGGTTGGCCACTTAAGCTTTAGTTGTCCAGAGTTTCAGTAAGATCTCTTTCTCAATATTTTTATATTTTTATTTTTATGATGCAATGATAGTCTACCAAAATGAATGTGTTTTTTTACACCACCATGGTGAATATCCCTACGGGTTTTTACACACCATAGAATTATTCATATGAGGCTTTAAGTTTTATGATGCAGTGTAATATTTTTATTTTCTTTATATATATATATATGCAATGCTAATGCATAAAAGTAAATATGCTATGGAAAAATGATGATGGAAAGTAAACATGCAAAAAGAGAAACTAATGCAGAAAAGATAAAAATGGATAACTACCGATTTTACCTTTCGGCGAGGGTTCAATGTTTTAAGTCTTCTGAACAGGACTTCTCACCATGTTCATTCCTGAGGTACATCATTTGATCTTGATAGGTAGACCTTGATAACTGAAGGACCGAGAAGCTACCCGAAAGCGACCAGAGGGGGGGGGGGGGTGAATGGGAGCTACAAATTTTCCTTACGGAAACTAGTAACCACTGTCCCAAGAATCAACCCCAAAAACAAACCCTAGAGCTTGCAAGTGTCCACGACCCTAGATGCAGGGTGGATGCTTCCAAGAAGCACAGCGGGACACTACACAACTCTAGAAAGCCAACGCAAAAAACGGAAACCAAATCCGTCAACAGACGAGCAAGCTGCGAACGAAACGGCACAAAACCAAATCGACCGGACTCTGGACTGCGTCCGGTCAGCATGCACCGGACGCGTTCGGTCGTCCGAAATCCGATTCCAGACCTTACTGTTTCTGACCGGACTCACTAGTACGGAGCGTCCGGTCGTGAACAGTGCGTCCGGTCACAAGGGCCAAAGCAGATGCACAGTGCGAGGGGCGAGTCCGGTCACACCGAGAATGGAGCGTCCGGTCGAGTGCGTCCGGTCAATACCCTGGGGTTATTCTGGACCAACTCAAGTGGTAGGTAGATCCGACGGCCACGCCCGCACAAGTCGTCCGCGTTGCCTCCACGCAACCTTCCGATTTCCGCCACGTGCCGCCCTCGCTCTGCACCCCCGGTTTTGTGGCCCAAACCGGGAAACCAGCCCACCAGCATCTGAGTTTTGAGGCCAAACTCAGCAAACCATCCGCGCCCAGGTTTTGAGGCCCAAACCTGGAAACCGTCCTCAGCCCGAGTTTTGTGGCCAAACTCGGAAACCCTCAGCACCCAGGTTTTGAGGCCCAAACCTGGAAACCGTCCACCGGTGGTTTTTCACTGGCTCAGCCACCAAACCGATGTCGTAGAGGGGATGCACAGCCCGTGCACCCCGTCCACCGACACGTGTCCCCAGGTCCTCGACCTGAGCAACACCGTGCCCCGCAAGTCTCCACTCGTCGCTGTCCCAGGCTGCCAGCCACCACAGCTGATCCTCAGGCACTCCGGTCCCTCAGTCCAAGCCTCACGTCCGCCCTTCACTGCTCGATCCATCGGCATGGCACGTCCGCCGCACGGCACGCCCATCCTTCATCGCACCCAGTCCATCGGCACGGAACGTCTCAACTTGACCTTCACCTGCCCTTGATCACTGTCTCCGTGCTCGACACCTGCACAACACAAGCCAAAGAACATGCGATCAACCCAGTTGACAATCACTCATCACTCAGAGACCCGGCATACACCCATGTATCCGCAATAACTACACCTCTTGATATGGCATCACTCATGTTCTTCGTTCGCCCAACAATTTGAAGTTAAGCATTAGTTGTGGAAGCTGGCAGCATTTTGCTCAGTGTGCATGTTCTTGTAGATACAGGACCTTCACTCTGTAGAATTTGGGAGTTGACAAAACTCCTCTATGTTTTGCTCAAGAGTGTGTCCTGCTCATAAAGACAATGTAGAGATCAAGTGCATGGGCTCTGTTGGTGGAAAAACACCAACAGAACCAAAAGTTTTGTTCATTCCTCTCTAACCTTAGGCACATCGAGCAAGATAAACTTGTTGTTTATGTATTCTATTCAATCTTAACATGAGTGATAGGATCAAAATATGAGCATGAAGTAGCATCTTAAAATATTTAATAGATCAGATTGCTTAACCCAAGGAAGGATAATCTATGCATAAAGTATCAATCTTTTCATGATTGTGATATATCATCTTCCAAAGGTTAGATGCATAATATTTTAGCTCATTGGTTAAGATAGTGAGATTCAAGAGAGTAAAGCTAGGAACAAAGAGTAAAGAACTGAACATGTTGAGTTGATTAGGTTAGATCAAATAAGGTGCAACTGAAACATGTTTGGTTCTTATTTATGCACATACCAGAATTAAGGAGGAGCTTTTAAAGTGATGTCACATACCTTGAGATGTTACCTTTATCATTGAAGAGTGATGTGTCGAACCACCTTGTGAAAGCTTCTCTTGTCTGGCTTGTTGTTCTTCATGAATAGCTTGTCTTCTCTTACTTATCTCATAGTGAGCCAGCTGAGTCTTGTCCTCAACAGATCCAGATGATGGAGACTTTGTCAACTATTTTTTTTGATTTGTAGGCTTAGGTACTGTCTCTCCATCTTCTACTTCTTGTGGTGCAGTGGCTTCATCCTTTATGATATCCCCTCAATTCCTGGTAGTTGGTTCTTCCTTTGTCGGTTGAGTCAACGTCTTCTTTTGGTTTTCTTTGGCTGTTCATAAGTGGTGTAATTGTTGAAGAGGCAGTGAACCTTTTGGTCAAAGATCCAAAAGTGGATTTCTCTAGTTCCGACATAGATGACAACATTGAAGGTTTTCAAGAATGATCTTCCAAGAATGAGTGGTGGATCATATTTTTCTTCTTGATTGTGATAGCGTCCAGTGGCCTGTACTGATCAAAGTGTTGAAGCTGGATTTCTCCATCCTCCCCTTTGAGCAAATCTAGACAACGGAATTGTGTATCCCCCAAGCTGGCTTGTGAGGAAGGTGGATGCCCAAATTTCTTCAACAACATGTTCATGTGTTGAATTTGTAGACCTTGGTGTTGTTGAAGTCGTTCCACTTCATCCCCCAAACTAGCTCTTGTGTTAGAAGACGGGATAAGTTCTCACTGCTTGTGTTTGTACTGTTTGATCTGAGGGTTCAGAGACGAGTGCCCCCATGATGGTCTTTGTCTTCTAGTGGCCCAGTTTAGACTTGTTTATCTATTTCCATGGAGTGAGTGCTTTGATTGTAGGTATTGTTTTGTGGCACTCATCTTCTGTCTTGTTCTACAGATCTCACTTCTCCATGACTAGTGAGTTGTGTCTCCCTTGCGCAAGTTGAAGTTTATGTGTCTCTTCATCTCCAGTGTGGGTTCATCTCAGGACTTTCTCAAATTGATATTGAAAGTTTTCCTGCACCCGTCCAACAAAATATCCAACATCCACTATAGCATACTATTAGTTCAAAAATCAACCTAGACACCAAGTCTAATTTGGTTTAGGAAGACATTTTAAGCTAAGCATGCTTAATTTAAAAACCTTTGAAAGCAAGATCATCACTCCTAAACTAGGCACCATGCTGAATTTAAGAGATGTATGAAAGTACTTCAGACCTAAACATATTCTATAGCAAATGAAGGTAGCATTGAAGCATTAAAGAGATTTACTCAAATGGTGATGAAAGAGCATGATTAGTGTATAGCATATGAGCATGTCTTAAAGGTAGGGGCAACCAACATAGCAACATGGTAAGAGATGTTCTTACAAAGTGTATCCCCAAGCTTAGATTTGCAAAAATCAAGATTGGATGAATGTAATTTAATGTTGCATGATGATTGGTTGGACATACCTTGTGTTTGTCATTCCTTCGAACTTTTCGCTACAGACCTGCAAAGGTTAGTGACAAGAATACCCGAAGGAATATTTTAACAATTATATCCTTATGTTCATTACACAAAGGCAGTGTAGCAGGAGAGTGAACATTGATCTAAAAAGTGCTTGTTTCAGAAAACCTTCAGAATGAGATTTGGTGAAGTGGTTTCCCCTCCAACACCAACTTAATAGCACAATGAGATCTATAAAATTTGTGATAAACATATGCATCGACAACCACCCTTTCGAATTTTTTTTAAACAGAAAGTGTGAGGGGGTTGAAAATCTCGAGTGTGGCAATGTTAGACACACTAATTGAATCAGGAGATGTTTCATATGAGCATGGATTTAAAGAGGTGTTTATGAAGTAGCTTCCATGCTCTTTGATATCATCTTCCTCGATTTCAGAGAAGAACATCGAAGGGTGGGGTTCATCATTTTCTAAAGTGTAGGGTGTTTTCTCTAGAGAAGGTTCTGTGACAACCAAATTATTAGAAGGATTTGAAGGAATTTCAAATTTGGTTGGGTGTTCCT
This sequence comes from Coix lacryma-jobi var. lacryma-jobi, assembly GCA_009763385.1. NCBI lineage: Eukaryota > Viridiplantae > Streptophyta > Magnoliopsida > Poales > Poaceae > Coix > Coix lacryma-jobi. The sequence continues at coordinate 150,529,759 of CM019824.1, forward strand.
CCTCGTGTTGGTCGGGGTTAGGCTCGACTTCTTCTTTTGGGAATTCGTCAAAAATGCCAGTGTAAGGAGTGTTTTCAAGGATTTTATTTAGGATGTCTCCTCCTTCACTAACAAGTTTATGTGAGAATGATCCTCCAAAAGCTAAATCGAGATGTAGAGCAGCTTCCTTGTTAAGACCACAATAAAAGTGAAAGTGTAGCACATGGTCTGGCAAGGAAATGTTTGGTCTAGAATTGGTAAGGTGTTTGAACCTAGCCCATGCTGCTCCTAGTGTCTCCTTCTGTTTTTGTTTGAATGTAAGAATTTTGATTCTAAGATCAGAGATTCGAAAAAGAGGGAAGAAAGCAAGACAAAAGTTGTCCCGAAGTTCATCCCAATTTCCATTTAGGCCCCTTAAGGAATGATCATACCATTTTCTCGCTCTTCCCAAAAGGGAGAACGGGAATAATTTCCATTTAATGGTCTCTTGTGTCATGCCAGCAATAGTCTGACAAGAACACAACTGCTCAAATTCCCTAAGGTGGGTATATGGATCTTCGTATTCTGACCCAGAGAAGGATTTCTCCCGAACCATGGCTATAAGAGCAGGGCGAAGCTCATAGCCATCTGTATGAATGGGGTGTGATGATGGTGGAGGCTCCAACAAGTCGCCCTTTGGAGCAAAGAACTTATAGATAGGAGTGAATTCCATGTGGTGATGGGATGGTAAAAGAAAAAGGTGGTAAAAAGGGAAAGGTTGTAAAAAGAAAAGAAACAGGACAAACTTGGTTCGATTCTACAACAGCTACCGTTCCTCGGCAACGACGCCAGAAAGCTTGTTGGGTATTTTAAACGCACACAGAATAATCCGCAAGTGCACAGATACCGATGTAGCTTTCACCCAAGAGTATTCCAGGGTATCGATTTCCACGGGGAATGTGAAGTGTACTAGAACAATTAAGAACGTCCAAGAAAAGAATGGTAATGCGGTTAGAGAGGGATGTAAGGGTTTTCTAAGCGGTCTATTTAATTAAAGGCTCACTATAGTTTACTTACTTCGGAGCAACAGTACCTTTCCGATTCTCGAAAAAGACTAGGAAAAGGGTAATCGGGAGAAGGCTGCCAAAAAGCTCTACGAAGACACCAACCCTAACGTGGTGGATTATAACAATCTACAAAGCTGTCACCCCTGTAGCTACCACAACTATCCGGAGGATTAGGCGCAAACTCAGGTAAACCCTAGTCTAGACACCGTGTCTACACTAACGCTTACTAATCTAATTACATACGATAACTAGAGCACTCAATACGAGCGGAGATACAGTAAATAAAATAAAGTAAGAACTAAAATTAAATATAATACATAGAAGTAGTAAATGAAGAACCTGGAGATTACTTGAAGATGAACCAGATGCTGCACCAATACAATGTCGAGGAAGATCCGACAGATCCGGCTCCTCCTCAGCTCTCTCCTCCTCTCTCTAATCCAATCTCTAATTACAACTAGATGAACTAGACATCTAGAACAAGAACTAGAACTAGAAGAACTAGAACTAGATCTAGATGAACTAGAAGAGATTCATCTAGAGGGACCTCTACTTCTAATTGAAACCCTAGTTTCTGATGTGGAGATGAATAATGAAGATGGAGATGCCTGGAGAGGGGGGTCTGGGTCTGGTTTTATAGCCCGGAGCGTGGAACGTGAGCCCTTGGATCAAACCGACTTCAGGGACGGTGGAGATGCATCCTAGGAGGCGGTGGAAGAAGGTTCCAGAAGGCGGAAGTGAAATGGCCTCCGTGGCCGACCGGTCGGTCATGGGGTGGGACTGGTCGGTCTGGCCTAGTGGGCCCACATGGCGGGCCGCCTCGTGGTGTTTTCTGGTGTCTTCTAGATCCTTCTTTTGCAGATTTCGTTGCGAAATTAATATCTTTTTTATCCGGGACTCCGAATATAGCAAATGATATGTCTGTTTCGATCGTCTCGATGAGCTCTTCGCAATGGTGTAGTCTAATTCATCACTTGAAATACTTTTATATGGTGAAATATTGATGTCCTACAAAACAAGTGAGAGCACCAAAACTCGTGGAACTTGTTAGTTTGAAACCCTACAACTATGCTTTGCGGTTCATTTATTGTCATTTCATGCAATAGTTGATGGTTAATTATGAGCATTAGTGAGCGTCAACACTCCCAGATACAGGTTCTTCGCCTTGTGCCAGTTCAGCAGTGGTTCCTGCGTGAGCGTCAGCAACAGGCCAGCCTAGACTTCTACATAGTGCTGCAGGAGGACTTCTACCAGGGCTACAGGAACGCCGGGATCAGTCTGGGCTCTCAGAGGGTGTGTCCATTGGAGGCCATGGTTGCAGGAGCAGGAGAGCAGATTCACCCCATTCTCACCTACTTACCCGGTCTAGCAGACCTATTGGGGCGGTCTGGCTCGTATATTGAGGACTGAGTCTTTCAGTTCTACGCTTCGTTGTGGGTGCATCCGGACAGAGAGACCATAGAGTTCGCTTTTAGGGGGGAGTACTACATGCTGTTTTCGTCAGAGATCCGAGATTGGTTTGGCCTGCGACACTTTCAGACCTGGATCCACGACCTTTGCTATGGCAGGACAGAGCCACCCAGATGCCCTCATGACGAAGAGCAGCCAATGACAGACCTGGTACGGTCGTGCTTCAACGAGGTCCTATGACGTACCTTGTTACCCAGGGTGGGCTTCCGAGAGGGCCTTTCTCGCCTGCAGCTGTGGTTACTTGCATATATGGTCAGGTAGCAGGAGTTCGACGTGTGGGATTTCATACTGTGTGAGATGGAGGACACTGTGGCAGAGGGAATCAAGGCTCGCAGGCAGCTACCCTACGCGCACTAGATTTCCTATATCCTATGGAAGGTAGCTGCCACCATAGGGACGGACCCAGGATAGTCTCTCACCAGCTCTGCGATCATTTTCCCCGAGTACAACATGAGTCAGTTTCTCGGACACGGTCGGGACCGCAGGCAGCGGCAGCAAGTAGCTTCAGCACCGTTGAGCTCCTGACATCGCCCCATCGTGCCAGAGTCAGCACAGGAGCAGGACGAGGCAGTTCGAGTCCTTGCAGAGCAGGAGCTAGCCGACCTAGAGGGCGAGGGACAGTTCGTCGCTGAGGACCCCACAGACAGCTCTGACGAGGACTACCAGCTCCCGCCTCACGCTCAGCCTCGTCCCCATGACACTGAGGCCGGGACGTCTGGTACTGCTTCCTCCAACCCCGCACTTCTTGTCTCGGATGGAGGAGCAGCAGAGGACAATGACTCAGGACGTTCAGAGGCTTGCCCAGGAGCAGCAGCGCCTAGCAGAGGCACAAGCCTTGGCCCAGCAGAGGTCCGACGCACTTCAACGGTAGATGCTTGCACTTCAGCAGCAGACCCTAAGTTTCATGGAGAGGATCATGAGCGGACCCCCCTAGTGGCAGTGGCAGCAGCCTCCACCCCAGCAGCAGTAGCAACTTTAGTGGCCACCTGTCCCACCCCAGCCGCAGCAGTTGAGCCAGCAGCCGCAGCTCTCCGGCCCCGGCCCCGGCCCCTGCCAGTTTACTTGCTACACTACTCCACCTGGAGGGGCCCCGCTGTTCAGTCCGCTTCATACTGGATTCACTCCACGTCTGACAAACTACCTGTTCGTGACGACTACCACAATGACACGAGACTTGTTAGCCAGCTTCAGCGAGCTTACCAGGATCCCTATGCCAGACCTCCCGAGCACAGTGCAGACGTCGACAGCTCCGGTCACTTCTACTACAGAAACACTTCCAAGCTCAGTCGCGTCTTTAGAGCAGACAGAGCCAGTTCAGTCTGAGACGACCACGACAGTGCAGCCCGAGTTGACACCTATTCCGGAGCTTCCGCACTCCGATCCTCAGGCAGGCACAACTACTGAGACTGAGACAGAGGCTGTAGGGCAGATAGAGCAGTCCGAGCAGCCAGAGCAGGCAGATCAGACCCAAACCGCTTCACCAGAGATTCCAGCTACAGAGGGTCAGACTGTCGGTTCATCTTCTTCAGACTCTGAGACGCTCCTTCAACAGTTTGAGTTCACTCAGCGCTCTCTGGAGGCTTCTGCTCCTAACTCGTCTGCGCCACCTCCGCCCTCCAACGCTTAGTTTGGTGTTTGATGCCAAAGGGGGAGAGTGGTCGAGTATAGCGATAGGGGGAGTGATGTGAGAGGGATTTGACTCTTATGTTTGTTATGTTCACATACGCTCTGCATATCGCATCATATCTTTTGATCTATGTTTATTATATATGTGTGTGATATGGACCTAATGACATGTTTGTGCTCACTATGTTATTCTATATATGACATATCATTTCATTTCGCTCGATTACTTGTGCTTAATTTATATTCATTTGGTATTCGAGTTATATTACTCTTGCACTTGCTTTTCACTCTAACTCGTTGAGTGCAGGTTGTTGACATGATATGTATGAGCTTGCCCCTAATCATTTTCTCTTATTTATGGCAAGTTCATACATGTCATGATATTGAAAATCTCTTCTCTCTATACTCGAGGTCATGTTGTCATCAATCACCAAAAAGGGGGAGATTGAACGCATCTTGGCCCCTATTGGATTTCGGTGATTGGATGAAGCACAAGATTATTATGACTAACCTGTGTTTTGCATAAACATGGATGAGTTAGGTCATGGTAATGGCGACGATATGGGCATATGGAGTTCATGTCCCCTAGCGATGGAAATTGTTTCGGTTTTCAAAGGACGGACGACGAAGACGGTGGTAGGCTAGGCTAAGTGTCATATGGTGTTGGAGGACAATTAGGTAGTCTTAGGTCTTTGTTTTTCCTTTGGATGTACTATAAAGGGGAGTGTAAATCAGTAGCTTGACCTAGATGAGTCTATTGAGGTAGGTGTGGTGCACACTTGTTATTTCATAGCCCTAGGTAGCTCAGAGAGAGCCCTTATGTCGTGAGGATGAAAAGTCGTTAAGGCAGCGTCGCGATCCGAAGTCGTTTCGGCCCTGAAATGAGCATCAGACGCTGGTCTTAGCGGCATGAGACGCGCGTCCGATGTCACTTAGACTTGAGAGTGCTGACAGCGTGGCATCAGACGCTCTGATATTGTCACATCAGATGCGCCTGTGCCACTGTTCATGAGAGACTGCCCTGAGGGGCACATCAGACGCTGGCATCGGATGCTGAGGGCCAGCGTCTGATGTCCATGCAGCGAGGTTGGTTTCACATTGGACGCTGCCCAGCGTCCGATGTCACTTTAAACCGTTTGACAAAAAGTACAGTTGACCGTTGGGTCGAGGGCATCGGTGCGTCCGATGCCCCCGAAAACTGTGCAGTTCCAAGCTCTTTTGGATGGCCAGTTGGGGGGAGTATTTATACTCCTCCCCCTCCTCCATTAGAGTGTTCTTGCCACTTCAACCTGCTGAGAAACACCTTGTGAGTGTGAGGAAGAGCAAGAGCCCTACTGAGGTTGAGAGATTTCCTAATTGTCAGAATTAGTGACCTCATTATTGAAAGAGAGTAGCAAGTGTGCATCCATCCATCTCTTTGGCCTTGGCTTGCTAAAGTGAGAGTTCTAGCTTGTTACTCTTGGTGATCGGCATCACCTACACAACTTGGTGGTGATCGTGAAGCTTGGAGAGCATCCGAAGGCTTTATGGATGACCCAAGCAAGATTGTGACCGGTAGTGAGCGATTCACCGGGCCGGAGTGGCGAAGAATCAGCTCATAGTGAGCACTTGATCCTTGCGCGGATCAAGGGGGAGCGATACCCTTGCGCGGGTGCTCCAACGAGGACTAGGGGGTGTGCCGACACTTCGATACCTCGGCAAAAAGGTCGTCGAGTCATTTCTACTCCCTTTACTTACGTATTTACATTTGAGCAATTCAATTCCGCAATTTACTTGTTCTTTCATAATTGAATTGCCTTGCTAGAGTAGGAATGGAATATGTATAGTATTTTGTGTGATAGAGTTTAGTGAAACACACTTGTAAGCACAAAGGGGTTAATTGTGCTTGATAGGTTTTAATTATCATAAGAAATTTTAGAAAAGCCCAATTCACCCCCCTCTTGGGCATCTTGATCCTTTCACCCTCCGAAGATAGGAGAGGCAAGGGGTCTCGTAGGGAACCAAATCCAATCCCAAACCCTACATCGATCTAGCTCAACACTCTCCTACTCTCTCTCTCTCTCTCTCTCTCTCTGTAAGAACCCGCTTGAGTACTCTAACACAAAGAACTCTTTTGCTGGACATTAGGCATCTAAGCTACTAGGATAAACCTCTTGTCCTTTATTGTTAATCACTAAAGTCCCACACATCACCACTAATCTCTAGTGGTGGTTATGAACCCATGATACATATGTTAGTAGATCGGCTATGCTAGCAACCACAATATGGGATGATGTTTGGCTGTTTTGAGGGCAAATGAGTTATGTATTGGCAACCAAACCCAAATTGGCCTATTCAACATCTGAAACCGATATGGCCAATTTAGGGGGGTTTGGTACTAGTAAACTGATGGTTACCTTTAACCATCGATCTACCACATGAGATGATAGAAATTTAGCAGCACTGCATGTGCCCTTTTTGCTCATAATATAAAATACCAAATTATCCAAAAACACCGCTAAGGAGTTAGCAAGCTAACACATATGGAAATAGCCCACAAATCAACAACCCATCCCCATGCCAAATTATTTTGAGACATGGCTATCTTTTTCTCATCATTTTTTTCAAGCATGATCCTTCATGTTCTCACATTTTCCAATACTTAAGCTTCATATGTCCATATTTTTTCTTCTTCATACTTTTGCATAGCCCATGTTTCTTCTACTAAAAACATATTTTGAGAGAGATCACACTTTTAGAACATGGAGGATTTATTCGGTGAAAATGAAAGACATGTTTTTGCATACTTCTAGTGTAGAAGCTACGCTTGTATGTGGTGTGTACGTGATCTTGATCTTGGGAGCATGAAAGTCTCTTGACATGGGTCAACAATACTTGACAAAACTCAACACAGACCAAGCAGCTCATGTAGAAAGCTTATATCATATAAGATCATATATGGCTTTGGTAGGAATTTACCACCATTGAGGAACATTAAGGTTTTCATCAATTTTCAAAGATAATATTATACTTATTTGGAATAATATTATAGTAGCTCTTGTCTTGCCATCTCATAAATCACAACAACTTAGACTTAGTTACAACACTTGCATCCCACAAAGTTTTAGATTCATGATGGTTTCATATGAGCTAAAAATTCCAAACTTAGAGGCATACCAAGCTATATATTAGGGACTAGAGAAACATTATTAGAGCAATTATTCATCATCTCTAAGATGTGATGAGCTAAGCATTTATGGAACATATGGAAAGGGAAATATTTTTGGCATTTTTCACATTCAGTTTTCAATGCAAGAAAGAAAGAAATAGAATAATGCAAATGCAAATGAAATAAATACTTACCTTGGTGGAGGCCTCCCCCAAGCTTGTCATTTTTGCTTAATCTTGCCCAGGTGGGTTCAGGCCCATCCCCCTATGTGCCTCCAATATGCCACCCATTGGCGTGCATTCTCTGGTTGTATTGCAATAAGACTTGATGGTTTGGTCAATGGAGCCTTGCATGATGCCTTGATGGATTTGGATTTTGCCCACTTGATTGGTGAGGCAGTTCACATCTTGTGCAAGGGCATGATACTCTCTCGTGAGGACAAGAAGGAAAATAGGGCACTTCGAATTGTGGTGGCATTCCACTTGAGATTGAAATTTGCATGGTGCTTGATGACTCCTCTTATTCATCACTCTCATGTGATGGCCCTCCTTGCTCAAGTTGTGCTTGTGTCATGCCTTGGATCACTCATCATATACCTAAAAAACTCATATGCCTAGCTACATGGTCCAACTCAAAGGTCAAATTTGGGGTCTTATATGTAAAAAATGGACCTCGATTCATTTAAATTTGGATTTTGGTGTTTGATGATCAACTCAACCGAATTGGACTAATGTGTTTGCAAGTGGTTGTTTTATAGTCCAATAGGGTGCAAACATGACTTCGACGAAGAAAACGAGGCGATATGATGATCAACATCTTAAGAAAGACATTGAAAGATGCATTGAAGACCTACATGATCAAGCAAAGTTCAAGACACGAAGATGGAACCAAGATGGGTGCAAATATCACAAAGTAACAAGGGGAGCAGTAGTAACTTGACGCTGTGACCAGACATGTTTGGTAGGCAAAGCTAGCCAGCGGTGCCCTCATGAACAGGATGCAGTTGTAACCAGATGTAGTACTAACCACCAACGCGACAGTACTAACCAGATGCAGTTGTAGAGCGACCAGACATAATGAACAGGAGAAACCGGTCGACTCCAGAGAGGTTCCAGAGAGACACAGACGCGACTGGACGTGTTCGGTCGGTTATGACCAAACTTCAAGTTGAAGGACCAGAAACGACGACCAGAGGGGGGGGGGTTAATAATGGGAACCAATAATTTCCTTTTCAAAAAACTATGACTGTTGTCCCAGAAAATCAACCCCAAACCCAATAACCAAGATCATGATGACCATGACCTAAAAGACTAGGTGGATGTTCCCTAGGAACGCAGCGGGTCACCACAAGGTAAGTGGGGTAAACGGAACACTCTACTCCTAAGGGAAAGGAGGAATTATCCATCCAAAAATACTTAGGCCAACTGGTGGCACAAGTACCTTGGGAGGATCCTTACAAAGTCAGGAAACCAACACAACTAACAGATCTCAAATTAGAGCTCAAACAAACAAGCTACGGACAAAACAGCGTGGAGCAAGAGAGCATCAGACTCTTAGTGCGTCTGATGCTTACCCATCGGACGTGCCCGGCCGATGTGGATAAAGCCTCTCTAGAAACTTACTGTATAGGTATCAGACATGTGAAGAGTGATCACTCAGCGTTCGATGCAGCATCCGATGCCCCTGGTTGGGAGCGTCTGATGCACGCTGCAGAACTGGGCTGCACGTGCAAGCACCGGACGCTTCCGATGCCAAGAACAGGTGCGGTCGATGCCCTGACGCAACACTGTTCTTTCACCGAATAGACCCGACCTCCCTCAAATCTAGAACACTTAGGCTCAAATTTTGCACAAGGGATCACAAGTAAGTTGGTGAGCTACTCCTATGAGATTATGGCTCGAACTTAACTCCAAATTGGGGAATCAAAGAAAATCAGTGAAGGGGAGGCAAAATGATAACCCAAATTAAATCCGCTCATGAGGAATTAGAGTAAATTCTTTGGTGGAAATATGTCTCTCATGACAAAGCACAAGAGGGTTCAAATGGAATCACAATTCATCCTTCAAAACAAAGGATCTCGTGAAGCCAAGAGAGAGGAAAACACAAGAATGCGAAGAACAAAACATGAGACAAAAGATTCAACAAAATAGCCATCGAGGCTACAAGGTGATTATGGTCACCTTTCCTTGAATCAGAGTACACATAGGAATGATTACTTTGCGGATCTCAACAGTAGCTGTGATGGAAGGAGAGCCCTAACAAGAGACTGTAAAATAGTCTAATTGAAGAGATGAAGATGTATTACCCCTTCCACCCCTAGGATACATAGAGCGAATTAGCTAGCTGAGGGGCATTTCAGTCCAACTCTATCATGTTTCCTTCATCGACAATCACGCGCCATCCTCATCATTAGCTTCACCGCAACACAAGCCTCACGATGTCGCCACGTGCCGCCCCAACGACCATGAACCTTGTCACCGCTAGCTTTGTCTCTACGCAAGCCTCATAGTGCCACCATGTGTCACCATGTTCCTCCTTTGAACCTCCACCGGATTTTGAGGCCCAAACCGGCAATCCCGTCAGCCTAAGTTTTGAGGCCCAAACTCAGAAACCGACCGCCCCAGGTTTGAGGCCCAAACCTAGAAACCGTCAAAGTAGTTTTCTGAGGCTCAACTACCAGACTCGTGCCATAGAAGGAGCATAGGTGCTATGCCCCGTCTACTGACACGTACCGATGTCAATGCATGTCCAGGCTCCACCAAGCATGACGCTCTTGCCTTCTTCCATGACTCAACCGATGGCACTTGAATCTCCCATGCAAGCCCACGTACGGCCTCCGCCAAGTGCCCTGGCGCCATCACCTTCCGTCTTGACTTGACCGATGTTGTCTTCATCCCCATGTACTCTTGTTTGTTGTCGCCAAGTGCCAGCTACTGTAATTGGTCCTCCGGCCCTTCTGGTCCCTCAGTCCAAGCCTCACGTCTGCCATTCGCCACTCCCGGTCCATCGGCACAACATGTCTCTACTTGTCCTTCACCTCGCCATCGATGATTGCCTCCGAGCTCCACGCTTGTACACCAACACAACCAAGAGATATGTTATGTTTCACACTCACGCTAACCCATGAAACTATTGATCAATCACTCATCACAAGAACGAACCACAAGGGCACATATCAACCTTGTGTTTGCACAAGCAAAGTTCGATCAGTTGACTACGCAGTCGGGTGGTGACCATTGTGAGTGACTGGATGCATCTGGTCAGGATGAAGGCAACGTCTAGATCGATGGCAGTGAAGCCTATATCAAGGCCCAATGACCCAATTTGCTTGGGGCCTATTTGTACCCCTATGGTCGGCCAAAAGGGTGAAGTGGGAGCTCAAGGAAGTGTTGCATGAGTTGAGACTTATTTTTAGTTGCTCTAGCCACCCAAGTGCTTAGTGAAATATTAGGTGATTAGTGTAGGTGCTTTGCAAAGTGCTTAGGCTAGTTAGATCACCGTTTTGCGCTTTGCTCTAGGTGTTAGGCCTAGTGTTTAGTGAAGTTTGCACACCTCTTATAGCTTGGTGCTTGTGCGCACCATTGTTATACTCAGCGTGGCTTGTAGTCTTGCGAGACCTCACCAACAATGTTTGTGGTGAGGCCGCCACCATGTACCAAAGGGAACAAGGTTCGCGGCGGTTTGATCGAAAGCTTGATAGTGGAGATGGGGGAGAGATTTAGAAGAGGCTTGTCGAAAGGCACACCAGAGACCTACTTGCATGGTGAAGGCCCGGGGCTATCCACGGAGTTACTCGACCAAGAGCTTGGCCTTTGTGAGCAGTTCCAATGAGGACTAGGTGGAAGCTTGTGTGCTTCTCTATACCTCGGTAAAAATACCAGAGTCATCGATAAGAGTTTGCATCTTTATTACTCTTTATCTTTTGCACTTAATTTATGTAACTTGGTTGTGTGCTTACTTTCCTAGCTTAGCTGATATGCTAGTTGATAGGATTGGAACCTAGGGCACATAACTCTTTTTTGGTAGAGATAACAATACACCTAGCAAAACCATAGTTGCACATTTAGATAGGTTACTTTCATGCATAGGTTTTGATTAGGTGGAAATTAGAGGCCATAGTTTAGAGTTGAGTTTTAAGTTGTCTAATTCACCCCCTCTTAGGCGTCACAGTCCTTTCACTATACAATCGAAGTCTCTCACAAGGGAGCGAGATTTCAGTTGTATGGCCATGGTAAATCATAAGGACAAAATTTCTTGGACCCTTTTTAAGCAGGGAACGTATCTGGTGCAAACCACAACCTTTGTGAAAACCTATACAAACCATAGTAAAAAAATTGTCTAAATTCACCCAAAAAATCACACATGTAGATGGTATGATGATACACAACCTTGTAAAATATCTTGTCCAAACTCGGCTTCGTTTGTGAGTTATAAAAATAACAAATTTCAAATCAGAAAGTTTTCCACATGATTTGTTAGAAATTTGTTATTTTTATATCTCACAAATGAATTCGATTTTGGACAAGATATTTTATAAGGTTGTGTATCATCAAATCATCTACATGTGTGAATTTTTTGATGAATTTAAACAACTTTTTTATCTTGGTTTGCACGAGTTTTCACGAAGGCTATGGTTTGCACTAGATACGTTCCCTTTTAAGCATGTGCGCTTGGATAAAATGTTCTTCATTTATCATTATTTGAGGTGTAGGAATGATGTATAACAACATTGTCAAGCAAGCATAAAGTTTCGACAAGTCTAGTGATGATAGAGGTACACTCAATAGGTCCTACTCTATTAAAAAACACCTTGCCTTTGAGCTAGCATGCTTATAATAGGAGAAACATAGATTTTTTGAACCAAAGCATAAAACAACCTTAGCCCCCAGTTCTATTGGGCCTCACACCAAATCTAGGAAACAAGGTCATGCCTATCCAATGTTGTATAAAATACAAGGTAGGTTTCTGAATTTAATTAGGCCTAGGGTAGGTGCAATCAGTTTGGCAAGAAATGGCTTCCCAAAGCTCAGATTTATTAAAACTAGCAGTAGCTTGTTCTAAGTAGAGAGAGAGCATCTTGCATCAAAACCGAGTGCTACATTCACTTGACCCCAAGTAAGATCATAATCTTGCTTGAACGTTCAAAATGTAATATTGGTTGGTGAGAGTGCAAAGAGCATAAAAGTTATATGGTCAACATTATACTCTCTCTTTCATGAATGTGCCAAAACCCTTGCCAACCCACAACATTAAAAACAGTTTCAATCTTATCATGTATACCTGTCTTGGAGAAGAAGTTCCGATCATATACCTTCATGTGTTCAAAAGTACAATCTTGGATGGCGGGTAGTTGTTCTACTCTTGTTTTATGCAGAACTTGAATTGTGCCTCTGAATCCAACACATGAGCTGAAGATGGCTCCTACGCGACATGGAATGATCCTTCACTTGCAACTTTTTCATTTAACCCTGAGAGTCAAATCTCGATGCCATGAGAGGAAGCTCCTCCTTGTGATTCACTATGGGAGTCGTGGGAGTGCCTTTTGAGCCCCCACTTTTGGGTTTTCACACCTTCTTGGCTACCTACTTGAAATCATCCATCTTTTATGCAACAAAGAGAAGACAAGAACAAAACTTGGACAACACAAATGAGCATTATCATTAGCGGTTAGTGCCAAGTTAATCATTCTTGTGGGGCATATGGTTGCCTCCACAAACTGTTCTTATGGGATGTAAGAAACCTCCACAAATGTTTTTTTTGTCAGCAACACAAGAGAAGATATAAGCTTGAAAATGCAACTAGATGGAAAAGGAAAAACAACAAATATTTTTGGGATTTTCTTTTTATGCCTAAACTTGAGAGAACTTGCGCTAAACTTTGGGAGAGACGAAGAACTCAAACTCGAAATGTTTGTGTGTGTGCTCCCTTGAGTGGTTTTTTATAGCCATGGAAGGGGAAGCTAGAGGAGTCATATTAGGGTCGACCGACTCCCCATCTCCCTCTTTTGCAATATTTCGTCGGTGCCACGGTCCTTGGATTCTAGACAAAGCTTCATGGTGAAAAGAAAAGTGGAAAAGGCAGCACTAGGGTGGTCGACTGACTACTCAACGTGCTCCTCTGCTTGCCAACTTCACTCCATGTTGCTTTGAACAGGCTCAGAACAAATAAAACAAAAGATGGCACTGAGTGGGTGGAATAGAGGGGTCAGGGCAGCCCCCAATTCCATCTAAAATCTTTCAAAATTTTGTGAAAGCAACTTCTCAATGGTTTGTCAAATAATCAAATATGAAGAATTCAAATAAAAAATGCAATTAAAAATCAAATATGAGATATATATCGAATTACCTTTTGGTGAGGGCTTAGAGTTTTAAGTCCTTATAATAGGACTTGTCCTTTGGGTTCATTGTTTGGATGCATTGGTTGGTGCAGGAGATGAGGACACATATGGTTGCACCTCCTTCCGCCAAACCCGTTTTGGTTTTGGTTGCGCTTTGGCTTGTTCATCCTTCTTTTTTGGGGGGTTGATTCCTCTTTCTTGGTATAGATTGTGGTTTCTTCTTGGACCAGTTTGCTTTGACTTGCTCATTAGTATGGTGTCACACCCTGAAATTTGCATTTCTCAAATTAGAATTAAAATGATTTATTTATGAATGTTTGTGCTCATAAAATATAGGAAAATAAAATATTTTCTCTAAATTAAAATTTATCCTAGGGTTTTAGCAACATGTTTGTGCAATCATGTTGGTGCATTTGAGTTTTTGTGATGATTGGTTTTACTCAAAACTTGTTTAAATTCAAATGGATTTCAAATTTGCTTTTGAAAACTGTTTCTGAAAATGGAAAACCATTTTCTTCTTCTCCCTCTCCCTTTCTATTCTTTTGGCCCGAACCGGCCCGGCCGGCCCGCTCTTTCTCTCCCCGGCGGCCTGTCTCCTTCTCCCTCCCCTTCCCGCGTGGGCCGCGTGCCGGCCCAGCCCATGCGCTTGTGCGCAGCGCCGCAGCTCCTCTCCCCGCAGCCGCTGACTAGCTGGCCCGCATGGCAGCTGCCTTGCTTCCGCGCGCGCTCGCCTTCTCCCTCGCTGACACCGCGTCCCCGCCTGTCAGTGCCTCCTTCCTCCTGTGTCCGGCCGGGACTCGAGCCCGAGCTCCGACTCCACCTCCCTTACGTCTCCTCTTTGCCTTATCCTCCAAGCCGAGCCTTCCTATAAAGCTCCCAAGAGCCCGACGCCTCTCCCTGACCAACTCGCTCTCGTCCCCGTGCCCTAGCTCACCCCAGCACCGCACCCCGCCATAGCCGAGATCCCGCCGCCGTCTGCTCAGTGATTCGGTGAGTTCCAGCGTCCACCGGAGGTACCCAGAGCTCTGTAACGATCTCCCAAAGCCACCCGAGAACTTTCCCCTCTTATTCTCCTTTTGATTCATGCTCTGATTGCTCGCCGGATTTGCAGAACCGCCACCGCCGCCAAATCTTGCCGCACGCCACCACCGAGCCCTCTTCATCCCTGTCACTGCCCTAGGTAAGCTCCCCTTGATCTCCCCTTCTGTTTGAGACTAGCTCTGAGGTCTCTACTGCCTTGTAGCCCTGCACCGAGCAAGCGCCGCCGTCTCCGGCGATGGCGCCGCCGCAAGCCACCGCGCCCGCCTCAGCTCCGGCGACAGCGCCACCGAACCCTCCTCAATCTAATCTGCGCCCTCCATCTCAGATCCAACGCACAAAAAAGGCCGATACCCCTTCGGGTGCTACTTTGCAAAAAGGCCCTTACAACTTTCAGATCTCAACCCGCAGTCCAGTCGATCCTATTCAATGAGTCTTGAAATCTTTTCAATCTAGCCCCTGCGCTTTCTTCTAATTGAGGCGCAGTCCAGCAGAAATTCGTTTTTGTTTTATTTATTTAAATCTTAAAAAATAAGTTCGATTTATTTACAAAATTTGCCATCAGATTTCAAAAGCTTGTAACTTCTCCGTTTTAACTTCGATTTAGTCCGTTCAACTTGCGTTAGGTTCGTTTCAAAAAGTTCTTTCAAACTATATAACTTTCAGTACTGTTTTCTTTAATTCAAATTTGAGTTAAATTTAATCTAGTAATTAGTGTCTTTAACCTTGTTTAGTTCACATCTTTCCCGTTTTAACTTCGATTAGTGTGACCTTCGCGTCTCTGTGACCGTAGTGACACGTAGATTTGTTTTCAAAACTCTTTATCTTGTTTTTTTATGATTGATGTACTGTTCTAATCATAGGCTATGTTTGCGTTGCATGATTGCTATTGGATGCATGTGTGGTGTTCTATGATCGTATGTCCAGTCGGTGAGTTATGCGTTGGTGATCAAGAAGAAGTTCGTGATCAAGAGTTCAAGATCAAGAGTCAACTTTTGGAAGTATACAAGTCAACAGAAGAAGGATCTTGAGTTTAAGGCAAGTATAGCAATCGAGTTTTCTTTTCACAATCATGATCATGTTACTTAATTAATGTATGCATCGAATGATAAAAATGACTTATTAGCAACTTAAGAAATTATCTGTACGAGCACCTTCGGGATTTACAGTGCAACTGTTAGGGGTTATATGGCTCTGGCTTTAGCTCAGTATGAGGACCTTTTCTAGCTTGTTAGAGGTTACCCTTGTGGCGCAAATGGGGGACAGCAGACTATGGATCCCTGGGACTAGTTGTATCACACAGATTGACTAATGAAACCTAGCGGCCCTAACTTGTTAGACGAACCTTTGAAAGGCTTCATCGTGAACCCTGCCGACCTTCCTTGGAAGTGGGTTAAGAGGCTGGCTCCCTCGAGCGAAAGGGCAATTCACGTCTCGCAGTGAAAGTGTACACCTTTGCGCAAAGTTTATTAAACTGATATATCAGCCTTGCTCCAGGACACGAGCGGCCTTGAAGACTTTTACATTAAGATTATGACTTTTGTTGGTTAACATGTTCATTATTTACTATTCTATGCTATTCATTATTTATGTTACATTGATCATGAAACTTGGGATCTATATCACTTGTTGCTATACTTGTGGAGTTCAACACGGACTCACTCTTGCTTTTCCCCACACCTCAGAGAGTTAAGCTTTGGAGAAGCTTAGGCTTATGGTCAACCAGTCAGTTGTCCCTGTGAAGTTGGTGTCTCCATCTGAAGATCGGAGTGTCTTTCCGCTGTCTGCTCTTTAAGGTTATGTTCTTTGTTTTATATACGTTATGTATTTGAGCATTGTCTTTCGATATTACCCTTTATTTGTAACTATATGTGAGATTTGACTTCCTGGGCTCACATATGGTGTATACCTGGTTTTGTTTTTAAAACCGGGTGTGACATATGGTTTGTTGGAGTAGAAGAGGTGAAAGCAAACCTTTCTTTCTTTCCGCCAATGCGGAAGTGAATTTGTCCAACCCCCACATAGATGCATGCTTTCATGGTGTTAAGGAAGGGCCTCCCAAGAGAGGTGTGTCATTGTTATCCCCCATGTCGAGTACCACGAAATCCACGGTGACATACTCTTAGTGAAGTTTTACTGAGATGTCCTTGACAATTCCCTTGGGATAAGGGACGTTTGGTCGGCCAACTGCAAGTGTACATGTTGCAGATAATAGAGCACATAACAATTTATTATATGTTACATTGGATATGATGTTGACACTCGAGCCAACACTATGCCAGATTGGGTCTGTAGTCCCGGTCGGCAAGGGCCTTTAGCCCCGGTTGCCGAGCCGGGACTACGAATTCGGGACTAAAGGTCCCCCTTTAGTCCCGGTTCAGGCAACCGGGGCTAAAGGCCACCCTACCATCCGGGACTAAAGGGTGCTGTCAGCGGTACCACGCAGCAGGACCTTTTAGTCCCGGCTGGTATTACCAACCGAGACTAAATGGCCATTTTTTTTATTTGTATTTTAATTTTAGCTCTGTTTTCTTATATATATATATATAACCAGCTAATATAAACAATAAGCTTTGCTTTACTCAATGCCTAAATAAAATAACGAACAATGAAAACCAAGCAAGAACAAGGGCAAGAACAAGCAAGGAAGCTCACTGAAATTTGAATGTCTCTGGCTCGGGAAGGAAGAAGTTGGTAGGTTATAAACCGGGGAGCTTTAGTCCCGTTTGTAGTTAAAACCAGGGCTAAAAGGTGGTCATTTATCCCGGGACAAGCCCCAAACCGGGGTTAAATCTTTAGTTCCGGTATGTGGCACCAACTGGAACTAAAAAGTGCCCTTTAGTCCCGGTTGGTAACAGAAACCGAGACTAAAGGGTCTCTGTCCCGACAGCTCTGCGTAATAGCCGTTGGGCAGGACCCTTTAGTCCCGGGCTGTATTACCAACCGGGACTAAAGAGTTCTTTAGTCCCGGACGACAAAATCGCTGAGACAATTGACGATTTTGAGAATCGGCCAAAGGCCATGCAAAATCGCTGAGACAATTGACGATTTTAAAAATCGGCCAAAGACCATGCTCTGTAGTAGTGCAAGGTCACAGTTGGCATTGCAGAATTCTTGCACTCTAATGGAACACTTGATCGTTGTACTACTAGGTTCTCCCTTCTTGGTCACGAATGGTGGACCCAAGAGTGGACCGTACCGATTTTAGTGGAGGCTTATGAAACCTCGTTGTGACCAGCTTAATAGATTCAATATGTTTCTTGGGTTTACCCTGGCTCTTGCTTGTTTGAAGGACGGGACAACATAGGTTAGTTGAACTAATTGTGTTTCTGACATTTCATTAAAGCTCAGTTGATGTTTATGTCTTCTATCCTCAAACCCTATCATATGCTATTCGTTGTTTGTTGCTTCTACGAATTATGACACCATAGAACGGCCAGGCCAGATAGGGCAGCACAAAGCCGCCGCGTGCTCTAGCTCTCTTTCGCGTGTTTTAGGTCTCAACAGAGCTCATCAGCGTATCTTTGGATAATCTTAAATAAATAACAACCAAAAACGAATATGTAAGCGTTTGATGACTCCGACCACATGTTCTGTGTATTTTGAGCGACGCAGAAGACACACGGCAACATATCGTTACTTAAAATTCCTTGATATTTGATTCACAAAAAGCATACTTGATATTTGAGTCACCATCGTACGGATTCAATAATCAGGGAAGCTATCAAAACCACCATGGCATACAGTACATTACACACACATGACACATGTACACAAACATACACGAATTTCCTGGAGAACAACTAGTAGCCTGTGATAATAACTAGCGAGAGAGAGAAAGAAGAAAGAACACACTTTACACATGGATTGGTTTCTTCATGGACAGGACAAGAACAGCATGCTTGGTCTTCTCATTCTCAAGGTGTTTGGCAACACGGTGAGCGTACTCTTGGAATAACTTGTCGAGTATGGCTTCTCCAAATTGGCTCGCAACCAGCGGCTCCATCACTGCCCGTAGGCACTTCGCGACATTTTCGCCACTCCTAATACTGTTATGCACAACATCACTTTCTTCTGAGTCATCGTAGGGATCCCAATTTGTGTCAAATACTTTAACATGATTCATGTTGAACAGCCCAACTTGCTTCACTATCGCCTCCACTTCACCAACCGATGGTGAATACATCGGTAGATAGAATGACTCAAGTTTTTCCTTCTCCACAAGACCCTGCAGAGATCAAACAAAGTCCAATTATATTTACCGCAAATTAAAGTCATTACAAGCGAGCGATCAAGATTGCAGTACATTGTACTCAGTATTTAGTTTACCTCATCAACTAGGGATTTCAGCGACTGCGCAAGCAATCCGTAAAGATGGTTGGACTCTCCAGTGAAGACATCCTCATGCTTCCTTCCAATAAATGTTAGAACCATTTGGCCGCCAGACACGAGCTCCTCGTAGCGTAGCTTGAGGAAGAGGGAGAAGTCCTTCTGAAACTGCTGTTGAAACAGCTTCACCATCGACGGCGACATAGTCTTTGTGATGTAGATATCTAGGCATGTTTTTTTGGCGCCCTTCAGTTGCTCCGTCGGTGCCTGTTATAGAAGGTCAAACAAAAAGCAACTACAGGTTGTTTCAAATCAAATGACCCAAAAAGCATCCTGTGAATGAACTGCAACATCTTGTGAGCATGTATACCTGAGAGCGCCACTGAAGGCAGAACAAAGAGTGGAAAAGGTGGACGCTTTCACTAGGGAAGATCCTAGTGTAGTAGGAGCCCGGCAGCCCGGAGATATAGCACGAAGGCAGTGCCTCTGCTGCCTCGTGGTTTCTTGCCGTCGACTTATTACTGAACTGCTGGACCAGCTGGAAGAGATTGTTGAAGTCGTTTCCGGGCAGGTCATTCAGGAAGAACTGAAGCTGCGGGCGGTCGAGTTCCTTGCAATGGTGAGCTATGATGCCAATCACCTCGGAGACGAAGCGCAGCGTGTTAGGCCCCGATGAGCAGCCTAAGTCGGCCACGACCATGGTTTTAGGGACGAGAGCTGTGTGAACTTCTCTAGTGGCCTCCTCAAGGACCGGCTTGATCTGAAACATAGCTTTCTCCTGTTGCCATCCAGCAGATATATATAGTGAGACCAATTATTCATGTCTTTATTTTTTCTTGATGCCCAGCTAAGTACAATATATATGCAACAAAAACAGATAGAAACAGCTACGTACTCCTTCTATTCCGAATTGTAACAAGTCAGTTCTGTTTTTTATTTAAAAAAAATACATAGCAAAAACTATGTATCACAGTATGCAACAACAGACGCAGTACGGCAGTAGTTGTGCATGCATGCTGGAAATAAATAAATAACTGAGAGAAGAATTGTTACTTGAATCCTAGAATTTTTTGTGTAGCTAGTTTCTCCGTTCCCTGTGGCCATGTGGAGATCACGCTCGATTCTCATTGGCATGGCTGCGAGTTGAGGCTTCAGCTATGATGTAGAGAGAAGTGCCCAAGCCAAAGCTCAGCACGTAGAGGGACAACACTGATTATGCAAAAAGCTGTGTGAAGGGCTAAATTTATAGGAAAATAATTTCCATGCATGTTTCACATGCTGGTAGGAGCGTCGCGAGCTAAAACACGCACACGGTATTGCACGTGAACCAGCTGCTCCATTACGTGCCACTACTTCGTCACCAGCATCTCTCCAATTCATGGCCACAAATAAATAATTAGTAAAATTTAAGAAAAATAATTATTTTTCCATATAGCATCCATTATTAGGCTATAATTAATTAGAGAGATACGATCACTACTACAAAAACATGCCTTTAGCCCCGGTTGCCGAGCCGGGACTACGCTTCCGGACCAGCCGGAACTAAAGGGTGCTGCCAGCGGTGCCCCGCAGCAGCACCCTTTAGCCCCGGCTGGTATTACCAGCCGGGACTAAAGGGTCCCCTAGTTTTTCCTTTTTATTTTTATTTCAGTTCTGTTTTCAGTTTTGTTTATTTATTTAATAGGTTTTCCGATATATATTCTTTGCTGCTGATATATATAACTTTGCTGCTAATATATATAATTTATATATATCAGCAGCATAACACAATAAGGTTATTGCATGCATATATAATTGAACTATAGAACTACATATATATATATATAAATATATGTACATAAAATTACAAGCAATATACATATAGAAGTTGTCCAAATATCTATCTACACAAGTTGTACTCCAAAGTTAGTACTGTAAACCTATTACAAGTTGTACTCCATCTAAAGATCTACAGGGCATACAAATGATCATCATTGTTTGGAATCAACGACTCGTTGGTATTATAGTAGAACTCGCCGTTTGGATTTATGACTTGTTCCCGAAGAAATCCTGCTATTGTCTCTTGTATTACTTTCAATTGGCCTTCTAGCATCACTTTTTCTTCAACCAGTCAGTTTTCAATTGGAATTAAAGAAGATATTAGTTATATCTATATTATCAATATTAAGTCTATAAAAAATAAAAAGAAACATGTTACGTACTTTGATGATTTCTTCAGGAATTCTATTTGATTCTATCAACATGTACTCACAAACATAGAATCCGCATAAGTTGGTGCCCTGTTTTTGTCTCAAAATCCACTGTAGAATGAAAAGATTCATCTCGTAATAAAGATATGATATATGACATGATATTTAAAGATACACGTACATTGACGAAGGTGTAAACTTACTGGTAGTCGTGGCTTTATTGTAAGTGGGGCCTTACACTGACTCATATGTTCTCGAGCAATGAATTTTTCCCAAACCCTAATCCGGCCAATGAAACATTAATAGTTAGATCATTATTTAATTAGTATACATATATACAAGCTTAGTCTATACTTTAAGCATGCAAGCTAGGGATCGAAAAATTACCTTTGGAGGATGTCTATCATATCTTGGTAATCTGCTTGCGGTTTGCTCAACGAGTCATAGATTAACACATTGCTTTGTTTGAGATCGATGACCATCAATATCCAGTGATAGCTGTTCATACACATGATTCATATATATATTATTAGGGTTAAGTAAAATAAAATGTGCACATACTTATTATTAACTATATATGTCTCACGCACTTAAAGTTGTATGGGAAGAGAATTCTTTCTCTATCTTTTTGGTTCACGAAGAACCTCATGAGATTCGTACACGACTCATCGCTCCAAGTCGCTGAAGGGTTTGGAGCCTTGAAAACAACATATGGATCAACAAACCCAACAGAATTATCGTGTTTATCTCTGAGCTGAGTCATCTGATACCTACAAAATATCGAGTCGATCCACAAGTATGTGTGTAAGAATACTACTATATACACGTACTAGAGAGTTCAATGAAAACTATAAAAGAAACACTTACAAATAGTAGCAGCTAAGGAGCGATTTGTCCAGTGCGTCCATATGACATAGCTGGTGTAATTCCTCCATCTGGACTAAGATTAGGTCATCGCCACGGAAGTAGTGATGGTTCCGAATTCGGACAGAAATCCAATTGATATCACCGTCTTTAGAAGCCTCCATCCACCATTTGTTGATTGCAAACATCTGCGTACCAAGTACATGTAAGTGATTGGGGTTCATTAGAATTCTGCCCGGTGCAAAATTTCTCCTCCATTCATCAACTACTTCCTATGATCCTCTAGCATGCGCTCAAACTTGACCTTCTCCTATGATCCTCTAGCATGCACTCAAACTTGACCTTCTCCTTCTCACTTTCACATTCTCTTTGTGCATCACGAATGACATCACCAAGAGCATCAACATCAGCTGTCACATCTTCTGTCGCTGCCGCATCTTCTTCACCATCTCCCCCAACTGCATCATCATCAAAGGCACCGTATTGAGCAATAATATCAGCGTGGGCCAATTCTTCTTCACCTTCTTCACCATCATCCATTACAACCTCCTTTCTCCATGCTTCGTCCAACAAATATAGTTTGTTACGAAACCCGACTTCAACAAATGCGTATGAAGAGTCCTTGGGTATGAATATTCCTTCAAATTCTTACAGACGGCGCATGGGCAGCACATGAAACCATCCTGCTTGTTTGCCTCAGCCACACCTAAGAAATAGTGCACGCCAGCAATGAACTCTTTGGAGCGGCGATTGACATTATACATCCAATTGCGTGACAACATCTGCATTAAATATTACAACCATGCACTTAGTAGTTTCTCATGTTATTGCACAACACTCATGACATCACATGATTGATTAATTCAAACAAGCTTGACTACAACGAAGACTATCGCAGCTAGCACTAAAAAAACTAAAAATAAAATGCACTTAAGCAACATAATTAGTTCGCGTCCGATTCCAACTAAAATAGACAGATCATTCGCTTCATCAGCATGGATGGGCTGCTGTCGCTGACTCACTGCCTCATCACCTTCAGCGGCAACCTCCTGTGCAACAGAATTTCATACGTGCTGAACGTACTCTTCCTCCCAGTACCAACCTTTACATCCGCCGGTGCCCTCCCACTACAATTAGAACAAAGAATAAGAAATTTAAACAACATCATCAAGCAAAACCGATAGAATGAACCATATTAATCAAATGCGGGTAAATAATAACCCACCTCATGGTCCGGACACTTGTAGAATATACGACCCTTGTTGATTCCCTCTTTTTTCACTCGGTACTCCTTCACAATCTTCTGCTTACACTCGCCGCAAGCAATGAGAGGAAGATCCGGCCGCAAACGCTTCGGATCCCGATGATGAGAGGCTGAGGACCCGGTCACGGTTGCCATCTACTATATCCATGCTCATTTTTTAAACTATTACATGCAAATTCCTAATTTTCTAAACAATTATAAATAAAAAAGACTCTAAATTTATCTATTTCTTTAGATAATCGAAAAATATGATATAACAATACCAATTTCCACATTATCTACTCTCTATATTTATTGTTGCAAACTATTATAAATTCCACATTTTTCTATTGAAAATAACTAAAAAGATAATAAAATTTAATATTACTCGTCTTTCATAAGTATGAAATATAGAATGAATACTACCTAATATTAGAAAACTATCAAGTGATTGTGATGAACCAATTTAAACTACTCAACTCTCTATGCTTGTTCTTGCAAACTATATATTTTAATTAAATTCCTCTCATATTCAAAAGACATGGTAGGAGATGAAAATAGTTACCTCTAAACGCAAAGAGACGATGACGGAGTCGAAGAAGATCACCAATTGACGCCGGAGACGAAGAACAACGAAGAACAAGCAAGAACAAACAATAGCAACAGCAAGAACTGTAGCAGAACCTCCTGGTAATATGGCCCACCCGCACACGTCACCGTCTCCCCGAGCCCTAATGACTGTGCACATGTACCACATTACTGGAAAGATCTGTCGGGTGTCCCCGAGAGAACCCCGAATTATCCACGAACCACAGGATCATCATCATGAAGGTTGGAATAATTACAACATTACAACATTTGTTACAAAATACCATCGGAGTGCGGAAGTAAGAGATAAAAACTTTACAAATCCATGAACAAGTTACTTTTTACATAAACATAACTGGTATTGCGGAAGTAGAATAGTATTACGGAACCACATTTAGGCGGAGTACCTAAGTTGGAGAAGAAGAACAACCATATCACGTCAAGCCCACTAACATGATCATGATCAACGTCACTAGAAGAAACCTGCAACAGGGGGTTAACAAACCCTGAGTACTGGGGTACTCAACAAGACTTACCCGACTAAAGAAAAAGGGAAGAAGACTCAGGAATGAAAGGCTTAGGTAAGGCTTGAGCAAGATCAAGTATTTTGCAGAAAAAGCATGTTGAAATCCTTGTTTTATTTTTT
This sequence comes from Coix lacryma-jobi var. lacryma-jobi, assembly GCA_009763385.1. Lineage (NCBI taxonomy): Eukaryota > Viridiplantae > Streptophyta > Magnoliopsida > Poales > Poaceae > Coix > Coix lacryma-jobi. The sequence goes on from CM019824.1 coordinate 150,554,262, forward strand.
TAAAGATTCCAGTATTTCTCAATTCTTCATTGTCCAAAGATTCATTTTACCTTTCAAAACATACCTAGTTGAGAACCACTCTCCGTTGACAGTCAGTGACCAAGTCTCCATAACCGAGGAGCAACGTTAATCCGGATAAATAATACTCAGCTGAGGATCCCTATCCACACTGCATATGTAGCATCCAAGCTTGCATATGCCAACTCGTCTACCACGATTCCTCCAAAATTGGGCCCGGTCCTACGCCACCCGAGAGTACTTGTACACCTCCAATCCGGGACTTTAACCCACGAGGGTAGCTAGTACTCCCACCATCTCTCCACTCCCAGTGCGCGGTTGTCGGTCCCAATAAAGGATTCCTCGGAGCCAGAGCTTTCCGAAGTATGTGAATAGTTACAAGTCTTAGCCAGCAGGCTCCCACACGGATGGTCCCTAATTTTTCCGCCAGGAACCGTACCTTGGTTATATCTCACCCAAGCGTAACAGTCCTGTCAGTTTTTCAACCCTGTCCCGGTCGGTGTCAACTGTTGAGTCCCGGACTACAACATGACGGCACCGTACGCTAGGACAACCTCTTCTCGACAATGACCATATGCTAGCTAGGCAAGTAGTCATCGAACGGGAAGTATAACCAAATCCCTTGATATAATTCATCTTAGTGATCACACTTTTGAAATTGGCATTTTTATTGCAAATCTATTGTATAGCATCACTAAGCATTTTGCAAATAGTTTTTAAAACAGGGCAGGTGGATATTCTGGTGGGGGTAAACAATGCAGGTAATAGGTCATCACACAACTCCTATAACCTAATGCAGTAGTTTAACTCAAAAACATTTTAATACAACCTTTATAAAAACAAGGAAGGGTTAAATGCACCGGGGCTTGCCTTGAGGATCGGTGAAGTCCGAAGATTCTGAAAAACAAGAAAGGTCTGCACGCTCAGGAGAAATCCACTGAGAATTAGGGCCTTCCGAAGCGGGATCTACACGTAGAAGTGCATATGCATGAATAAAGAGATGCTTATGATATGATCATGGTAAAAGATGGAAATTTTCTTAACTATAACCTTTACAGAGTACAACTTTCCATCACGGTAAAGTTGCAAACCAACAAAACCACTTCAGCTATTAAAAACACTAAACAAGTTTTATTATTTTCTGATAAAGCAACTTACAAGCAACAAAAAGGTATTTGTATAAAGGAAACCCATAACCAGGGAGCAAATCTTGCTAGTTTCCCATTGGTTGTCAAACAATTCCAAAAGTCACACAAATCTACAGGGATCAACTATTTCTATTTATTTTATTAATCATTTTAATTAGCCTTTTATTTATATACCAAGCATACTTTGTCAAACAGAGATGAAATTAAACATGAAGGTGTATATCAGTGATATAAACTTCCATGTTAAATTTCATGAATTTAGGAGAAACACTGAAAATTACATAAATCACCAAAGTTGCATTTATTAAATAAAGCACAGATTTTATTGGCATAGTAAAAATACTCCAAACACAAGTTTCATAATTTTTATATTAGCACAGACATGCTATCATCTATCATGTCAAATTTCATAATTAACAGAGCTATAGATTAATTATAGCAAAAAAAACAAAACTGATTACTATTCAAAAAGACAGAAAAAGAAAAACTTAAACTAACCCAAACGGGGCTTTCGACCCAGCCCAACTCAACTCAGCGTGGTGCGAGCGCACGGCGGTGGGTGTGTGCGTTCGCTCGAGGCCCGGCTTCAGCGAGACAGCGCCCGAGGGTCTGTCCGAGGCCTAGCTCGACCGAGACGATAAACAAACGCCCGTCCGAGGCCTGGCTCTAGGCTCGGGCGAGACGGAAAACGCTCGTCCGTCCGAGGCCTAGCTCGGGCGGGACGGTGAACGCGTTCGCCCGAGGCTTGGCTCGAGCGAAGCGGAGGGCGCGCCTGCTCAAGGCATAGCTCGAGACGTGAGCACGTGTCCACCTGTCCGCTCGAGACCTGGCTCGAGCGAGACGGTGTGTCCTGACAACTTTGCAGAAAAGCCCTCCGGCTTAAACAAAACTAACCCGCAGTCCACAGCGCTATTCACCTGAGTCTTGGACTTTGCAACCAACACCCTGGAACTTCTCATCTTTACAACGAGGAGGTCCTCGACCATGGCCGGCGCGCACGGCGACGAACCGAGCGGCGGCGGGCCTTACGCCGGCCAACTCCGACCATTAGAGACTCGGCTGACGCGAGCATCAACACCAGCGTGTCACCCGCGGCCGATAGAGCCTCTAACCCTAAACGCTACCGCTCCGGTGAGGTCTGGCCACGCACGGCGGCGGACCGAGCCACGGCGGAGCTGTTCCGGTGAACCTAGGTCGGTAGCAGAAGAACGGAAGGGCTAGGAAGCTTCAGTAGCTCACCCTGGTGCTGCCTGTGTAGTTGGTTCGAGCGGAGGATGAACGGAGAGAAGGTGTCCATGGGGCAGTGGCTTCCGACGGCAAGCTCCGGCGAAGAAAAGGTTGTTCCGGCGAGTCCTGAGCATCAAACAGGGAACCATCGAGCCGATGAGTGCTCTGGGATCAAGATGAAACACAAACACGAGAAAGAGAGAGTGGAGAAGAGCTCGATTGAGCTGACCACGGTGAGGTCAAGCTTGGCGGCGCTTTCTGCTCGGCGGGAAGAAAACCGGCGAGTGTGAGCTCTTTGGTGCGGTAGAGATGGCGAGGCTAGGTTCGGGAGATGCGCAAGGGTGTAGGGTATTTATACCCGCGGTCAAACGGGATGAGATCAAGCAGGGACGGTGAACTACAGATCGAAGTGCTTGTAACACCTCTGGTGTTTAACTGTAATTAACCTGACATGTCATCATCATCTTTAGTCATTAATCATTCTTGTCATGCATTTAAGTTTGCTTAATACCCGTGTAATGTTTTCTTTTTCGAAAAACCCTAAAAGCCCAAATCTTCCTATAAGGGCAAAATGGTAATTTCACCTCTGTGACTTGCTTGTGTAATTTCTTGTTCAGTTTTGTGTCTTGAAGCTTTGTTGTGTTGTTCAAAACCCAAAATCTAAAACAGATTTCAAATCCCTTTTGAAAAACCCTAATTTCCAAACCCTAGTTTTTACCGCTCTTTTTATAATTCAAAAATTATTCAAAATTTGGACTTGGTCCAAAAAGCAAAGTTGTAGATCTTGTCAAAAGGAACAACTTTTGTATTTGAAGATTTTCAAGTTTCTATATAAAATCAAAAGTAATTTTGAAATTATTCAAATCTTAAAAGTGTCCCCTTTTCTGTTTTCGAATATAATTCAAAAACTGTTTGGAATTTGAAAATGCTCTTATTGACAAAGTTGTAGATCTCCTTTTTCTGCACAACTTTGGTATTTTGAGTTTTTGCTGCTCAGTTCAAGTTTTGGGAGTAATTTGCAAAATACAGAGATCAGCCAAAAGTCAAACCCTAGACCTAGCCCTGTTCATCTTCAACCTAGAGCTAGGGGGGTCCGGCCATAGCCGAGCCGCCGGCGCTGCGCACGCCGCACGCCTGGCAGATGCACGCGCGCCTCCAACCTGCCGCCGCTGTCCGCGCCATCATGCCGCACCCGCACGCGCAAAGCGCTGACCTCCGCCCCGTCCCCCACTGCTCCCAGCACGCCGCCGCCGCGTGGCCGTCGCCGGCGAACGCACACCCGGTCCCTGCGCGCACGCCGTCCTTCCCGCCAGCCTGCAATCGAGTGCGCACGCCTTGGCCGAACTCATCCACACCATCCCGTGCTCTCTACCGTCCCCGACCGTGCCTATAAAAGGGACCGCCGGAGTCCGAGCTCCTCACTCGTCTCCGCCGCCGTGGCCAGCCCACTCCGAAGCTCCCGCCGCTCAACCACCTAGCCCGAAAGCTCCGCCTTGAGCTCGTGAAGCTTCCCCACCCCTCAATTTGGTCTCTACCGCCTCCTATCGCCCGGCGTAGCTCGCCGTTCCCATCTCCAGCGAAAGCCCGGCGAGCTCGGGTTCGGGAAATACTTCCTCTCCGGCCATGATCATCCCTCCCCGACCCCTGTTTCATCTTCCTTACTCCCTTGCGACTCTAACCAGGCCCTTGCGGTCTCGTGTTATGCGCAGGATCGCCGGAGCGCCGCTCGCCGCCGAGAGAGCTCCGTCGAAGCACCGCCAACGTCGAGCTTCCTCCTTCGACCCTTGTTCCGCTGAGCCCTGCCTCCGACCGTGGTAAGCACTCGAAGCCCCCGGTCTCTGCTTTCACGGCGTAAAGCTCGAGCCAGGCCTCGAGCGGATGCACGTTCACTGTCTAGCTCGAGCCAGGCCTCGAGCACACGTTTTCCGCTTCGCTCGAGCCAGGCCTCGGCGAACACATGCTCTCCGCTTCGCCCGAGCCAGGCCTCGGCGAACACATGCTTTCCGTCTCGCCCGAGCCTCCCAGTCAGGCCTCGGACGGACGCTTGTTTCTGTCTCGCCCGAGCCTTCCAGCCAGGTCTCGGACGAAACGATTGCTTTCCGTCTCGCCCGAGCCTCCCAGTCAGGTCTCGGACGAAACACTTGTCTCCGCTTCGCCCGAGCCTCCCGGCCAGGCCTCGGACGAAACGCTTGTTTCCGTCTCGCCCGAGCCTACCAGCCAGGTCTCGGACGGCCGAGTGTTTCCGCCTCGACCGAGCCCTGCTGTCCGCCTCGCGGCGATTCGCCCGAGCCCCTGCGAGGAAGGAGCACAACGCTCTTTTCTTTTTCCTTTTTGAAAGAGTGTGAATAGTGTTCTGTTTTCTCTTTTTTGTGTGAATTAATCTGTTGTTCCTTAAATCCTGATAAAATTATGGTATGCTCCTTGCACTGTGTAGTATTTTAGAAAAATATGAAACTTGACTTTTCTGCAAGAATTTGAAAATATAAAATCCCTATTTTAATTAATAAATGGATAGTTCTGGATTTTTAGAAAATCATTTATAACTCCAAAAATCATGAGATAAATTTTTGTGAACTTCCTATGCCATGTTTAGTCTCTGGTGAAATTTTGAAGTCTTTTGGAACAAGTTGATTTTTGAGCATTTTTCTTTAATTGTTAAATAGTGCCTTTTGTTAATTAATGTCTGGAATTATTTGAGCACCTTAATGAACTCCAAAAATTATGAAATTTATTTTACCATCTATCTACACCATAATGAACTTATGTGATTAATTTGGTAATTTTTGGAGCAACTTCATAAAATGACCTTTTTAAATAATTAAGAAAAACAGAAAAGGTGATTAAGGTTCATGTTGTATGCCCTGTGTTGCATTGTTCATACTAGCATACTCATGAGCATGCATCATTGCATTCGTATAGTCACCGAAGAAGGCGTCAAAATCGAGGCAGCCGCCGACGAACCTGTCCCTGAGGCTACCCCGAGCTCCGACAACTGCCCTGCCGCCCTCGAGCCTGCCCTCTTTGCTCTTCAAGGCAAGCCCCGGTGCATTTAACCCTTTCCTTGAATTTATAAAATGATTTTTTTAAATGATTTTGAGTTAAATTATTGCATTAGGTTTATAGGAGTTGTGTGTTATCCTAATTGATGCACTATCCACCTTGACCACTGATACACCCGATACCTGCTTTTCAAAAGTATTTGAAAAATGCTTAGCAATGCTTATCGAATTAGACTTTGCAATAAAATGCCAATTTCAAAAGTGTGATCACTTAAGGAATGATTATGGGAATTTGGTCTTACTCCCCGGCTGTTGGCTAGGTATCTGATCCGTACCTAGTCAATAGCGAGGAGTGGTTGTCCGAGCGTACGGTGCCGTCATGTTGTAGTCCGGGACTCAACAGTTGACACCGACTGGGACAGGGTTGAAAAACTGACAGGACTATTACGCTTGGGTGAGATATGACCAAGGTATAGTTCTGGCTGAAAAATTAGGGACCATCCGTATGGGGGCCTGCTGGTCAAGACTTGTAACTATTCACATACTTCGGAAAGCTCTGGCTCCGAGAAATCCTTGATTGGGACCGACAACCGCGCACTGGGAGTGGAGAGATGGCGGAAGTAGCATGTACCCACGTGGTCGTCATACCTGGATAGGAGTGGTGTACTGTACTTCCGGGTGGCGTAGAACCGGGTCCAATCTTGGAGGAATCGTGGTAGACAAGTTGGCATATGCAAGCTTGGGTGCTACATATGCAGTGTGGATAGGGATCCTCAGCTGAGTATTATTTATCCGGATTAACGTTGCTCCTCGGTTATGGAGACTTGGTCACTGACTTTCAACGGAGAGTGGTTCTCAACTAGGAATGTTTTGAAATGTAAAATGAATCAGGAACGATGAAGAATTGAGGAATACTGAATCTTTCAAAAATAAAATAAGGTTTACCAAAATGCTTTTCTGCAAAATACTTGATCTTGCTTAAGCCTTACCTTGACTACCATAAGCCTCTCATTCCTGAGTCTTCTCCCTTTTCTTTAGTCGGGTAAGTCTTGTTGAGTACCCCAGTACTCAGGGTTTGTTACCCATGCTGCAGGTATGACAGAGTCCCCGATGTGTCTTGCACCCTGCTGCGTGACCATCGTCCAGGAAGAGGCCGAAGAGGCCGAAGAATAGTTGTACACCCTCGGGCTGGGTGATTATAAGTATCTTTGTTGTTCTCCACTATGTTGCCTATGTCTATTTCTATTATCAAGAACTTGGTTTGTAATAACTGCACCTTAATTTCTATTTGGAACCCTGCTTTGTAAAACTAATGTTATTTAAGTCTTCCGCTCTTTATTCCGATGTTATTTGTAAAAGTATGCAATGCTGTAACCGAATTGTGAGATGATCCTGCGGACATTGGGCACTGATGTAGCCCGGTGGCGAACAGGTCTTAATCACATGGAACATGGGTTCGGCTGTCAGAGGTTGACAGGGACACGTGGGTCATGAGATTAGGGTCGTTCCGTCACAGTGCTCGTCGGGGCTGCGTGTCAAGAAGTCGACGGTGAGTGCGGAAGAAGGCGCCACGACGCGAGGGTAAGTGCCAGCAGATGAGTAACTTCGCCACGGAGTTGGTCGCGTGCTCGCTCGAGAGAGAGCTGCGGCCATCGCGCTGGCGTCGCCGGCAAAAGATCTCGGCGGCCACCGCCGTGAACAGGGAGGTGAACTTATCCCCCCTTTTCCCCACTTCCTTTTCTACCCTTTCTGAAAATCTAAAATTACTTTTGAATTTTGAAAATAAGCTGAAAATATGTTAAAATATCAAATGTTTAGAATTTAATTCTGAACATCTTTTATTTTTGCAACACATTCAAATTATGCTCAGAATTTGAATTAGAGTCTGAAAAACAAAAGAGGACAAAAAGGGCAGAAAAGTATTTTCAAAATTACTTTTGATTTCATAAGAAAACTTGAAAAAACTTTACACATCAAAGTTGTTCCTTATCAAAAATAGAACAACTTTGCTTTTTGAAGCATAGTCAAACCGTGCTTAATTTTGAAACTACACAAAAGGGGATAAAATTTAGGTTTTGGAAATTGATTTTCAATTTGAAACCAATTCAAACTTGTTTTCCAAATTACTTCAGATTTCCTTTAAAAATATGAAAATCTATCTTAATAAAAGTTATTGCATTTAATCCTCTCTACCACTTTGACTAAAGGACCAAAATCTAATTCTTTTTAGTTTTTGAAATCTAGTGTTGGGGTCAAATTTAGGGTTTAAAAGATTTCAAATTTATTCAAAATTTTATACAGAAACTTTGAAAACTTTGAATACCAAAGTTGTCCCTCTCAACAAGAGCTACAACTTTGCTTTTGAAATCACTTTGAAATTTTGACTTTCTTTTTGACTTATAAAAAAGGGACAAAAAGAGAGATTTAAAAACCAAAGTTTTCTCACTTACCCTTTCATGAAACACCAAACATCACAATCAAACCACATATATTTCAAACATGGAAATCAACACTCAAAAACATACAACACTCTTGTCAAACATATAAAGCATCATAATTATACTTAAAACATGAACTGCTTTTATGCCATGATGCCAGATGATTATGCATACTAAACAACTTAATTAGAATTTTAATTAAAGCTTAACACCAGGGATGTTATAAGAACAAGCAAGAAACTCACTGAAATTTGAATCTCTCTGGCTCGGGGGAGGAAAAAGTTGGCAGGTTATAAACTGGGGAGCTTTAGTCCCGGTTTGTATTAAAAATTGGGGCTAAAAGGTGATCATTTATCCCGGGGTAAGCCACAAACCGTGGCTAAATCTTTAGTCCCGGTCCGTGGCACCAACCGGGACTAAAGAGTGCCCTTTAGTCCCGGTTGGTAACACGGACCGGAACTAAAGGGTCCCTGCCCCGACAGCTCTGCGCAGTAGCCGTTGGGGCAGGCCCTTTAGTCCCGGTCCGTGAAACCGACCGGGACTAAAGGGTCTATTAGTCCCGGGCGGCAAAAATACCGAGACTAAAGACAATTTTGAGAATCGGCCTATGACCCTGTTCTGTAGTAGTGGATGCATCCGTGCATGTGAGGGCATGTGTCAATGTAGCTAACTCTACATATGTGTCAGACAAATGAAGATGTCGGCAAAGGATGCTGCTAACAAGTGTTGAATGTATACAGTAGTGTATATTAACCCAGACAAGGATGGCCTGCTCCTCCGTCGGAGGCACCGGTCACGTCGCCCGAAATGGCCAGGCCCGTCGGATCCGTCCTTCGACCGCCGAGATCTCTTCGCGCGGCTTCGCAGCTTCTGGTTCGGACACCAGCTTCTTCGCAGTAGCGGCTTCTACGACATCCGTCCTAATAGAAACGCTTTGGTTCCGGTTTTCATTTCCTCGGCTTCTTCCTGATCAGCTTCGTCGCTATTTCTTTGCCTCTGCCTCGGTTTCTCCCCGATCGAGTTCCTCACCATTTTCTCCGCCCTCGGCACGCGCGGGGCCGCAGCGTGTGCGTGCGCCTTGCCGGTGACCGTCCACAGCCACCGACTCGCGCGGCTGAGTCTCTCCGGTCTCTCCAGTGGCCGCCGCCATGGCTTACCTTGGCACTACCTCCTTCTGCTGGTAGGCGTGCGCTTGACGAAACCCTAGCCGTCATTCGCCAGTCCATCCTCGGCGCGGCCGATGACCGCAGACACATCCCCGCGTTGTGTGCTGCTGGCCCCGCCCCCCAGGCGTGGCGGACCTCGTCAGCGGTGGCACAGTACGAGCTCCCCCAGCAGCAGCGGCTCCCTGTCACGCCAACTTTGGCACGGCGCAACCGCCGTGCAGCGCGCCCTCCTCGTGCACTGGGGCTGTGCAGGTGCTCCGCCCGGCTCCGGGGTTCCTCGCTCGCCGGTCTGCTCCCCTACCCCTCCCTCTCTTCTTACCTCTCCCAGTGCTCGCAGAGGCTCACGCCAGCCCTCGGCGGCACTCCAGCTCCGGCACAGCGCGACCGCACCGCCCACGCTGCCGCACAGCTCACCCTTCCCACGCACGGTGGGCTGCTGTCGGTGCTCCGCCCGGCTCCACTGTTTCTTCCTCGCCGGTTCGCTCCCCCAATCCTCCTCTCTCCTTACCTGTCCCAGTGCTCGCAGAGGCTCATGCCAACAGGCCTCTCGGTCTTCACGGTAGCAGATCTTTCTGCTCTCGGGGGTTGAGCCATGCGAGCCCTCATCCCAATCCTGCAGGTTGCTTAAGAAGATCGATCTGGGTACCAGGTGAGACTGTCTCGACTTGATTTGTCGTCTGTTGATTGATGCACAACCCAAATACTAGGTGACCCCGTCTATTTACTGCAGTGATCGGGTTGTCAGCTTGCTCCTGTACAATGAAAGTGTTAATTGCCAATCAGGATTATTGTGGCTTTGGGGGACAGGTTCTTGTAGCTCTTGTAGCTTCTTCGCCTTGAGGTATGATGAAACATTCGCTCGGTTTGTTACTCTGTACTGCTACCATTCTACTACCTGTAGTTTGGGTGTTCGATTAAATGCCAATCCAAGTTGTGATCTCATGTCGTGGCAATTTAGGTGTTTGAAAACAGGGATGAGTTTGCCTCATGCACAAGTACCAGAGTAAAAAAATATTTTCCCTTTGTTAATGATCCATAAATAAATAAAATTGGTCAGGTCTGACATTTGCCTAATGCTTTGGTTAATTTAGACAAAAAAAATATATGCACGTTAAAAAGCTACTGTTGTGTATTGTGATTAGCATATTTCTTAATTGTCTATAAGAGACCACTCAAAGAAATTTATTACTATCAATGTGTACTGTGATGTGTAAAAAATGAGTGTGTTTCAATCTCTCATTTGCTACATAAGCCATGTGTTTCAAGATGTGGTCACTGACCTGTTTACATTAAATTTGTTAAAGCCCACATGCTTATGATTTCAAATGAAATCATTGGACAACATAGATAACACCTCATTATATCATATTATTTGTGTAGCCTAAATTGGTAAAAGCTCGGACGGATACATGCATGTTTACTTGATTTTGTAGATTTTGTATGTTATCTGTTACAACTTATTATTTTTGCAGTTTTTTTCATCAGGTATGTGGGTTACCTTAACTACAATACAAACCAGAGTTGTCTTAGTTGTATAAGCTATATTAGCATTTGACCGACTCAGAACTGAGAGAATTTTTTTACTCCACAACAAAACATAGGGTGGCTATGCTCCCTATAATATGTTAGTTTATTCGTGTTATCATAGTTTATGATCTCTCCTTCAATTTTTTTATGACAGTTTCAGAAGCTGCATATGTAAGCTTCCTTCTAATCTACATGTGCTGTCAGCAAAACTATATCATCTTCAGTTTCCTTGGTAAACTTTTTAATCTGTGTGACTTCAGGTATGTTGCAGTGGTGCATTCTGCATTCCTTTGGTCACCAATGAAGTTCCTAACTGCTCTGGTTAGCTGTTGTTTGGATAACTTATTTTCTTTTGCTCTTAGTTTCCACAACTTAGTCATGCATCATTTCAGTGCTGTTATGCCTATCTCTACAAACGAGTTACACAATACATGGGAGAACTAGATTTTAGAGCAACCAAATAAAATCTTTTTTAATATAGCTGTTCTTTTCTGTGAAATAAACCTTCTATTGAAATGAATTGTTTCATTGTGCTCTTATATCAGTTCCACGTTACATGGGAAATCTAGATTCTGGTTCGGGGAAACGAGTATTTATGTAATATAACTAAATTTTTGCCCTAGGAAAAAACCTTTATTCAATATAGAAGTTTGTTTTGGTTTATCAGTTTGTAGATCTCTTTGATGCACCAAGTTAATAGGAAAAATTTGAAGTTCATACACATAATTCTCATCACACCTCCAGTAACGAACCAGTCAGCCAGTACTCTGCTTTGTTAACCCCAATCAGACACATAATCCAAGCCTTATTTTCACTGCTTTAGATGCCTATTAGCTTCCGGTTTGTTATCATGTTTTCTTATGATCGTATTATATTACCCACATACTTTCAGGGTTCAAAATTAGCCTTGATATTCGCAACATGTGTATCTTGTCACAACCGTCATCCAAGAAATGTTAGTTCCGCCAAACAAATTTCCGCTGTTCATTGTATGACATATCTATTCAATGCTAAACTTATGTAATCGCTCCATGTAATATTATGCACAATGAATGTGTTATGGTGCATGTAAAAATAACTGAAGTATTTTAGTTCTTTTGTATAATATATATCTATATTAAAATTCTATCCTTGAACTTATTTCCATACAAAGATCTAACATAGATTTTTTACCCATGTTTTTTGCCCTTTTTTTGCCAACTATGTGTAAATGTAAATGTGTGTGTAATTGCCGGCCTAAAAGTGCCGTCATTATACTTTTTAAACACCTCCTACATCGTGAAGTATTGTCAGCAAACAACTACTCTATGACCTATAATATCTATATATATCATGTAATATATATGTTACGTAACATATATGGACCAATATAGTACTATTAATCTAACAGGTTTCCTGTGGCTATAAAACCACATAGTACTATCATCTTTTTTATGATTCATATGCTGCAGTATTATTCATAACTCGATTTTCTAAATATACAACCGTAAAAATACACGGGCGCGCAAAGGCGCGCACTCCGATACTAGTATAAACACACACGGCCACAGGGGAGCCGAGTCATGCATATGCATGCATACTCCCTCTATATAGGAAAAGAAAATCGTTTCAGACAATAACACGGTCTCCAAAATATAACTTTGATTCCTTATTTTTATAAAAAATATTTATTGAAAAATGATATATGTATACTTTTATAAAAATATTTGTCAATACAAATCTATTCATATAGCTTTTACATTTTAAAACTCAATAAATTAAAAGTTATTCATTATTAATATTTCTAATGTTTGATCAAACCTTGTCCAAAATGACTTCCTTTTCCTATACGGAGGAAGTATATCAGGAGTATATCTCATATAAGGGCAGCCGCAATGGCTATCACATAAGCCAACTCTTATAATTTTTGTCATATTTTAATAGAAGGAAGATAAGAGTTAGCTCTTACTCAAGAGCTAGGCTCATACACACATTCTAAGATCATGTGTGAATGTAATGTGACCTAATCATTTTACGAGCTATTGCTAAGAGTTAACACTATCGGGGAGGTTGACCTAGAGATAGCAGCTAGCTCATACCACTGTGGGTGCACTATGCAGCTCTACTGTACCATTGTGCTATTTCTATGCATGTGCACATACACATATATTAAATTCTAACCATTCTTAACACACTAGTACAATATGCAATATAAGTATTAGTTGTGCATGCATGCTGGAAATAAATAAATAACTGAGAGAAGAATTATTATTACTTGAATCCTAGATTTTTTTGTGTGTAGCTATACTTTCTCCATTCCCTGTGGCTACGTGGAGATCACGCTCGATTCTCATTGGCATGGCTGCGAGTTGAGGCTTCAGCTATGCTATAGAGAGAAGTGCCCAACAATGATCACCAAAGATCAGCACATACAGACACAACTACTGCGCAGAGTTGTCGGGACAGGGATACTTTAGTCCCGGTTTCTGTTACCAACCGGGACTAAAGATTTAGCTCCGGTTTGTGGCTTGTCCCGGGATAAATGACCACCTTTTAGCCCCAGTTTTTACTGCAAACCGGGACTAAAGCTCTTCTGTTTATAACATGCTAACTTCTTCCTCCTAGAGCTAGAGACATTCAAATTTCAGTGAGCTTCCTTGTTTGTTCTTGCTCTTGCTATTGCTTGTTCTTCATTGTTCTTCGTCTCCGGCGTCAATTGGTGATCTTCTTCGACTCCGTCATCGTCTCTTTGTGTTTAGAGATAACTAGTTTCATCCTACCATGTCTTTTGAATATGAGAGGAATTTAATTAAAATATATAGTTTGCAAAAACAAGCATAGAGAGTTGAGTAGTTTAAATTGGTTCTTTACAATCACTTGATAGTTTTCTACTGCTAGTTTCATACTTATGAAAGACAAGTAATAATAAATTTGAGTGTCTTTTTAGTTAATTTTCTTTAGAAAAATATGGAATTTATAATAGTTTGCAACAATGAATATAGACAGTAGACAAAACTTAAATTGGTATTGCTATATCATATTTTTCGATTATCGAAACAAATAGATAAATTTAGGGTCTTTTTATTTTCAGTTGTTTAGAAAATGAGGAATTTGCATGTAATAGTTAAAAAAATGAGTATGGATATAGTAGATGACAATCGTGACCGGGTCCTCAACCTCTCATCATCGGGATCCAAAGCGTTTGCGGCCGGATCTTCCTCTCATTGCTTGCGGCGAGTGTAAGCAGAAGATTGTGACGGAGTACTGAGTGAAAAAGGAGAAAACCAACAATGGTCGTATATTCTACAAGTGTTCGCATCGTAAGGTTGGTTAGTTATTCCCCGCGTTTGATAAATATGGTTAATTTGTACCTGTTTTGCTTGATGATTTTGTTTAATTTCCTTATTCTTTGTTCTAATTACAGTGGGACGACACTGGTGGATGTTCAAGTTGGTACTGGGAGGAAGAGTATGTTCAACACGTACGAGACTCAGCTGGACAAGCTGTTGCGGCTGACGGTGATGAGGCAGTGAGCCAGCGGAAGAAGCCCATCGATACTGATGAAGCGAATGATCTGTCTATTTTAGTTGGGATCGGACACGAACTAATTATATTGCTTAAGTGTATCTTAGTTTTAGTTTTTTTAGTGGTAGTTGCGATTGTCTTCGTTGTAATCAAGCTCGTGCTTGAATTAATCAATTATGTGATATATGTCACGCATGTTGTGCCATAAGATGATGAGGAACTAAGTGCATGGTTATCATATTAATACAAATGATAACACGCAATTGGATGTATAATGTCGATCGCCGCTCCAAAGAGTTTTTATTGATGTCGTGCACTATTTCTTAGTTGTGGCTGAGGCAAACAAGCAGGATGGTTTTTGTGCTGCCCTTGTGCCATGTGTAAGAATTTGAAAGAATATTCCAACTCGAAGACTCTTCATTCACACTTGTGCCAAACTATATTTGTTGGACCAAGCACGGAGAAAGCATCGTTATAATGGATGAAGGTGAAGAAGAAGAATTGGACCACGCCGATATTATTGCTAGTACGGTGCCTTTGATGATGATGCAATGAGGGAGATGATGAAGAAAGGGTACCTGATGCTAATGCTCTTGGTGATGCCATTCGTGATGCACAAAGATAATGTAAAAGTGATAAGAAGAAGGCCAAGTTTGAGCGCATGCTAGAGGATCACATGAAATTGCTATATCCCACCGCTGAAGATGGCCAAAAAAAGCTGGGTACTATACTGGAACTGCTGCAATAGAAGGCAAAGAATAGTACATCCGACAAGGCATTTAGGCAGTTATTGAAGATAATGAAAAAGATGCTTCTGAAAGCGAATGAATTGCCCACCACTACGTATGAAGCAAAACAGGTCATCTGCCCTTTGGGATTAGAAATCCAGAAGATACACGCATATCCTAATGACTACATCCTGTACCGTGGGGAGGAATATGAGAATTTGGATGCATGCCTGGTATGTGAAGCATCGCGGTATAAGATGAAGCGAGATGATCCTGACGATATTGAGGGTGAAGAACGTCTCAGCAAGAAGAAAATCTCTGCCAAGGTTATGTGGTATGCTCCTATAATACCATGCTTGAAATATTTCTTCAGAAATAAAGACAATGCAGAGTTGTTGCGGTGGCATAAAGAAGACCGTAAGGTAGACAATATGCTGAGGCACCCAGCTGATGGATCCCAGTGGAGAGCGATAGACAGAGAATTCCCAGAGTTTGCAGATGAGGCTAGAAACTTGAGGTTCGCTTTAAGTACGGATGGTTTTAATCCTTTTGGGGAGCAGAGCAATAGTCATAGCACTTGGCCAGTTACTCTATGTATCTACAACCTTCCTCCGTGGTTATGCATGAAGCGGAAGTTTATTATGATGTCGTTGCTCATCCAAGGGCCGAAGCAACCTGACAACGACATCGATGTCTACCTGAGGCCATTAGTTGAGGAGCTTCTACTTCTATGGAGCAAACCAGGTGTACGCATGTGGGATGAGTACAAATAGGAACACTTTGACCTGCGAGCATTGTTGTTCGTGACAATCAATGATTGGCCTGCTCTAAGTAATCTTTCAGGCCAGACAAACAAGGGATATAATGCATGCACACACTATTTCGAAGACCTTGATAGTTTATTTTTGAAAAAAATGTCAGAAGGTCGTATACGTTGGCCACCGTCGGTTTCTTCCCATGGGCCACCCAGTAAGAAAGAAAGGCAAACATTTTAAAGGTAAGACAGACCACCGGACCAAGCCTTGTAACCGAACCGGGGATGATATACTCGAAATGGTGAAGGATACGAAAGTAGTATTTGGAAATGGACGGGACAACGAACCTGTTTCCAAAGACGCTATGGGAGCACCCAGTTGGACATAGCTATCTAGGATGTCCAATGAAGCAGCCTTTCGACTTCATGAGTTTTCAAGGAAGGGGCCAGGTGTTCTAAAAGCCTTCGTGGAGGTATAGTTTATAAGATTGACCATTATGTTGTCGTTCCATTAATGCAAATTATCATTAATAGTTTTTCATGCAGAGAGTTTAAAAGAGCTTAGGAAGCTAGCCCAGGAGTTGAGCTACATGGATACTCACTGGGTTCCACCCAGTCCCCCACCGGCGCGGTCCGGTGGCATGCCATCGAGCTTCGCTTTGTGGACACCCGGTTCCTCTGACACTAGGATGGGTGGGACTTCTGCTGCACACACACCACCCCTGCATAGTGCTGGGCAGGGGCTGGTAGCTGAGGAGGAGGACAACGATGAGGATGACAGTGAGGACGAGGGCGGGGACACAGGCTACTACGTGGACCAGCAAAGGCAGTGGGAGATAGGCTACTCTGGCCAGCAGTAGCACCAGGGGGACACAGACTACTCCAGCTAGCAACAGCACCAGTGGGGCCATTGGCCAACAGAGGAGATTGGCCTATCTCAGCTATATGGAGCCCCATTTGGTACCCAAACATATGACTAGGTACTCTATTGATATTTGTCATTGTTGGTTAGATTAACATAACAAACGTAAGCTTTTTGAGTAACCCTATCTATTTTTGTACTTGCAGGGCACCAGTCACACGCAAGGGCCTCATCGTTCCACCCGCCAGCATGACTGCACCGACGTTAGGTACACTCCCAATGTGTTGGCCACACACCCGAAGAGATAGAGGTGTCTAAGACACCCGTACACTCTTGGATCATAGGGTCTAGTCATTCGACTGGTTGGATGTATTAGATTAGATGGACATTTAGTATGTACTAGTGGAACTAGCATCGACTTGTATCTTTCGACTTGGTTATGCATGTAGACCAAATGATAATTTAATGGTTATATGCGTGGCTATTTGCTTCTTTCGTTATTTGTCTCAGGAAAACACTTTGTAATGAAAGGCTGAGAGTCTCAACTGACCAACCGAAGGCCTGCCATGCCATTACTAGGGGCGTGGCACTGATGCGCCACAGACCATGGTGCGGCAGGCCCTCGACTAGGAAACGCACCACTACATGACATCAGCAGGACTAAGTGGCTAAATACATTGTCTAGTACACAACAACATACTAATATGAGTAATCCTTGTAAGATTTTTTTCCCTACATAAAAAACAAACAACAACAACATCGTCCTACATTACAAATGAGGTTGAAAGTACCCTAGTCATCGCCACCATTGTACAACAACTTGCGGATACATGGGTGTATGCTGAGTCTCTGAGTGATGAGTAATTGTCAACTGGGATGATGCGCATGTTCTTTGGCTTGTGTTGTGCAGGTGTCGAGCACGGATACAGTGATCAGAGGCAAGGTGAAGGTCAAGTAGAGACGTGTCGTGCCGATGGACCGAGAGTGGCAAAGGGCGGACGTGAGGCTTGGACTGAGGGACCGGTGGCCCGAGGATCAGCTGTGGTGGCTGACAGCCTGGGACAGCGACGAGCGAAGACTTGCGGTCATGTGTTGCCTAAGTCGTGGACTTGGGGACACGTGTCGGTGGACGGGGTGCACGGGTGGTGCATCCCCTCTACAGCTTCGGTTTGGTGGTAGAGCCAGAGAAAAACCATCGGGTGGCCGGTTTCCAGGTTTGGGCCTCAAAACCTAGGCGCGGATGGTTTCCGAGTTTGGCCACAAAACTCGGGCTGAGGACGGTTTCCAGGTTTGGGCCTCAAAACCTGGGTGCTGCGGGTTTGCTGAGTTTGGGCCACAAAACTCAGGCTTGGTGGGCTGGTTTCCCGGTTTGGGCCTCAAAACCGGGGGTTGCTCGTGAAGGCTGGTTTCCCGGTTTGGGCCTCAAAACCGGGGGTGAGACGTCCGGGAAAAGGACGGCAGAGCGGTGGCAACACGTGGCGGCAATCAGGAGGTTGCGTCGAGGCAAAGCTACGAGTTGTGCGGGCGTGGCCGTCGGATCCACCTACCATCGAGTTGGTCCAGAATAACCTTAGGGTTTAGCTGGTTCGCTCTGTAAGTAGTTAGGGGTAGACTGGGAATTAGGAATAGTTAGAATTAGGATAAGTAGGGGGAGACACCCACCTCCCCATTCATCTCAGTCATTTGCTCTTTGCTTCTAGGTTTTCCTGCTTTCCCTCTCCTCTGCTGTAGCGAACCTGAGATCCACAGAGAAGAGAACAATACCTCTGTGCCCGTGAGATTTTGAGGAAGTGAGACCGTAATCTCACTGTTGTAGCGTGTGGTAGCCACACGGTTGCAAATTTGTGGTTGTGATTCGCGTTTTGTTCTTGTTCTTCGCGGGTTGCTTTTCTCCACGTTTTTCCCGTCGATCGATCTCTTTGCTTGGTGTGTCGTTTGCAAATCCGTTTGAACCAAGTTGTTCTAGATCGTGAGGCACTTCTTTCCACCGAAGGAATTCACCTCTAACCTCACGAGCTAGTAGATCGGTTGATTTTCGTTTCGGGTCAAGTTTTTCTCCCTTCCCCCGAATTTCTTCGATTCATCGATTTGGAGTTAGGCTCGAGCCATGATCTCTTAGAGATAGCTCACTATCCTCCCTGTGACTTCTCTCACCAAGTTTGATCCCTAGGGGATTTGTTTTGGTTGAGATCAAGTCGAATCGGTGGTCAAACAGTGCTGCTGCGGGGTGACCGGATGCTGACTCGGGACGACCAGACGCTAGGGCAGTGCGCCCGGTGGTTGAACACTCTCTGTGTTTCGTTTGGTCTTGACCGGACGCTCGGTTTCATTCTGACCGGACTCGACCCTGTCACTGTTCATCGGTTGTTTTTCTGTTCGACCGGACGCTCTGTTCAAGTGACCGGACGCTCCCCTCAGTGAGTCCGGTCAGGAACATAGAGGTTCCAGAACCGATTTCCTATGACCGGACGCGTCCGGTGCCTGGTGACCGGACGCTCTGGTGAGTCCGGTCAGTGCTGTCTCGTGCTGTTTCGTTCGCGGTTCGCACGTCCGTTGTCGGTTTTGGTTTCCGTCTTTTGCGTTGGGTTTCTGGAGTTGTGTAGTGTCCCGCTGTGCTTCTTGGAAGCATCCACCCTACATCTAGGGTCATGGACACTTGCAAGCTCTAGGTTTGCTCTTGGGGTTGATTCTCGGGACAGTGGCAACAAGTTTCCGAAAGGAAAATTTGAAGCTCCCATTCACCCCCCCCCCTCTGGTCGCTTTCTGGTAGCACTTTCGGTCCTTCAATTGGTATCAGAGCGGGTTAAGGATCTTCCACCTTAGCCGGTTCCAGATCCACAGAAGGCGACATGGATCGCGGCGTGGGCAAACCGTCGTTCTTTGATGGGACGAACTATGCGTATTGGAAGATACACATGTCGGCCTATCTCCAGAGCATGGGCTCTTCTGTTTGGGAGATTTGCAACAGGGCCGATTACGTTGTCTTGGCTGCTCGTGTCACTCAGCTTCAGATCGATGAGCACGAAGCAAATAGCCGAGCTCGTAACGCTCTTTTCTCCTGTTTGAGCATGTCTGAGTTTGATCGCGTTTCTCACCTCCCCACGGCTCGGGAGATTTGGGCGACCCTCATGCGCTTTCATGAGGGAACCACTCAAGTCAAATCCCGTCTCTACAAGTCGCACAAGCAGGAGTATGAGAACTTTCGACACATGCCTGGCGAGAGCATAGAGAGTTTATTCGCTCGCTTTCAGGTTATTGTCAACAAGATGCGAGCTACCAAGGAGCTGTTGCCTTTCGACGATCATGAGAGGGCGTTGAAGCTTTTGCATACTCTCGATCAGTCGGTGTGGGACTCAAAGGTCCAGGCGATCATCGAATCGTCTAACTATGAGACCCTCACATGCGACGAGCTCTTTAGTAAGCTCAAGTCTAGTGAGATTGATGCCATGTCGAGGGCTTCTTATGAAAATCCTTCTGGCCCGACTATGGCTTTGGTTTCTGGCTCTTCAGCTAACCCCTCTGGAGGATTTGCACTTTCTTCACTCTTCTCTGTCACAGAGGACCAGCTGGAGTCTTTGGGGGATGACGAGTTGGCTTTGCTTGCCAACCGGTTCTCGCGGTTCCACAACAACCGCATGAACCGTCGCCGCGGAGGAGGACACTCAGGATGCTATGAGTGCGGCGACCCCGACCACTTCATCGCCAACTGTCCCAAGAAGAAGCACTCATTTGGGAAGGGCGATCATGGGCACAAGTACGACTCCGGCAAGCGCAAGGAGAAGTACGTCCCCGCAAGGCACAAGCGGAAGGGCGGCTTCAACAAGGAGTACATCAAGACCAAGTACTTGGAGAAGGCCTAAGCTGAGCAGCGTGCGTTCTTCGCCACGCTCAGTGACATCGACGACTCGGATGACGACTCCGCTTCCTCAAGCGACGACGAGTCCGAGAAGAAGAAGAGGATCGAGGACAAGCTCAACGGCCTCTGCTTCTTCGCCGACGACGAGGGTTTCTGTACTATGGCCCTCGGCAAGGAGGTCAACGGCGAGCTGGAGGACACTCCTCGGAATGACGACGACGACGACGACACCTCCCAGGTATCTCTGACTCCCGATGAGCTTTCCGCTGAGGTCGAGAAACTTACTGTCGCGCTTCTTAGTCAAGACAAGCTGCTTAGGCGTGCCGCTAGAGAGCGCAAGGAGTTTAGGCAGAAGTGGGAGGACACGGTGAGAGAGCTTGAGTTTGCCAAGTCCACCGTGGTCGTGTCTGAGGATGCCGAGTGCGAGATGTGCACCACGCACATGACTGACCTTCTCACTTTGAGAGGTAAGTATGCTGCGTTGGTAGGAGAGGTGGATGAGCTCCGGGCTAGACCCATGCTGTTGGGTGCGTGCAAGACTTGTCCAGTCTTGCAATCTGAGTTGGCAGAGAAGAATGCCAAGATTGTGTCTCTTGAAGAGGCCAACTCAGGTAGCACATGTGTGGCTAGGTGTGCTCTTTGTGAGGGTTTGGAGATGGAGATTGCAAACGTGAAGCATGACAAGATGCAAACCGAGGAGGAAAACACATACCTTCGGGCCATCTTGTAATGGGTGTCTTGTGGTGAGCCGCAGCTCGGGATGATGATCTCCCAATTCAAGCGAGCTGCTGGAGGTCCTGGTGTAGGCTTTGCTCCGGGCGTTGATGTTTCTGCTTTTGGGAAGATTGGAGAGTCGAGTGGTTTGAACCCGAGTGAGAAGCCCAACTCCACCACTACTCCCAAACTTACCAAGCTTCCACCCAAAGAGCCTCTCAAGCCTAACACCAAGGATGGAGTGTTTGAGGAACCTCCGAGAGCTCCACCCAAGAACCAAGTGTGGCATCCCAAACCCAACCACTTGAAGAACAAGCTTGATACGATGCCACCTATCCAGGAGGAGTGTTTGCCACAGAAGGGCAAAGTGATCCAAACCCACAACCGTGAGTACCAACAACCCCCTTTGAGAGCGGTGAGGTACCATTGTGAGCACTGTGGGCGAGATGAACACTTGAGTGAGTTCTGCTTTCGGCGCAAGAGAGAGGCGCACCGTGCTAGGGAGATGAACAACCCGGACATGTACCATCCTTTCCATGATGTACATGTGACGAACGTTCAGAGGAGAGCTCTGAGGAGAGCGGCTAGGCCTAGAGGTCCAGAACCTCAAGTTCCCAGGCCTAGGCGTCAGGGAGGTCGTGCCCGGTGGGAGCCTGCAGTTGTAGGCTATGGACCCCGTGGCAGAGGCTTTGTAGTTGAGCGTTTTCCCCCACCGCGTTTTGAGTATCGCGATGGACACTCTTCCTTTAGCGGACCACGTTTTCCTCAACGTGGTGATCGCTTCCCCCGTAGGCGTGCTAGGAATGGTTTTTTTACTAACCGTTCTTTTGAGCAGCCGACCCAACACTGGTATTCTTCCTACTTCACTAACCCCAGTGTTGGACCGTATGCTCACCCTATGTCTTTTTATTGATGTAGGTAAAACAATTGGAGAACGTTTGGTTGGTGGATTCCGGTTGTTCAAGGCACATGACCGGAAACGCCAAGTGGTTCTCCAGTCTTAGTCCAGTCGCCGGAAAGGAGTTTATCACCTTCGGCGACAATAGCAAAGGTAAAGTGTTGTCTCGTGGGTCGGTGCGAGTTAATGAGCACTTTGTGTTGCGCGATGTTGCTCTTGTTTCTAACTTGCATTTTAACCTTCTTTCTGTTTTGCAACTCTTTGACGACGACTATGAGATTCGTTTTAAACCGAATCTCAGTCGTATTTTGGATCCTCAGGGCAATCTTGTGTGTTTGATTTTGCCCTTTGGAAAAGTCTTTCGTGCGAATTTCTCAGAGTCTTTTGGCATTTCTCGTTGTCTTGTGGCTGGACCTTCCTCCTCTGATCTTTGGAAGTGGCATAGGAGACTTGGACATTTGAGCTTCGACTTGCTTGCAAGACTTAGTTCACTTGGCCTAATCCGAGGATTGCCCAAGTTATCCATGGAGAAGGATCTTGTTTGCCACTCTTGTAGACATGGGAAGATGGTTGCCGCTCCCCACCATCCAGTGACTCAGGTCATGACCAAGCGCCCTGGAGAGCTTTTGCACATGGACCTTGTTGGTCCGGCTCGGGTGAGCTCAGTTGGGGGGAAGTGGTATGTGCTTGTTGTTGTTGATGACTTTTCGAGATATTCGTGGGTCTTCTTTTTAGCTGAGAAGACCGAGACTTTCTCCTTTGCTCGCAATCTGATTTTGCGTCTTCAGAATGAGCTCCCTTTGAACTCGATGCGAGCTATTAGGAGTGATAATGGCTCCGAATTCAAGAATTCGGATTTTGAGAAGTTTTGTAACTCCTTTGGTTTAGAGCATCAGTTTTCTTCCCCCTACACACCGTCACAGAATGGTGTTGTAGAGAGGAAGAATCGGACCCTTGTAGAGATGGCCAGAACGATGCTCGATGAGCATAGGACTCCTAGGCGATATTGGGCCGAAGCTATGAGCACTGCATGCTACATTTCAAATTGCATTTTTCTCCGAGCTTTCTTGAAAAAGACTTCTTATGAGTTGCGTTTTGGAAAACTGCCCAAGGTGAGTTATTTTCGAGTTTTTGGTTGCCATTGTTTTATACTCAAAAAGGGCAACTTGGACAAATTTGAGTCTCGTTCTTCTGTCGGTGTGTTTTTAGGTTATGGCACTCATACTCGCGCTTATCGTGTACTTAACCTTGACACTAACCGAGTCATGGAGACATCCGATGTCACCTTCGACGAGACCATGGTTTGTCCTTCTTCTCGTTTTGAGCGTGCAGGTGATCATGAGGTTGGTGAGCCTCTTTTTGATGATGAGGATGAGGGTGCTGAAGGTATGGATGATCCAGCACCTCCTCCACCTGCTGTGCCGCAAGGAGCGGCTTCTACGACAACTCATGGCCCCGACACGTCTTCTTCCTGGGGGCCGTCGGATCCGCCACCCCGAGCGGTACCTTTTGTACCCGGGGAGGCACCAGCTGCTGTTGAGGGGGAGATCATGTCTGCACGGGAGGCGCCACGACACATCCAGCGCCAACACCCCCCTCAGCAGATGATCGGCAACATTGACGAACGGGTCACTCGGTACAGGTCTCAAATCTCTCACTTTGCTCATTCTGCTTTTGTTGCTGATTTTGAGACCCGAGATGTTGGACACGCTTTGATGGATCCGGATTGGGTCAATGCCATGCATGAGGAGCTTGAGAACTTTGAGAGAAATCGGGTTTGGGTTCTAGTGTCTCCACCTTCTGAGTGTCATCCAATTGGGACAAAATGGGTTTTCAAAAACAAACAGGGAGAAGATGGCCATGTTGTGAGAAACAAGGCCAGACTCGTAGCCCAGGGATATAGTCAGAAGGAGGGGATAGACTATGAGGAGACATTTGCTCCTGTAGCTCGTTTGGAGGCAATTAGGATACTCTTGGCTTTTGCTGCATCCAAAGGTTTCAAACTTTTTCAAATGGATGTCAAGAGTGCCTTCTTAAACGGCTACATAGAAGAGGAGGTGTATGTTAGACAACCCCTCGGTTTTGAAAATCCCAAGTTTCCAAACCATGTCTTTAAACTCCACAAAGCTTTGTATGGTTTGAAACAAGCCCCTAGAGCCTGGTATGATAGGTTGAAAACTTTTTTGCTTGCTAAGGGTTTTAAAATGGGATGTGTAGATAAAACGCTCTTTCTCCTCAAGCAAGGCACTGATACTCTCTTGGTCCAAATTTACGTGGATGATATCATTTTTGGTGGTTCGTCTCACGCTTTGGTTGCCAAGTTTGCAGATACAATGAGCAGGGAATTTGAGATGAGCATGATGGGAGAATTGACGTTTTTCCTCGGGTTGCAAATCAAGCAATCCCGAGAAGGGACGTTTGTGCACCAGGACAAGTACACCAAGGACTTGCTGAAGAGGTTCGATATGGGTGAGGCCAAGCCTCTTCTAACACCCATGTCGACCACGACGGCCCTGGATGCGGACAAGGATGGAGAAGCTGTGGACCAGAAGGAGTACCGAAGCATGATCGGGTCACTGCTCTACCTGACGGCGACACGCCCGGACATCCAGTTCGTGGTGTGTTTGTGTGCGCGCTTTCAGGCATCGCCGCGCACTTCTCACCGTCAGGCGGTCAAGCGCATTTTCAGGTACCTTCGTTTCACACCTGAGTTCAGGATTTGGTATTCAGCTTCCTCCACCCTCTCCCTTTGCGGCTATTCTGATGCCGATTTTGCTGGTTGTCGCATTGAGCGCAAGTCCACTTCTAGGACTTGTCAATTTATTGGTTCTTCTCCTGTATCGTGGTCTTCTCGCAAGTAGTCTAGTGTCGCCCAGTCTACCACGGAGGCTGAGTATGTTGCTGCGGCTAGCTGCTGTTCCCAGTTGCTTTGGATGATGGCCACTTTGCGTGATTTTGGTCTGAGCTTCTCTCGTGTTCCTTTGCTTTGTGACAGCACGAGTGCGATTAACGTTGCTAAGAACCCCGTGCTTCACTCGAAGACCAAACACATTGATGTGCGCTTTCACTTTTTGCGAGACCATTA
This sequence comes from Coix lacryma-jobi var. lacryma-jobi, assembly GCA_009763385.1. Classification (NCBI taxonomy): domain Eukaryota; kingdom Viridiplantae; phylum Streptophyta; class Magnoliopsida; order Poales; family Poaceae; genus Coix; species Coix lacryma-jobi. Next base: position 150,579,186 of record CM019824.1, read on the forward strand.
TGAGAAGGGTGATATCGACCTTCACCATGTCGATACTCATCATCAGTTAGCTGATATTTTCACCAAGCCTTTGGACGAATCAACCTTTAATCGGTTGAGGGGTGAGCTTGATGTGTGTTTCCCCTTTTAGATGGGGGAAACAGTTTGGTTCTTGTATCATAGTCTGACTCTTTTTCGTTGTCTTTGTTTTCTTTTGCATTTTAGCATACGCATTTACATTCTGAGCTTCATATATATAATCATTAGAATGTAACTATGCTCTATGTAGTATGCTCCGATGCTTATGATGATGCTTGTAGCTTATGCTCTTTCTGATCACTAGTACATGTTGTGAGCTGAGCTATTTTTGAATGGTGAACCTGCTTAACAAAGTTAAAACTGAAAATGTTCACCATTGAGATATGCAACTAGCATGTGTAGGATGTGTTGAGTTCACTCGTGCTTTTCATATATGCTAGGTTGCTATGTCTCTAGTTCTGAGTCTCTCACTTGCTTGGTTTGTTCATATCCTGTCAATAAAATTGAACCAAGTTTTAGTGAACTGAAAAGATCGAGATGGGACTGCTTGTCAACACATCACGGTATCGAGACTGTTTCTCATTGCACATTTGAGTTAAACTCGAGCCGTGTAGTGTATGACCAAAACCGACGCTTTAAGCTTCTGATTGCATTTTGCATAGGCTTCGCTCGGTTGAAAAGTTAGGCAATGACAAGCTTTCAACCTCTCGCAAACATCTGCTAAACTTCTGAACTTGTGTTATTTCACCGCTGCAACTCCGATTTAAAACTGAAATCACAAGTGTATGCTTCATTCTATAGCATGATGTTTGAACTTTGCTAGGGGTAGTTCACCTAGTATACATGCTTAGCACTTGTTCGGATTCCTGTGTATACATGTGTAGTGCTATTTTGATGGTGACTATCTTTTTGGCTAAAAACTGCTCACTGTGCTTTCATGTTCATATTTCGTATATAGTGATCAGTCTGAGCCTTTGCTAGCATTTTGTGGATGATGTTGAGTCATTGGAGTTATACTGTGCAGAGCATCTTTGTATTGTCTTGACTATATTCCTGAAGCTGCTAACTTGCATTTTGATTCATATGCATGTTCGAAGGGGGAGTTTTTTCTCTTGTTAGCACTTTTGTTTTGGTGCATTTTTCTGAGGGGGAGAATTTTTACTTGATAAGTGCATTTTCAACTAAGGGGGAAAATTGCAAATCATATGCTTCCTCGAAGTTCAACTAAGGGGGAATGTTCAAATCTTGTGTTTTCTGAGTTGAATCAAGGGGGAGTTTTCCTGGCTGCGTGCACTTTTTCGAGGGGGAGTTTGTTGCTTCGCATTGGCCGTAAGGCATTGGTATCGAGCTCTTTTGCTAGTTGTGTTGAGCCTCTGTGCCTCTATCTTGAGGGACTAGCATTTTGCCTCGATTTTTGAAGTTGGTTTTGGCTAGCGGTGTTGAGCCTGTTCTACCTCTTCTTGAGGGCTAGCTTTGCTTTGCTTGGTTGCGTCGAGCCGTTGCCCATGTCTTTGGGAACCAAGTTGCTTTGCTCTTTCCACTTGACCTTCTTCAGCTTTGCTATGCTTTTGGGTCATTTGGTCGAGTTCTCTTTTCTCCTTCTTCCTCCTTCTTTTTGTATTATGATTTGTTTTGGTAGTTGACAATGCACTCATCAAGGGGGAGATTACGGATACATGGGTGTATGCCGAGTCTCTGAGTGATGAGTGATTGTCAACTGGGATGATGCGCATGTTCTTTGGCTTGTGTTGTGCAGGTGTCGAGCACGGATACAGTGATCAGAGGCAAGGTGAAGGTCAAGTAGAGACGTGACGTGCCAATGGACCGAGAGTGGCGAAGGACGGACGTGAGGCTTGGACTGAGGGACCGGTGGCCCGAGGATCAGCTGTGGTGGCTGACAGCCTGGGACAGCGACGAGCGAAGACTTGCGGTCATGTGTTGCCTAAGTCGTGGACTTGGGGACACGTGTCGGTGGACGGGGTGCACGGGTGGTGCATCCCCTCTACAGCTTCAGTTTGGTGGTAGAGCCAGAGAAAAACCATCGGATGGCCGGTTTCCAGGTTTGGGCCTCAAAACCTGGGCGCGGATGGTTTCCGAGTTTGGCCACAAAACTCGGGCTGAGGACGGTTTCCAGGTTTGGGCCTCAAAACCTGGGTGCTGCGGGTTTGCTGAGTTTGGGCCACAAAACTCAGGCTTGGTGGGCTGGTTTCCCGGTTTGGGCCTCAAAACCGGGGGTGAGACATCCGGGAAAAGGACGGCAGAGCGGTGGCGGCACGTGGCGGCAATCGGGAGGTTGCGTCGAGGCAAAGCTACGAGTTGTGCGGGCGTGGCCGTCGGATCCACCTACCATCGAGTTGGTCCAGAATAACCTTAGGGTTTAGCTGGTTTGCTCTGTAAGTAGTTAGGGGTAGAGTGGGAATTAGGAATAGTTAGAATTAGGATAAGTAGGGGGAGACACCCACCTCCCCATTCATCTCAGTCATTTGCTCTTTGCTTCTAGGTTTTCCTGCTTTCCCTCTCCTCTGCTGTAGCGAACCTGAGATCCACAGAGAAGAGAACAATACCTCTGTGCCCGTGAGATTTTGAGGAAGTGAGACCGTAATCTCACTGTTGTAGCGTGTGGTAGCCACACGGTTGCAAATTTGTGGTTGTGATTCGTGTTTTGTTCTTGTTCTTCGCGGGTTGCTTTTCTCCACGTTTTTCCCGTCGATCGATCTCTTTGCTTGGTGTGTCGTTTGCAAATCCGTTTGAACCAAGTTGTTCTAGATCGTGAGGCACTTCTTTCCACCGAAGGAATTCACCTCTAACCTCACGAGCTAGTAGATCGGTTGATTTTCGTTTCGGGTCAAGTTTTTCTCCCTTCCCCCGAATTTCTTCGATTCATCGATTTGGAGTTAGGCTCGAGCCATGATCTCTTAGAGATAGCTCACTATCCTCCTTGTGACTTCTCTCACCAAGTTTGATCCCTAAGGGATTTGTTTTGGGTGAGATCAAGTCGAATCGGTGGTCAAACAGTGCTGCTGCGGGGTGACCGGACGCTGACTCGGGACGACCGGACGCTAGGGCAGTGCGTCCGGTGGTTGAACACTCTCTGTGTTCTGTTTGGTCTTGACCGGACGCTCGGTTTCATTCTGACCAGACTCAACCTCGTCACTGTTCATCGGTTGTTTTTCTGTTCGACCGGACGCTCTGTTCAAGTGACCGGACGCTCCCCTCAGTGAGTCTAGTCAGGAACAGAGAGGTTCCAGAACCGATTTCCTGTGACCGGACGCGTCCGGTGCCTGGTGACCGGATGCTCTGGTGAGTCCGGTCAGTGCTGTCTCGCGCTGTTTCGTTCGCGGTTCGCACGCCCGTTGTCGGTTTTGGTTTCCGTCTTTTGCGTTGGGTTTCTGGAGTTGTGTAGTGTCCCGCTGTGCTTCTTGGAAGCATCCACCCTACATCTAGGGTCGTGGACACTTGCAAGCTCTAGGTTTGCTCTTGGGGTTGATTCTCGGGACAGTGGCAACAAGTTTCCAAAAGGAAAATTTGAAGCTCCCATTCACCCCCCCCCTCTGGTCGCTTTCTGGTAGCACTTTCGGTCCTTCACAACTCACCGTCGGAATCCCAATCCTCCACCACAAACTCATTGTCGCAACTAGTCTGGCCACCTTTTGCCCCATTTGCCTTGCTCTTATAGTAAGCTGCCACCGCGAGATCTACCTGGGTCAAAAAGTCATCGTCCTCCAACTGCATGTTCTCCTCCGCTAAAGCGATCAACTCGCTCAATCTATTATTATCGTCATCCTCCTCCTGCAAACCCGCCTCCGCTAGAGCGATGAGCTCGCTCAACCTGGAAGTATCGCCCCCCTTGACCGCCTTCTTTTCCGCCTCAGCCGTCTTCTTTTCCAGATATCTTGAGCGGGCCACCTCTACAACATGGTCTCAACTGCATCCTATCTCTGTATGAACAAAATACAAACATTTAGCATGTATTGTAGGTCAACAAGTAACAACCAAAATATGGGTCAATACTCATTGGCACATAGGGAATCAATAAGGTTGTCTAGGGCCTTCTCTTCTTTTCTTGCCGCCTCCCTTACTCTATCCTCCTCTTCCTTCTGCTGCCTTGCCAAATGCCATTTCTTCCACTCAACACGCATCGAGGTAAGAACACCCCTTTGCCTAGCTAGCTCACGCATCTTTTGTTTGCGTTCTTCAATGTAATCGTCGACGAGTTGAGATCCATAACATATCTTTTGTGCAATAAGTTGCTTCTTCCCAATTGTTTCCTTCAACTCCCCTTGTTTTCTTCTAAAGGACTCCATCTTGCATTTCCTGGTGCTCTGTTGAATATAAGAAATTGAAAATAAGTTAGCAAATACCATATATTTGATCTCATGCTATCCACAATAATAACCAACCTCATCATAGTCGACCATATGGCCGCACTAGTAGCCTATTCCAAGCTCCGAAGGAATTAGGCCATAATACGCTTCGACAACACATTTGCAGAGGCGTGGAGGTTCTTTAAAGATTACCATATCTTTCCTCTTCTCCTTTTCCTTTGGTGACGGCTCCGACCAATGAGACTTAGGACCATAGAGCCACTCTCTGAAAAAATACTTCCGAAGTCCATGGAGCTAAAATAGGATAGATTAGTACATGTACAAAAGGTAGGTAAAGAGTTCAAGAGATAAACTTTTCGCTTACCTTGTCAATGTTGGGACACACAAAATCCAGCGTATTCTCATGACATATTATAGCTTGCTCTCTGCAATAGCATCGAGGGGGTGTTTCGAGCCGTCTTACTGAAGCAAGGTGCTTCTGCTTAGCCGTCATTGGCGGCGGGGGGTTAGGCGGAGGTGGAACCCACCGCTCAAAATGCTCACGTGGATGTGTCCTTCTCCACGAGTCATTGAAAAGGAGGTACCTTGGGTCAAACTTGTTAGGACCATCGATCCACTAAAAAAAGCACCTATGAGGGTCCTCCTATAGAACATGGTTCATAGAAAATATTAGTAAACAGTAACTCAAATGAAGAAACAATGCAAGTGAGAAAATTACTTATATTAAAGTGACTGCATGTGTAGAAGCAACAAACAACTGTATGTGGATGTCTCGATTGGAAAACGTGGGCCAAAAAACCATAATCACAGTTAAGGACATGGAGGTCAGGAGGGACGGGGACATCTTTGCTAGATGCATCGGGGTATAGTTGCCTAGGACGACCCCGTTCTTATCAAAACTTCTCCCGATACAAGTTTTACATCTAACCAAATAAAATAACAAAAACAATTAATATGTAACTAAAATATAACATATAAGAACTAAAAAAATACAACCTACGCTTAGCTAATTATATACGTCAAAACTAAAAAACATATCCATAGTTTTGCCTACCTAACTAATTAACATTAACATAGATGAAAAAACTAATTTTTTATTTAAATACTAATCATACTGTTTCAATCCACCATTCATTACCCCTAACTTTGCTTTTTGCATACAACAAATAAGAACATTTCCTACAAGCCCTAACTTTGCAATTTCCACGGTTAAATCAACAAATAAGAACATCATTACCGTCATCGAGGTTGAGGAGAAGCTTGGGGAGGGGAGGGAGGGGTGGCCGACCATAGGGAGGGGGGAGGCCGGTCGGAAGGCTTCGAGGACGCGGGTGACAGCAGGGCAGACACCCCTTCTGTTTTCCGAAGAAGGGGAAGTGTAGAGCAGGTGAGAAGGGTGTTCGTCGCCGTGGCCTTAAGAGCACCCCTGCCACGCCAAGATGCGTGGCACGACAGGGGTGCCACATCAGTCCGATCGGTGATCGGACATTGCCCACGTGACACCCCTGTCACGTCACCATGCACGGCGCGGCAGTGTGTTTTGGCTGCGCCTGCGGCATGTGTGGCGTGGCCAAAAGAGTTAGTTTTTAAAAAAAAAATCTTATTTTTATTTTTTAAAAAAAGGGTTAAAAATAAAAAAAATCCCGACTAGGGTCACTGATGGGTGATGGCCACCTATTGGCTATTGTGTGCGTCTATGCCACACACAGACACAGATCATCTAATCCGTCAGTAAGTGGTGCGAACAAGAGTACTTCTGTTCCGACCCTGTGGGATTTATTTTCGTCTACCTATTTTATTTTATATACACAGAAAAACGTTGTATGGAATCAATAAATAGTTCATCACTCAGGTTGAAAGATGTACTCCCTCCGTTTATAAAAACACGCAACTATGGGTTCCGTATCAAAAAAAAGTACTTCGCGTTTGACCACGTTTCTAACAAATAGTATAAATATTTATTAATCCAAATAAATTTACTATAAAAATATATTTCATAATTAATCTAATGATGTTAATTTGATATTATAAATATTAATATATTTTTATCTATAATTGTTTAAACTTAAGATACTAAAACATGCTACTGTGCTAGAATTGCATGTTTTGTTGGACGGAGGGAGTAGATTAGATAGGAAGAGTACCAAAATATCTAGTAACAGTACCTATATTTTCTACTATTATTATTTATAAAGAAATATGTAGTATTCTTAACAAAATATATAGATGCAGTTATTTTGATCTCATGTCTAGTGCATGCTCCCGGCCGTTCCATCTCAGGTTGACAGGGTGAACTGGGACTGCGGGGCTGCGGGCTGCTGGAGATAGCTGCTCACTGATCTCAACCTCGTCCATCTCCAGACTACAAGTTGTACATCCCCACGGTGGGCTGCTCATGGACGACAAGGGCTGTTCCTCTCGTTTCATGCCAATTTGCTTTGATGCTATCGTGCAACAACCATATCGTCCATCGAATTCGATTCTGTTTTATTCATCTAAAATTGGAAACGGAAGCATGAAGATACTCCCTCCATCCGCAAAAAGATGCAAATCTATGTTTCCGAGACCACATTAGCGACGGAGCAAAATTATTTACACACCCCCGCTTTAGGGTGCGTTTGGCATGGCTGTGGCTGTGGCCGAAACTGCTCCGGCTGTGGCTGTGGTGGTGAAGTAGCTTATCTGGCTAAGCTGAAGTCGTTTTTCAAAAGTGTTTGACAAAACGGCTTTTTGTTGCAAAACGAGAGCACAGCTAGGGAGGGAGCCGCGGGGAGCCAGTATTTTTGGCTCCACATCCGCCAAACTGCTCTAGAGAGCACGAAATCCGGATGCTTCGTGGCTGGAGCCGTTTTGAAACCATCGTTTGGCACAGCTTCTCAATAAGCCGGTGCTGAAACCATTTATTCCTTTTGCAGATCCTTGCAGGCGCACTGCCACCGAGGTCATTGAGTTGCAGGTAAAAAGATGGTACCAAGATAAGGTGACTTCAGAGATTTGTGGCTGAGAAATGTCTGCAGAATTAGAGGGATGTGAGAGCAGGACCTCCTGTTTTCCTAACTTATGGCTTATACAGCTATTCTATCAGTCCCCGAATAAATAGATTTCTAGAGTTATCTAAAGTTAAAATTTTTATAAACTTTGACTGAATTTTTAAAAAAAACATCAAGATTTATGCTATCAAATTAATATTATTAGATATACTATAGACTATTTTCCAAAATATGCACATTTTATGTCATAAATATCATTGCTCTTTTCTATAAATCTAGTCAAACTTTAAAAATTTGACTGACATAGATTTTAGAAATTAATTTATTTAGAGATAAAAAGAGTATACAAGTCTAAATTGTATTTTTTGTTGGACAAGACCAAAGAGCTAAAATTGTATTATTTGCCGGACAGAGGTAGTATCAATCTATCGGCCCGCCAACCGATTCTTTGAATCTTGATCGGTCCTCACTACTGCGCAAAATGCAGTGTTGCATGTGGCGGACCAGATTGGGTATAGTGAAGGAGGCCCATGCCGTCAGGAAGACCAACGACCAGCTAACCAACCAGTGGAAGAACTTTATAGTTCTGAAAACTTGTAAACATCATCAATGCCTATGTACATGAGAGGACGAATAAAATTACATACTGTAAATATATGTCCAAAGGTTCATCCAACTTTTGCATAAGAAAAAGAGGCCTGCGCTGTTCATCAAATTGGACATTTCCTAAGCTTTCGACTCCATGGAATGGCCGTTTCTGTTGGAAGTCTTGGGAGCTCTACAAATTGGAGGAATTGGATATCGGCAATACAAAGCGTGGGTCTGGACTAGTTGGGGGAAGTCGTCAATGGCCTCCATCATGGCCGAACCAACTACCAAGGATGAAATTCGAGCCGTCGATGGAGAATTCAACACCGACCTCCTCAGAACCGGGAAGGCCTGAAGATACTAGGAGTAGGGCTGTTGAAGGGCGATGAATGGAGGCGAAGGATTCAGGAAGCGGCCAGGTGAGGATGAGTTGAGGGCTAAACACCACGGACCACCAATTCATAGGCATAGCCTTCAGATCAGCCCTAGACCCTGCCAGGCAGTCCAACGACGATGACAACGAAGGCTCTTCAGTAAAACCGAGCGAAAAGTCAGAGTCGGACCTGCTTGAGGGAGCGACATGAATTTATTTTTTTATTGAAGGCCTTATGAAGGACCGAGATGGCGGTTAATTAGAGGGAGAGTGTATGGTTCTAGAGTTGACATGCATCTCAAAATCAACGTCTTCTATAAATCTAGATAACACATGCCAACTGTTAGGTTTAGTCTCACATCAGAAATTGATGACGGTGGGACTCTAACGCTACGGCTTTATTTTGGGATATAGATAAAAATAAACAATATATTTGGACAATGGTATTTGTGCACAAATACAACTCGGTCACATTTTGCGCAAGTCCTCAATCACTAAATATATATTAAAAACAATAGAATTTTACTCCCACTCTCTCCCTGTAGATGAACTGCGTTTCAGCCACAAAATGGCGGCGTTGAAGCAGCTAAACATTGAGAGCATTATAGAGGGGCAGCAGGCCATGCAGCAGACCGCCGTCAGGCTGAGGCTGGGACAGCCTGTTGTCGGACGTTGTACATGAGCCATCCTTCTTTGGCTTCTACGTTGTACGCCCCAGAAGCAAGCAATAGAAGCTGAAATTTGGGAACTCAAACATTATATTATACAAGGGACGTATACAAAATATAAAAAATGACTTGTGAATACATGATTTACCTCAGTGACTAATCTAGATTTTAAACACAAGTCTGAAACCAAAAGTAGCCTAAACATTATGAAGCACCTGCAATTGTTTTAATTGAAATGAGACAATAAATGGTTTACCAAGGTTCCTAGAAATATTTAATATGAATCAAATGGTTTCAGTTGACTTACCATGTGTCACGAATTTAGGATGTCTCTGTACACAATATTTTTGGTGCTCTTCCCTGTAGCATCCAAGTCCTCTTTTGACATTGAGACCGTGTTCTATCGCTGTAATAATGACATGGCAAAATTATTACGAACAAAATTTCTATGGTGCTTAGTGATCATTTGATGGAACGTGTAAATTCTCTGATCGAACAAATCATGGAATCATGGAATTTGTCGAATTAAAGAATCAAAAAACAAATTATGGAATAGTGATCCATGTTGATTAGTGTACATTGTTTCTGCGTTGTTCGTGGCAGTCCGGAGCCGCTTCGCCTCGTCGATCTCTCACCTGCGCCGCTCCGGACGCCGTCATGGACTCGTGGTGCCCATTCGTCATTGCGTCGCGTGGCCGGCGGCTGGCTGGGCATGGCCGGCGTAGAGGCGTCGCCGGCGGCGTCTGGACTGGGTGGAAGTCGCGGTGGCCTAGGAACCTGGCGGCGGCTGGCCGGGCGTGCCCAGTTGATGTTGATTCGTGCGACGCGTGGCCGGCGGCGGCTGGCCGGACGTGGCCGTCGTCGCGTCGGCGGCTGGGCGTGGCAGGCTGGGCGTCGGCGGCTGGGCGTGGCCGGCGTCGCGCGTGGCCGGCGGCGGCTGGCCGGACGTGGCTAGAAGGCCAGCGTGCTAGCACACTAAATTATATATTATGTATGTAGCTACAAAGAGAAGGAGACTTAATCACGTACGTACTCGACGCCGGCTGTGGATCGTCTCCCTGAATGACTTTGACGGCTGCTCGTCTGACGTGAACCGACGTCACGTTTCCGAGCAGCGGAGACTCCCGGGACGATCTCGACAGCTGGACGTCAGACGTGGATCAAACCCGGAACCAAAACAGTGCTGCCGAACGAGCCCTAAATGATCCAAGCATTTCTTTGCCGCACGCAAAAAGGAAAGACGGCAAATTTGATATATTTTCCGGTTTATCTCTATTAAACATACATGTACTGGTTTGTGGTTTGTTGCAACTTGCAAATTTAAATCGGCGCCAAAATAAAAGGTACGATCAAATTCAAGCCAACGCAGGCATGCACTGAGCCGGTGCCCGGTGGTGACCGCCGAATCAAATCAACCGATCGCGAAACGAATAAGAAGCGAGAAGCACGGACCTGGATGGGGCCGGCGATGGTGGCCACGACGCCTGTCTGCGCGATAGGCCAGGCGTACGAGACGCCGATCGTGGAATCCACTGGATTGGAGCTGTCGAGGAATCGGAAGAGGAACCCGGCTCTCTCCACCCCTGCGTCCCGCGTCGGTTCTCCTAATCTGCGTCGCGGCGTGAGATGAGACGGTGAGATTTCCTTTTCCCCTCGCCTTTTCCCGGTGAGTTCCTGGCTTGCTTTTGGTCGTCCGTCGTCGACGTGGCGGTCGGATCTCTGAGTCGGGCGGGGATCGGGTAAGGCGGTATGCTTCAAACTTTTCCCGTAGGCCGTTGGATGTGTAAGGTAGTAGATTGAAACCGTTGATTTTGATGGAGACGGATTCCTGTGTACGTTTTTCTGGGTACGCAAAGATGGAGACTCTCAGCGGGGGACAATTGTTTGGGTGGACTTTGCTTAATTCGGTTTGTTCAATTATAGTAGAGATTATAGTAGAGATATGGAGGTAGTACTTATCTATCATGAGCCTTGGTATGTTGTGGGCTTCGGTAGACCTGGGCCCGAGGGAAACCCACAACATGTCAAGGTTTTGGACTTAACTCAAACCAAAAGACTAGTCTAATAAGTGAGGGTTGTCCCTGCCTTATATGTTACGCTCCACCACCGTCAATTTTTGATGTGAGACTAAACTTAACAATCTCTCTTGTCGTATATCTGACCTAACTCTTGACATCACATAATCCCACATCAGTAATTAATGGTGGGGAGCACAACAAGTAAGACAGAGGCAACCCTCACCTATAAGTTTAAGTTAGTTTTTTGAGTTGAGTTAGACCCAATGACTTAATATGTTGTGGGCTCCGATGGACATAGGACCGAGGGGCACCGGCTCATGAATATAGCGAGTTGGACCAGTATTCGCTGGTTACTAACACCACCAAGATGACCTTGAGTTAATTAGAGATGGCTCAAAAACACCGTGGAAGCTACATGGACAAAAAACGACGGAAAAGAGAATTTTTATGAGAAATCTGACTAGGTCTATATTGGAACCTGACCTAGCCTATATATGCCAACCCGGATAAGCCTGTTTTCAACTTTCAAGCCCGGCTAGGTCAGTTTTGAACTGGGCCAGGCCTATGCCTATATGCCAACTCGGCCTATCCTGTTTTCCCAAATTTTAGTAGGCTGAACCAGAGAAGAAAAAGACAATCCAAATGTTGCACAGACCTTCCCAAGGATGATGTGTTGGTGTCCACAAAGTTCTCTTCCAAAAGATCAGAGCTTGACCACCAGATTTGAAAACACTCTCAAAGTAGGGTTTTGACATTTTTTGAAGAGAGGTTGATTTAAGGTGCTCGTGGTAAATTGATTGAAGACAAAGCCTAGGCACATTTCCCATGTGTCATTCACTGTTGTTGAGGGCGACCAATCCAGAGGTTGAAGACAACGCAAAAAAGTGCCAAGAGCAATAACAACGTTAGGACAATGGCGACAACAGGAAGAAGACACCACCATATGAGCCTCAAATTGGGTTTTGACAATTTTTTAAGAGAGGTTGATTTGATGGTGCTCATGGGAAATTGATTGAAGGCAAAGCATAGGCATGTTCCCCATGTGTCATTCATTGCCGCTGAGGGTGACCAATATGAGGTTGAACGTGACGCAAACAACGCCAAGAGCAATAAGGATAGTCAGACAATATGGCGGCAACGGGAAGAAGACAACCACCGAATCACTACATTGAAAGTGAAACAAACTAAATAAAACTTAAAACGTATAGACCGGACCAATGTAAATGATGGGCCTCTGCTTCTTGTTTCTGACGAGAGCGATAGAGGGAGACAAGGGTGGCACAAGTCGCAGTGGCGGTGGTGCTGCCGTGCTTGAGACTTCCGAGACCCACGAGTGGATAAAGTTTCATAGGCCTACAAAGCTTTTGATACCACCGATCAGATTATTGTGGGATTGTCCGGTTAGTGTTGACTGCTCTCTAAAAAGAATGTTTCAATTCTATGGTAGTTTGAAAAAGATGGGCTTGGATGCTGCAAGCAACTTGCAATGCCAGATACTGACGGAGATGTTTCTCAAAAAGGTGTTTGGCCTAAAGAGTAAAGTCGTGTAGTATTTTAGACCTTGTTTAGTTGCTGGGTGAAAAGTTTTTACGTGTCATATCGCATATTCCAGCACTAATTGTTTAGTATAATTTATTTTCTTATTAGTCTATTTTTAATATACTAAATTCTACAGGACTTTCTTTGAAATAAGTTATATAACTTTGAAATAAGTTGTATGTTACAAGTTATATGTTTTAAATTTTATAGTATTATATGTTAATATACACTTAAATTGCAACTAGAACTAATTCTTCGAAACATATGCAATTCGGGTCTAGTTTTGTTTGCATTGTCGTATAGAACACACAGATATAGATGTAATTAAAAACGGATACATCGCTCAAAAGTTAATAGTATTTTGAAATAAATGTTCTTTTTTTATAACATCAGCAACATAAAAAAACACATAGGATGGGAGTGAGCGCTCACGAGGTGCATGCGCTGCTTCGGTTGAGTGGCTACCAAAAAAAGAAAAGAGATGGGATTTTTTTTAAAAAAAATAGTATGTCTGAAAATTATTTCCTTAATTCGTTTTGGGTGAGCGTTCGCTTTAGTGGCGTCCGATACGCACATGGCCCATAAACACCCAAGCGAGTGGTGGTTTATTTTCATTGTTTATCTCGATTGTCTGTGCACAATTTCGTGGTCTGCTTCGCTTTGCTTCCCAATAATTTGTGTGGCTGCACAATCTGCACATGGTTGAAGGAATCGTTGTCATCGCTGTATACAACGACAGCACCGACTTTTTCCTTTTTATTTTTAACCTTTTTAATATTCACATTTACACTTTTATTAGAAGACCTGTTTCCATTTTTCTGACCTCGGGCGTTAGTGCCACAATCCATGGTACGGTGTACGTTGTCGTGTTGAGCTTACATGCCTTGCCGCCATAGACCATGGCGCCAAGTCTGGAGGCCAGACTTTGGCATGGCAGTGGTGTGGCGTGTGGCGATGACGCGGCTTGAGCTCAACACCATGAATCTTGGCGTCAATCTCGGTGCTACAAAAGAGCCTAGGGCTGTGGTGTCTGTGATTGGAGAGTTTGATAAAATAGAGGAAACTCTGTCGAATTTTTTTTTTAGCATTTTTATAAATATGTATCTTAGGACTATTATGATTGTTACAAGAACTATGGACTTATAGGCTTGTGCCGTGGAGATGGAACATTGAACTTATGTAATGTGGTGCAGACATGCAAAAGATGTTATCATGATTATCGTTAGTGGACTTTATTTGTAGATTATCATGTACATAGAAATAATGGTTATCAGAATTGACACACGTCTAGTCAAATAATATTTGGTATGACCATGCTTACTTGTTCTCCATAAAGTATGAGTTAAATGATAGGTTATTACAATTTATGATGATGTGGATATGGGAAATTGGTACTTCCAATGATACCACAACATGAGACACAGGCCGCACGTCTAGGGATCGTCCGGCCCATGAAATGATAAAAGATGTAATAAATAATGTAATCTAGAAATAGTACCAGCTCAGATATTTATCATGTAACCCTACACCTCCAGAATATATAAGGAAGGGTAGGGGTCCTCTAGGCGATGACATATCAACATCCAGGAAGAACTCAGATCTCACAAATCACAACGAACACCCATCAATATAATCTATCAGAACACATGATGTAGGGTATTACATCATACTAACGGTTTGAACCTATCTGAATCTTGTGTCTCGATGCTTGGGTTACTGTCACACCCCGATTTTAAGAACAAAATCGAGGGCACAATATATGTATGCCAGGATCAATATTCATACATATATCGACACCATAGTAAATATCAAAACAATACTTTTATTAATATCTCGAACATTATTACATAAATGACCCTTAGGTCCAAAAGAAAAGTACAGACTCTCAGTCTAACTCTATGTAGACTCGCGGAAACTGGATGCCATCTCCACAGGAAGGTCGACCAGGGGTTGCGCCATCCTAGTACAGGTCGTCAGGGTCGAAGCCACCGTCCTCAGGATACTCCTGCTCCTCGTACACATAGTCTCCAGCGTCTGGGTGGGGTAGCAGGGGGACAAAGAGGAAGGGTGAGTACATCTGTCAACAAAATATGGTCGGCAGTCTACCGTGTGGTATGCTCAAGGTAGTAGATTAAGCGGTGGAGGCGTGCGAGACGTCTGCAAAGCGTAGACACAGGGACGAGAGACGGCGATTTAGACAGGTTCGGGCCGGCAAGTCGCCGTAATACCCTACGTCCTGTGTTCTGGTGGCTGGTTTGTATTGCTGGATTGGAATATGACGTGTGATCCGATGGGATCTGAGGTGAGATGAGAGGGGGTCCCTGCTCGCCTTATATAGCCGGGGAGCAGGGTTACAGTTGTCGAGTCTTTATCAGATTACAAACGGTTCCTTAAGGTAAGGAATCCGGATCTAACTCTATGATCTTCCTTGGCGGGCAAGGCTTCTCGAGAGTCCTTGACGAGCACGACGAGTTGGTCGTGTGCCGCAAGGCCTCGCGAGCTGGGTTGTCCTTGACGAAGGGCCCAAGTAGATCCATGAGGGTATACAGAGGTAATATCCCCACAGCTAGTCCCTGAGCACTTTGTATCCTTTGGCGACGCCGTCTTGAGCTTGTCTGAACAGGCGAAGTCGACGTCGACCAGCTGACTAGCGATCCAAGCAGGTGAAGTCGATGTTGACCAAGTAAGGCTTGCCAAAAGGATGTAAGGTGCTCAAGAAAAAAATAAAGAGCTTTCTTCTAGTGAAGTGTATCCACTTGGAGCTTGCAAGACTATAAGGAACGATGGGGTCCTAGTAGAAGTCTGTGCAAGTCCACTTTAACGGAGCATCCTTGAATTGTCGGAGAAAAGAAAATGCATTCACCGCAAGGTGAAGTGTATCCACTTAGTCCCCGAGCTTGGTAGTACCTGTTGAAGACACGTGGTGTCGAGCTTGTAGAGCATTTAGCAAGTGCCCCGGTGAGTTGTCCAAAATCAGCACCCTGATCCGAACAGCATGGAGCGACTTGATGCACACCGGCGACGAGTGAAGGCCAGGCGAACGAGCCTGGGCGACGGGCAAAAATTAGGTCGATGAACCTGGTCGGTGACGGGTTGACGAACCTACGACCTTCTGCTTAGGAAACAGAAGACGACGACGAATGATAGAGGCGGCGAGCGAAGACGACGATGAGCCAAGACGGCGAGGAGCGAAGGCAGCAACGAGCCCGGTCGGCGACAAACGAAGGCGGTGACGAGACTGGTCGGTGACGAGCGAAGACGACGACGAGCGAAGGCGGCGACGAGCGAAGACGAAGTCCCCGAGCCTGGTCGGCGATGGGCAAAGGCCAGGTCGATGAACCTGGTTGGCAACGGGCGAAGGCAACGACGGGCAAAGGCGGCGGTGAGTGATAGCGGCGACGAGTGACGACGGCAAGCCTGGTCGATAACGAGCGAAGACGACGACGAGCGAAGACGACGACGAGCGAAGGCGGCGATGAGCCAAGGCGACGACGAGCGAAGGCGGCGACGAGCGAAGGCGGCAATGAGCCCGGTTGGCAACGGGCGAAGAGGACGACGAGCGACGACGACGACAAGTGAAGGCGGCGACGTTCCCAGTCAATGACGAGTGTTGGCACACTTCGGACGAGCATTGGTGTTGGCGATGTAGCAGTGATCACGTCGACGGTGATCCGACTTCTGACGAGAAGACTCGGGGCAATCATGGCAGCGGTCCTGATCGTCACGACAGTCACGGTGTCCAGAGCGGTGGTCGCGTCCTCCATTGCGTCGTTCATCGCAATGACGCTCCTGGGATCGTGATCGGCGACGTGGGCGCTTGTGATGGCGATGAGCATCGTCGGCGTCGGCGTAGGAGTTGGCGATCGTCTGAAAGGTGAACGTCGTGTCGCGTTGCCCGTAGGGCACGGAGATCGACGATAAAATGCGTCTGGCGAGCCGTGGAGCGAAGCGCGGAGCCGGATGTAGATCAGATCTTGGGCGGGGGGCGGGTCGGCGATGAGCGAAGGCGGTGACGAGCTCGGTCGACGACGAGCGAAGGCGATGACAATCCTGGTCGACGACGAGCGACGACGGCGATGGGCGAAGGCGACGATCCTGGTCAACGACGAGCGACGACAGCGATGAGCGACGACGGCGACGAGCCCGAACGATGACAAGCGGCGGCGGCGACGGGCGAAGGCGGTGACGAGCCCGGTCGATGACGAGCGACAACGGCGACAGGCGAAGGCGACGATCCTGGTCGACGACGAGTGACGGCGACGACGAGTGAACGCGATGACGAGCCCGGTCGATGACGAGCGACGGCGGCGACAGGCGAAGACGACGAGCCTGGTCGACGACGAGCGACGGCGGCGATGGGCGAAGGCGGCGACGAGCGACGACGGCGATGAGGTTGGTCGACGTCGAGCGAAGGCGGCCACGAGTGAAGGCAGCCACGATCCTGGTCGACGACGAGCGTAGATGGCGACGATTGAAGGCGACAACGAGCAAAGGCGACGACGATCCTGGTCGATGACGAGCGAAGACGGCGACGAGTGAAGGCGGCGACGATCCTGATCGATGACGAGTGAAGGCGGCGACGAAGGCGGCGATGATCCTGATCGACGACGAGCAAAGACGGCGATGGGCGAAGGCGGCGACGAGCGAAGGCAATGAGCCTGATCGATGACGAGCGTTGGTGGCAACGGGCGAAGGCGACGAGCCTGGTCGGCGACGAGCGACGGCGGCGATGGGCGAAGGCGACGAGCCTAGTCGACGACGAGCGACGACGGTGACGGGCAAAGACGGCGACGAGCCCGGTCGATGACGAGCGACGGTGGCGACGGGTGAAGACGACGAGCCTGGTCGACGACGAGCGAAGGCGGCGGCAGGCGAAGGAGACGAGCCTGTCGACGACGAGCGACGACGATGACGGGCAAAGATGGCGACGAGCCCGGTCGATGACGAGCGACAGTGGCGACGGGTGAAGACGACGAGCCTGATCAACGATGAGCGACGACGGTGACAGCCAAAGATGGCGACGAGCCTGGTCGATGACGAGCGACGGCGGTGATGGGTGAAGGCAGCGACGAGCGATGGCGGCGGCGAGCCTGGTCGATGACGAGCAACGGCGGCAACGGGCGAAGGCGACGAGCCTGGTCGACAACGAGCGACGACGGTGACGGGCAAAGACGGCGACGAGCCCGGTCGATGACGAGCGACGGGTGAAGACGACGAGCCTGGTCGACGACGAGCGAAGGCGGCGGCGAGCGAAGGAGACGAGCCTGTCGATGACGAGCGACGACGATGACGGGCAAAGATGGCGACGAGCCCAGTCGATGACGAGCGACGGTGGCGACGGGTGAAGACGACGAGCCTGATCGACGATGAGCGACGACGGTGACAGCCAAAGACGGCGACGAGCCTGGTCGATGATGAGTGACGGCGGTGACAGGTGAAGGCAGCGACGAGCGACGGCGGTGGCGAGCCTGGTCGATGACGAGCAACGATGGCAACGGGCGAAGGCGACGAGCCTGGTCGACAACGAGCGACGACGGTGACGGGCAAAGATGGCGACGAGCTCGGTCGATGACGAGCGACGGCGGCGACGTTGATGCAGTCGGTGATCCTCTTGTTGGCCCGGTCAATGGCCTCGATCAGGTCGTCGCGGCGGATGGATCTTGGCGCGCATGGCGCCGATGCGATGGGTGGATGACGAGGCGTCCAGCGCAGGAAGCTACGCAGATTCCACGATCTGCGGAGCAGGGACATGGTCGCCGACGGTCCAGATCATAGATCCAATTTGGAAAGCGGTGCCAGCCTTTCGAAGAACCATGGAACAAGGGAAGGTGACCGCTTGGCAGATCATGGTGTCGTAGCACACACCCCCTACCTGGTGCGCCAACTGTCGATGAAATATGGTCGGCAGTCTACCATGGGGTATGCCCAAGGTAGTAGATTAAGCGGTGCAGGCGTGCGAGACGTCTGCAAAGCGTAGACACAGGGATGAGAGACGACAATTTAGACAGGTTCGGGCCGGCAAGTCGCCGTAATACCCTACGTCCTGTGTTCTGGTGGCTGGTTTGTATTGCTGGATTGGAATATGACGTGTGATCCGATGAGATCTGAGGTGAGATGGGAGGGGGTCCCTAGTCACCTTATATAGCTAGGGAGCAGGATTACAGTTGTCGAGTCCTTATCAGATTACAAACGGTTCCTTAAGGTAAGGAATCCGGATCTAACTCTATGATCTTCCTTGGCGGACAAGGCTTCTGGAGAGTCCTTGACGAGCACGGTGAGCTGGTCGTGTGCCGCAAGGCCTCGCGAGCTGGGTTGTCCTTGACGAAGGGCCCAAGTAGGTCCATGGGGATATACGGAGGTAATATCCCACAACATCGAAATATACTCCACAAGTGTAGGAAATATATGCTTCTGAGGCTATTAACAAAGGTAGGCTGACTCAGTTTGACACGAGCACCTAAAGCAACACGTCCTATTATTCCTATGAATCCTATGCACCTATTTACTAGGTTATAATCTCAGTCTCCAGAGAAAAGTAACCACACTCAGAGTCGCACCGAGCAAAACCACACTCAGAGTCGCACCGAGCAAACGACACTTAGAGTCCACCAAGCAACCACACTTGGAGTCACACCAAGCAACCACACATGGAGTCCATCAGGCAAACCACACCTGAAGTCCATCAGGCAAACCACACCTGAAGTCCATTAGGCCACCCGAACCAGACCAAACCACCAACTAATCTCGAAGAAGTCCAAGCCCGCTCGTGACGTGAGCACGGCTGATATATCAATTTTAATACTCTGTAGAGTTTGGACATCTTTACCCATGAGTCGTGTTGCCCTTGTGCCCGAGGCGGCCAACCTCTTGACCCACTTCCAAGGTAGATCGACAGGGTTCACTATAAGGCCGTTACAAAGAGTTCTCCTATGTGTATCAGTTCTCATATGTCACGACCTAGAAGCTACCTTCCGTAATAACACCAGGTCTGCGCCCGAGCCTGGGAGCCGGTCTCCCATACCAAGCAGTATCTTGCGTAGAAGAAGCCTTTGTACCCATGTCATATGAGACTAATAACCACATAAGGCTTCTCTAATTAATTAGCCAGTCCCAGAGCCATACTCATGGTTTGCGCTGTTTTGCCTGGTTACTTGTCCAAGAACCGGGTCCTAGGGATCCAGGCACGATAACAAACCACAAACCCAAACCAACGTCAAGTCCATGGCAAACCGTAACGCCGAGTCACACGACAATAGTATGCAAGTCCATGGCACCACACCACCAACGGTCTATCCAGCTGGATTTACCTACTCACCATACTACTATCAAAAGTTACCAAACCACAGTGTTCCATAAATCATTAATCAACATTATTAATGTAACCAACCCATCTCAACCATGACAACAAGGCTAAGCATGACTTCTACCCATATTCCTAAATCAGGTGTCAAGGAAAATAGTAAGTTCTAGTAAACCATATCATGAGATTTAATTTAAGACTGCATGCATCTACTGCATCTAAACTACTTTAACTCAAAATAAAATAAATACGGGAGCAAGATGTTCAAGGACACTTTCCTTTTATCGGGAAACACGATACAACGCATACTCGGGGTCTTCGGGATCCATTAGTGACTTTTCTTCTATCGCGACAAACTTCGGGTGCACAAACATACAAACAAACATGTATAAATAAATAAAAACAGTATGCCAAATATTATGAAAACATAATAAAAAGATTACTAACGTGTAGGGCTTGTCTCTACGATCGCGTGAGCGCAAAAACACAGAAAACGAAGCAACGGTTCGAAAATTATAGGCTTTTGAATTTAGAGGCAATTTGGTAATTAACATGATTTATTTTTTAATACTTTTCAAAATCAGTGACTAGAAAGTAAAAGATTTGGACCACAAAATTATTCTAATTTCAAGTCGATTTAGATTAATTATATTTTATTTATAAACATTTTTATATAATTTAATCAAATTAAATTTTATCTCAGTAAAAGAAAAGAAACCTATGAGAACATCTAAACGTATTTTACATGACAACGGTTAACCTAATCAAATTAATATTTAACTATATAGAAAAAATCATGTGATATGAAAAACGTTAACATTGCTGCGAAGAGTGCATTGATACGAAACTAACGTAAATAAAATGAACTGAAGCGGAGTTTAAATGATTAAACGGTGAAGGATAAACGAGCAGTGGCAGTTTGGTAAATACCGTGTCTTCTTTCTTCCTAGGAACGGATCGTACAGACCTGACTTGAGCACCTACGCAGGGAAGGCCGGAAGGGGAAGGGCTTCGGCTAAGAGACGGTTGATCTCATCCGCTCTCTTCCTCTCTTGATCTCTCTTGGATGGTGGCAGTTGCTACTCATCTATATCTATATCTATGATCAATAAAGATTATCGGTTCATTTGTCATTCACTGTGTTCTATTTACATTCCAACTCTTCACACGTTACTCTTCACACGTTATTAGCACGAGTTCGCTCTCGATCTGTTCTTGCGAGAGGGGGGACAGAAGAAGAAGTTCAAGCACTGGCGCGAAGGCCAGTGCGCAGAGCATCGACAAGAAAACGGATCGAAGGTACAATGCCACCCCTGCCGCCCTGCGCTACGTACCTCCGGCGATCTTCTGTCGACATCGTCTTCATGCTTCTCCAAAGGGCCGTCGGTATGCAGCAGTTCCGCCGGGAACTTCTGGACACCGTACCGTACTTGCTCGGCGAACGGCGGGGTCGCGGCCATGGACTCCGAATGCGTGTTGGAGGTCGTGGTGGTCGTCGCCGTCGCGCCATCGCTCCTCCAGTGGTGTTCGCCCCTCCGGCAGAACCGGTCTGCCCAGACCACGGTCCGAGTCCATGCTCGACATGGCTCCCACGAGGAGCACGGCCACGCGCCCTGTCCACCTCCAACGCCACCAGCGCCGGCAGCGGCACTGGCACCCGACGAGGCTGGCCCTTCTAACTGGGCGGGTCCTACGGCGATGGATGTGGAAGTGCCACCGGCCTCTGGGCCCCTCACCGTGGCGGGTTTGAGGCGGCGTCGAAGCCGTTCCCCACCCACCATCGCCGCCCGCCGTCCCGCTGCATCAACATCGACCCGGAGCTCGCTGCTCCGCCTCCTCCGCCCTCGCCGATGGCCGTTCTCGGCTGATCCACTCTGCTAGCACCAGATCCGGCCGGTTGCGGAGTCATGATGGGCGGCGGCAGCGGTTAGTAGTGCGGCGGCGCAGCAATGGAATGCTCGGCGGCGGCGGTTGTGAGCGAGTGGGAGGCCGCTCCTCGTTTTATCGCGGCCTGCACGAGCAGACTGGGCCGAGCGCGCATGGGCCACGCAAGCGCACGCGGCTTGTGCGGCTCGCAAGCTAGCGCCCAAACCTCCTGCTGCTGCTGTTTTTATTTCTTTTTTCTTCTATTTCTAAGTACTTTATTAGTTTAATTAACATCTATCTGTTAGTTGATAATTATGCAGTACTGTTCATCAGTGTATTAGTCTAAGTATTTTTCAATTCTTAGATTTCTGATGTTTTCATGTATTGTATATATATGTGTTTATTTAATGCAATATATTATGCATGACTTTAATTCATGTTCAAAGTTTTTGCTCCACGCAATTACCAATGACATGAATTTTATATTGCATATTACTTTATGTAATTTATATATTAAGTTTTCAGTTTTCATACAAGCACTTAATATATGCAAATGCTCTAGGTTGAATTTCTCATGTTTTAAATAATACTATGTTTCTCAATTTTTGATATTGGCCACAAACAAGGTAGTACCATAGTACTACTGCGAGATTTTTATCCTCAGCGTACGTAACCAATATCAATTTTTTGAAACATTTCATCTACACTTTGTAGTGCCTACCTTTATTTATTTTCAAATTGGCCATAAACAAAGGTAGTACTCTTGTACTCCTGCGGGATTTTTATCCTCAACGTGCGTACCCAATTTGATAAATAAATTATACAAGGGACACTTGAGTGATTACCATGGTTCTTTTTCACATTGTCCATACACAAGGTAGTACCATAGTACTACTGTGGGATTTTATCCTCAACGTGCGTACCCAATGTTGAAAAATGAGTCCAAAGTTAACACCATCAAGTGCTTAAAAGTGTTATTCAACATGAGAATATCCCTCTTATTCAAGTTTACCTTGATTATTTGCATTTTGCATTTGCTTATTCAACTTTGCCAAAGATTTTTAACAAATCTTGACCCTACTTATGTAGGCACAAATGGCTTCCACTTATATTTTTAAGTTTCAAGCGCTTAATTTGTTTCATGCAAATACTTATGTGATTACTTCATCATTTGTATATAATGTTCTGAAATTTGCATATTGGTCATACATAAGGTAGTACCAGTACTACTGCGTGATCTACACTATACTACACATAGTGATTATCCTCAACATGCATATCCAATATGACATTTTCGAACAAATGACCTTCACCTTCACGGTGACAACTTTTGTTTATTTTCAAAATTGGTTATGCACAAGGTATACCACAGTACTACCATGGGATTTTCATCCTCCTCGTGCGAACCAACTTTGAATATGAACTACAAAGATGTCTACACCTACAGGTGATTGCCAAAATTCATCTCTTAGATTGATCATGCACAAGCTAGTATCCCAATACTACTGCAGAATCTACATTATGTTATCACATAGTGATTATCTGTATGTGTTTATCCAATCTAAATATGAATTGCATAAGGTTTACACCATATGAGTGTCTACTTTTAAGCAATGGTCTCACCATTTGAGGTCTACACCGTGTTTCTATAAACACAGTGACTACCTTTGAGTTGAATCACCCAATAAGGTCTATGTCATGTTCATAACATTTGACTACCTTCAAAGTGTGATTAACCTATATTATTATTAGCAACGCACAAGTAGTGGAATGATATCTACTGCACATACACATATTTGCAGATTATGCTCCTCTACTACAAGGTCACCAATTTGGTTTATACCTTCAATGTGCCAATATGCTAATACATAATGATTGATACTATTTTTGGCAATAATTATTGTACACAGTGATCTTAGTAGTGATTCTCTATCACCTATTCAATATGAGGTAAACACTACACATGATTCAAGATTCATCTTGAATTCACAATATTTTGCATATGCCAATTCAAGACACTTCTTGAATATGAAGTTATTTAAGTAATAATTTACTTAAATAAATAGCAATTTACAATGCATTACTTTTGGTGACTCCTTTCTATCACATACAGAGTCTATATTTTGGCAAAAATTTTATATCATCTATTCCCAGAAGAATAGAATCCAAAACATTAGCAGCGACCTTGTCGCCTGTTCTTTATAGAATGGTCAGTCTATAATCAAGTATCACCTTGAACCCAAAATTTTGCCTTTATTGCTATACTGTTTATTGTCAAAGTAAATTCATACATGATAAACTCATGTTGGACATGGCTAATATTTCTAGTTTGAAATATTTCCAACCTCGCATTAGATGGAATTTATTTTCCTACCATGAGCATTAAGATATCAATGATATTAGTAGGGACATAGGGCAGGCTGCTCAACCCCAACCAAATGCTCAATCCATTCTGGATATTGCCACACTTTGCGTTGATGCATTTTGTATGCAACTCATGCACTTGGATTTTTCAATTCTGAGTGTTCAAAGAGTGAGATCCATCTACCTTTTGCAAATCTCTCATCGGGATTTCAACAAAGGATGTAACATTGCCCAAATTATAAATGATTGTTCAATCATTCATTTATCAAAGATCTTTGATCCATGGCAATGCAACATAATGGATTCTCATGAACACAATATCATTTTTCATTTAGAAAAGTGATCTTATGTGACAAGTCTCACATTTTTCACAAAAATGTGATTGTACAGTCCATGTACATATACCTCCAACTCATTGGAGGCAAGCGAGTTCTTTGGAACAATTTGGAGTTCACTTCAACAAGCAAACACTTGCAAAATGTCTCCATATTTTCATTGGATATATTATTAGCCTAATGTCATACTACCACATGTAGTATGTTGTCCATTTCCACAAATATCATGTATCTTATACATGGTATACATATTCTATATGAGTGCAAATTCATACTTGAATATTGTCAAACTCTATATAGAATCATATGAGATTCAACCAGGTGGAAAGGAATTTTGTTTAGTGGATCATCGTGCCGCTAACACAATTATGAGAGATTACAATCTCTCCATGGGTATTCAAATTAATCATGGATGCATCGATGTATCCTGATTCTATAAATACCATATGATATTTTTCATGTATGAAGTTGCATGGTTTCCAAACGGGAATCCAATACTGACGAGCGATGATGAAATTCTTCACTCGCCTTAGATGCAACATATATGAAAAACTATAATTGTGTATATTCCTTCCACATCAACTGGAGTGTATTATACATACATCAATCTCATATCACTTGTTGCGTACAAAATAATTTTCTCTCTTGATCCCATCAAGATTGGGCATATTAGCCTTGGGTCATTCTATATTTAGAATGATGAGAAAATTAATATCAGTTCTATTGGTCACATAATCAATATGAGTCACGCAATTTCTTGGAGAAATTCAAGATCATACATGTGACTCTGTTTGTCATTTTTATGGACCACAAAGATACTATGTCATGCACATCTATGCATCTACAATGTTGTCCTAAGTGTGCGCCTTACTCATAAGGTACCATAAATTTACTAAACTTATTGCTCAAATTCTTCAATTTAGAGCAAATGATCCTGGACGCGGGATCCAATCCATGTAAATGGAATTGTTTGGTTTAGGGACTACATCATCATTAAGTATCTTAGGTCCATACACATAATGGCCAAACTAATGTTCTCATTGAGAGAATCAAATTTGTTGTTTGATGACCCAAAATAGAATTGCAATTTAGCGACATCTAGTTGGTGACATGCGGACTTACACAACGCATAGTCAATCCAAATTCATAACACTGCAATCATACGACTCCCTCGATTGCAGTTCGTATGTGGATATTTGGCCTTGTAGACAAAATATTTCCCATCTGCGAATTGGTAACGTTTTGCACGTACCGATATCACCACCGCAGTGTACATCAATGGGCATTTTGAGATCACCATAAGGTATTATTATCCGTCATTCAATAATACCACAGATCTCTCATTAGGGATTCATTTAATGCTTGTATGCTGAGTACATCTTTGAGGAAGATTCCAGGCATTAGGGGGAGACACTTACCACACATGGAATGCCAGGAATCAAAAAGAGAATATCATTACTGATGTTCGATCCTCATATCCACGTACCAAAGAATCTGAACCAACAGTTTAGAATATCTTAGATTTGCAACACATTGCAAATAGTCTGTCAAATGCATTTACTTGTCATAATGTTGTCACCCAATCCGATTCCCGTTTAGTGTGCCAAAAAGAGTGGAAGTACCTAACAAAACCACTCAACTCCAAAATCTGGATAAGAGGGGGAGAAGTATGCCACATGGGAATACAGCTTCTTGCAAGCATTCTCGGATCAGGGGGACATAATTCTCCAAGACAATACATGCATATCAACATCAAGTTGATAGACACTCTATGGATATTTACTATCCAAAGCCTATGGATGTTTAACATCCAAAAGCCCAGCATAACTCGTGCACAACTTTAGGCGCTGGGTCATTGGAACACCCTAACTCTGTTATTATGGGAAATGACATAGAGTTAAAAGGGTAAACATTTCCACATGCTTAAATTGGTTCCATTGAATCAATCATTCAAAAGACTACAACTTGTCGACATACTCCTCAAAGTTGCCATATACCTTATCTGGATCCAGATCACAAGTCCTAGGTAGAGTGTTCACACACTCACATTGGGTCAACCACATGTGGCAATTAAGGAGATATGCTTTCACTCAAAAGTGAGAAGTCATTACATTCTTAATGATTTCTCCTCATAATGCATTCCCTATGGAAGCATTATGAATTTTTCAAATCCATGTGGTGGTGAAATAGTGAAAGCTTGTAGCACATGGTTGCATGCATAGACCTAGAATAACATACCCATTGGTATGTGTGGAAATTATGTTCCTATACCGATAATTGACAGATCAAAATTGATTTGGATAGATTTGGAGTATAAGTCCCTTATGGACTTTGTATTCTGAATCAAAACATAAATCTCAACATACATTGTGTATAAATCAAGTCACTCCATGACTTGAAATAGTTAAGTTGTTTGTGGTATAACTAACTAGGTGAGTTCCTTCCACAGAAGGATGCAACTTAAGAAATCCCAATTGGATTTTATACATCTCATATGAACATATCAAAACAGGAAGTCATCGTATAAGACGGAATTTGAGATAAGAAATTTGGTTAACACCAATTTATGCTTAAGTCTATAACTTAAGAAAACATCAGTCTTCCAATATTCAATTGATATTGTATACCAATATCCAAACAATATTGTACAATCATACTACCAACACTGATGATCATTCAATCCCTAAATATGGACAATATCCATTCTAACCCTGGGATGATAACCTTAGTGCCATCAAAGCGCTTATGTATCTTGCATATCGCAACATGCCTGATATTGCATTTGCAGATACTTGCTATAGCTCAAAAAAGCGCAACTTCTATACACCGAAAGGTGGGAGTTAATGAGGATATCCACAAATATCTATATGGCACAAAGCATCTTGATTTATCATTATGTAAGTTAAGATATGATCATTTGGAGTATGAAAGTACTGGCTATTTAATCCTTATAATGTCAGATCATATGTTGATGTTAGTGGTAAAGTTCTCATAGAGGTCATTAAACTCGACTCTAGTGGCTACTTCCACTCCTCATTCTGAAGTATTACATGAACATGTATAACTTCATTGAATGATCACTTTGATTCTATCGAAGCACCAGCCATTATCTTCAAAGATAATGCAACTTGTGTTGCTTGGATGTCAACAGGTTACATAAGAGGAATATCATATATTGCCTTCTAGAAATGTTTTATTCTCACGAAAGTGAGGAGATAAACACCTTGTAAACTAAATCATGTGATAACTCCACAAGATTTATTCACAAAGTCCCTACCAATTTCCACATTTCACAATGTGTTGTTGAGTTTGGTATGCGATGACTTTGAGAATTGCAAGGATCAGGGGGAGACTCCTCTTGAAACTAACCTGTTCAAAACATCATATTGTACTTTTTTCCTCTATAAGTTTTTCCTCACACAGATTTCGCTTAGAAGGTTTTTAATGAGGCAATATCAATACAAATCATATGTCATATCTCTTATTTTCCCCACCGGGGTTTTTGTATGGGAATCTAAGACATAACCTATGTCATATCTTCTGTTTTCCTCCACATAGGTTTTTGAGAGGGTATCAAGGACATATAATGCCAATTATGATCATCAGATCATATTTATTATTCTCTAAACTTGGTTACGGGGTTTTTCCTTCCGAGGTTTCCCGTATTGGTTTACGATGAGACAATAATCAACATATATGTTGTATCTTCTATTTTTCCCCATAGGGGTTTTTAAGGAGATACCAATGACATATATATTGTCCTCTAAACTATTTATGAGTTTTCTCCTGCAAAGGTTTTCTCATATGAGTTTACAATGAGACAATATCATTATATGTTGTATCACTTTCTCCTTATTTTCCCATTGTGTTTAAAGGAGTTTTTAACAGCATATCTATCAAGTATTTTTTTCTCGTTTTTATCAACTTTTTGGAGGATTAATACTATTCATTGATCTCAAAGATGGATTCGATCAAAGGGGGAATGTTAAGAGACGGTTGATCTCATCCGCTCTCTTCCTCTCTCGATCTCTCTCTCGGATGGTGGTAGTTGCTACTCATCTACACGTATATGTATGTACATCATCATTGATCAATGAAGATTATTGGTTCATTTGTCATTCACTGTGTTCTATTTACATTCCAACTCTTCACACTAAGGCCCTTGGCCGGCCAGGACGGGCGACCGGACGCTGTCGACGCACAGCACCAGCCCACGTGAGCACGTGGCGCACGACGGCTGGCGCAGGCCTCCTCTGCCGAGTCCGCACAGGCCGGCGGCAATCTGCGCGGGCCTTACTTGCATCCAGGCTGCGAACAGCGGCGCACGACACTGGTGAGGTGGTAGCGCATGGAGGCGTTGTAGTGGCGGGGCGGGGTGCTGGACGAGGCGCTAACGGCCGGAATGACTGGCGTAGAGGGAGCACGCCATCCATGAAGACCTCGCCGGAAAATAGAGGGAGGATGAAGGGGACAACAATTAGCACTGATGGATTCACAAAACGAATCATGTAACAGTGTAGAGGAGGACGATACAAACCTTGTGATGTTCTCAGAATTTGGAAGGGATGTCAGAGTTGGCCGGAAAAGGTCGCCGAACCTTCGCCGGAAAAGTTCACTGGCGCAACTTCGGCTTCTGATCTAGGCCAAACAAGGAGGTGTTTCGTGAAACCAATTGTACTTTTGCGATCAGCGCATCAAGGAGATCGCCGGCATATATATATGTCTAGGGTTTGAACAGTTTAGAAAAATGTGATATTTTATTAATTTTGAATTTAATTAATTCTGCACATAAAAATAATTCTAGAAAATCTAGAATTATTGTTTAAGATGTGAAAAATACTTCGAAAGCTTCAAAAATTTGGAGAAAATTTCCAGAGATACTTTGGAACATGATGATCCCAAATAAAGTATTTGGAGATCATGAAAAGATATTTTGGAGCATCAAAAAAATAGATTTTGCTCACAGAAGAATTGGAAAATATTTCGGAAAAAGCCAGAAAAATTCGCGAGAAGTTTATAGTTGTAGGATGATGAATGGTAAACTCAAAGAAGTGGTTTGGAGAACACGAAAAAGGATCTTGGACAAGTCCAACAAGAGGATAGAGTTGGGAATGATAAATTTGATTTCTAAATTCAAAACAGTTCGAACCCAAATTAGTTTGCAAAACTTTAGAAATAATTTCTCTAGGTTTCCAAATAAAACTTTAGTTTATTTTGATAAAACGCTTGTAAACCCTTTTATTTACTTTTTTAAAATAGAGCAAAACCGATTCACTACTAACCGAGTTTAATATTTTTTTCCACCCAAATAAAATTATGCAATGGCATGAATACAACAAACGATTAATATTTTTTCTCCGTCTAAGATTTTTTCATTTCCTAATTAAATTTTAATTAATAAAAAACCCAGGGTGTTACAGTTACCATCTGGTTCATCTCACGAGCGCCTCCACCAATTCATCTACCACCATGGGCACACCCCTCGGTGGACTGTCAACCATATTTCATCGATAGCGGCACGCTAGGTAGGGGGTGTGCATGCTGTTCCCATGGCGAATCAGATGGACCTCAAAATCAACTCACCGTCGACCCTCGCCGACAAATCGTCATCGTCATCAGGACTCGCCGCAGATCTCATCGTCATCAGGCCTCGTCGACCACTCGATGCCAATCTCGTCATTGTCTTCAGGCCTAGATGATCACTCACCGAGATCTCGTCGACTCGTCATCGTCGTGACCTTGCTGACCACTCATCGTCATCGTCAAGCCTCATCGATCACTCACAATCGATCTCTTCGACTCATTGTCATCGTCAGGCCTCGCCATCCACTCACCGAGATCTTGTTGGCTCATCGTCATCTCGACCCTCGCCGACCACTCATCGGTGATCTCGTCATTGTTGTTAGGCCTCGCCGATCACTCGTTGTCGATCTCGTCATCGTCGTCGAGCCTCACTGAGATCTCGTCGACTCATCATCGTCATGACCGTCGTTGACCACTTGTCGTTGATCTCATCGTCGTCAGGCCTCGCACATCACTCATCGAGATCTCATCGACTCAACACTGTCGTGACCCTCACTGACCACTCATTGTCAATCTCATCGTCGCTCATCACTCGCTGAGATCTCATCATAGTCGTGGCCCTCGCCGACCACTCGTCCTCATTGTCGGCTCTTGTTGACCACTTGCCACTCTTGCTGACTCATCGTCGTCGTCAGCCCTTACTGACCTAGACTCGTCATCATCGCCAACCCTCGCCAACCTTGACTCGTCGTCGTCAAGCCTCGCCGACCACTCGCCACAGTTCTCGTTAGCTCATCATCATCGTCATCTCTCGCCGACCACTTGTCGTCGTTCTCATCGTCGTTTGCCAATTGATGAAGATGACTAGGAACATAAGGACACCGCTTGGACTGCTCGATCAGTCGCCATACACGTCGTAATGATGATCACCAAAATAATTGGCGCTATGACGACCGTGGCCGCTGCTGTCACGGTTAGTAGGAAAGTCGGGCAACTCCACTACATTGACCAAAAAACATCATCGCCTTGGTTGATCAACCACACACTAAGTACAACTACGACAAGCGAGTTGACGAGTCTCCAGTGAGCCACAAGTGAGCCATCATGTTGCCATCAACTCACGGTCGTCCTCGCCGACCACTCGTTGTCGACTCACTGTCGTTCTTATCGGCCCTCGTCGACTACTCCATTTGGACGACACCAAGCTAAGTCAATCTTTAATATTTTTCTAAATATCATTCTTTCATCATTACATATCTCCAGATATTATCGTGTGCCTTCGTGGTCACGCCAAATATCATGTGCCTCCACGGTCACACTGAATATTATCACATGCCTCTGTGGTCACACTATTCTTCATAACCTCTCCCCATAGTTTTTCTCCATGTATACCATCTTAAAGATGACATACAATTTCACCGTACGACTTGCCGAATGGCCACATTTTCATTTGTGGTTTCTAGAGATGGCCTGTTGGTATAAATTAATGCACACTCTACTTTATCCGCAAGCGCACAGATAAAATCTACCGATGTAGCACTTCACCGGAGTAACCCAGTTTTAATATCGAACCCAAAGGAACAGATAGCGATGAGTCTCAAGTGTATAACCCCTGAGTAACTAACAAGGACAAATAAACTAAAAGTATAGAGGGGATCACTAAGGTTATCTAAATCCAACTTAAGAGTGATATGTTTATTATTCTTAATGGGGAAGTTGCCATAAAAGGTCACAACAGAGTATGATTCGTTTATGCAAATGTATAATCCTACCGGGCCTACACACGGGTAGGTGGACTATAGAAGAATCAACAAGGCTATAAGAGTCACCCTTGCGAACTACCACTACTACCGGCGTTATAGGAGGTAAATATGAGCTATCAAGTCTAAGCACTACGCTTATACTATCCAACTACTCCAACTCTAGAGCGACTAGAATTAAAGTACTCAAAAGAGAGTCATAAACCTTAAGAACAATAAGAACAATGGCTCAAACTTAAATATAGATGTTGATTACCGAAACAATCGTTGAAGCAAGTCGATGAAGAACTTGAATCCACAGGTACAAGATGAAGAAGTTGATCCGACAGGCCGAAGCTTCCTCTTGATCTCTTCCTCTCTCTCTCTCTTCTAGTTCTAAAATAAGACTAGGTTCTAATCCTACTAGAGGGATATCTAGTCTTCTACTTGATAGCTGGCTCTTGATTACAACTAGATGAACTAGATCTAATTCTAGATGAACTAGAAGAGATTCATCTAGAGGGACCTCTACTTCTACATTGGAACCCTAGTTCTGATGTGGAGATGAATAATGAAGAGGGAGATGCCTGGAGAGGGGGGTCTGGGGCTGCTTATATAGCCCTGAGGGATCGACCGCGGCCGTTGGATCAAACCGACTTAAGGTACGGCTGAGATGCATCCTAGAGGTCGGTGGAGGAAGCTTGCAGAAGACGGAAGCCAGCGGGCCCAGGGGGAGACCGACCGGTGGGCCCAAGGGACCGGTCGGTCCCACCTGGAGGTGGACCGCGGTGCCCTTTCTCGTGGTGTCTCTATGTGTTCTCTGGAGTCTTCTAGAAGTATCCCGACGTGGCGGTTGCGTTATCTCCCGACGGTTTCCTTCTATGGGAAGCTATCGGTGCCGATTTCCTGGTTTAGTCCCTGCAGAATCATATCTCACCAAAACTCGTGGAATATTGTCAGTTGAAACCCTAAACCTTTGTTGGTGATTAAATTCATGCCTTTTTCATATTTATTTATCCTTTAATTTTGATAGATAACCAGCGTCAACAATTCCCCCAAGCTTACCCTTTGCTAGTCCCTTAGCAAAGTCAAACCCAAAAGTGGATCAGGAGTTGCTACAGTATCTTCACTTCCAACAAGTACACCTGCTGTAAACAAAAATTCTCCGAAACATATCATGTTATTTTTCATGGGGCTTATTACTCTTACCTTAGATCTTGAATAATTGAGAGATTGAACGATCAAATCAAGCACTATGTCTCTAGTTCTTTCACTTCACCTTTATCCCGGAGTTTTAATTAATTTTTCAAAAGCATTAATACATATGTTGTCAAATTAAACAATGGATCCAAAGAGAATGTCAATCAACCATTGAATCAAGAAGTGCATGTGTATGGAAAAATGGAGTCGAATGCTCTTTTGAAATATTGACTCTCTTCTGTCTATCAGAGACATATGACTATCAGGCTAATTCTACTGTCGGGCACGTGCCCATTTTTCTGACATTTTTTCTTCTTTTTTTTCCTTTTCGAGGTTCCGGACACTTGTCCCTTTTTATTTCCTCAGGATCTATCTTTTTGAGGTTTCAGACACTTGTCCCTTTTTATTTCCTCGGATCTCTTTTTTTTCTTTTCTCTCTTTTTTTTAATAGCCATATGCTTTCAACAAACTTCTGAGAGGGTAGCAACAAATAAATATGAGCATTTATGCGGAAGATGGATGAAATGTGTAAGTGATCTCAATTCAATGGCAAGATAACATCTCATAGGGTCACAAAGCTTAATCTAACTCAATGCAATTATTAGTCATGTTTATATTTAGAAATCTCCGGAACTCTAGTGTTATTTAGAATAAGATAATAGCAGCTCAGATCATCACATGTCATATCCCAATTACCTAGACCTTAGGTCAAGTATTTGCCATCCATGTATTTAATTCTATTTTTAGGCATTATGAGGAGAACTCATGCTTTGAAGGCCAGGTACTTGAAAGAAATTAGATAGAGCAACTATTTATCATTTCCATGCAATAGATTAGAGAGAGAGGGTTCTTCTTTGGTCATCAACTTCTTAAAACAAACTAGACATACTATTTTATTTATTTAATCTAACACACTTTAAGATAAAAGCTAATAGTAGTAGTAGTAAATAAGTCATACCTGAATCGCGAAGATAACGGAGGTGCGTCTCCCCCAAGCTGGTTCCCTTAATAGCGTTGAGCCTTCATGTGCCCATATATTTTTGTCTCCTTTTTTAATTAATGGTGAGCCTTCATGTGCCCACATATTTTTGTTCTTTTTCTTTTTTTTGAATTAATGGTGTTTTGAATTTATTTATAGAATGAAAAACCTAAGAGGATAAAGATACTTACGTGGATACATGGGGGTGCCTTCCCCCAAGCTGAATGTTGACGTAGTCGTTCGATCTTGCAATGTAGCAGACTGGCAGTGGATATGTCCTTCCTCGATTAGAGCTTTGTTTGATGTTTGTTGAGACAGTGCTCCAACAGTGGATGGAGCATTTACTTGCTCGTCAACTTTTCTTGGCCTTTCAAATCTTGTGAAACTCAAATAGACAACAAAACTTGTGGAACAGATTAAGCATTAGTGGTTGGCCACTCAAGCCTTAGCTGTCTAGAATTTTAGTGAGATCTCTTTCTTGATATTTTTGTATTTTATATTTTTATGATGCATGAGAAAGTACAACAAGATGAATGCATGCATATTTATTTTTATTATTTTTATGCCACCATGATGAACATTCCTGTAGGATTGTACACACCATAGAATTATTCACATGAGGCTTCATGGTTTATGATGTAGTGTAACAAATGTAATATTTTTATTTTCTTTTCTAATGCAATGCAGAAATATTTGTGAATTAAATATGATGATGCAATGATTCAATATGATGATGCAATAAATGACTAAGAATTAAATATGAGAAATATGCAGCAAAGTAAATATAAATATAACTACCGATTTTTACCTTTTGGCGAAGGTTCGGATATTTAGGTCCGACGAACCGGACATTTCCTTGGTTCAGACCTTCCAAGGTATGTCAGATGTTAGAAAGTTGTTATCGATTGTACCTCTTAGGTGCAGATATTTTCTTCCATACTTTCTTGGTCTGAGTCTTCGCTTCCTGTGGCTCACTGTCTTGAGATTTCTTTTGTTCTTTCTTTTCTAGGACAGTGTCGATAGCTTCTTCTTCGTGATTGGCCTCTCTATTCTTGATAGTCTGTCTTCTTTGGCTTTGAGAGCGGCGTCTTTCACTTCTATTCTCCTTGGGTGCTTCATTGGGTATGTAGTTGATGAAGTTGTATCGTGCCTTTTCTCCAGGAAAGTGAAAATGGATTTCCTCTTGTAGGTGATTGCACTTGTAGTGTAGAGGAATGATCTTCCTAGGATGAGGTGGACATCATCGTCTTCTCCCATGTCGAGGATCAAGAAGTCTGTGGGGACTTAATGACCTCTAATTCTGACTACGACATCTTCCATCATTCCTTCTTGTTTATGCCTCTTGATATGGTGTCACTCATGTTCTTCGTTTGCCCAGCAGTTTGAAATGAAGCATTAATTATGGAAGCTGGCAGCATCTTGCTCAGTGTGCATGTTCTTGTAGATCTAGGACCTTCACTCTATAGAATTTGGGAGTGATAAACTTCTCCATGTTTGCTCAAGAGTGTGTCCTGCTCATAAAGATAAGGTAGAGATCAAGTGCATAGGCTCTGTTGGTGGAAAAACACCAACAGAACCAAAAGTTTTGTTTATTCCCCTTAGGCACATTGCACAAGACAAACTTGTTGTTTATATGTTCTATTCAATCTTAACATGAGTGATAGGATAAGAGGATGAGCATAAAAGTAGCATCTTAAAATATTTAACAGATCAGATTACTTAACTAAAGGAAGGATAATCTATGCATAAAGTGTCGATCTTTTCATAATTGAGATATATCATCTTCCAAAGGTTGGATGCACAACATTTTAGCTTATTTAGTTAAGACAGTGAGATACAAGAGAGTAAAGCTAGAAACAAAGATCAAAGGACTGAACATGTGGAGTTGATTAGGTTGGATCAAGTGAGGTGCAACTTAAACATGTTTAGTTCTTTATTTATGTTCATATTAGAATCAAGAAGAAGCTTTTAAAGTGATGGTTACTTGCCTTGAAATATTACTTTGTTATTGAAGAGTGATGTGTCGAACCACCTTGTGGAAGCTTCTCTTGTCTAGCTGGCTTGTCTTCTCTTGTTCGTCTCACAGTGTGCTTGAGAGGAGGAAGATCACAGTGGAATCATCTTTAGAGGTATCGATCTTCCTTCTCTATGTGTTGACTTATCAGTGAAAGCGCTTTGTTCCTCGAGTATGCTGACTAGGATCCTCTCTCTTTCTTGTATTAATTCTGTAATATGAGGATGTAGGGACAGTTCCACATTCTTCTCTTGTCAACCTTTCTTGTTTTCCTTTAATCATTGGGTTGACAAAAGACTTGAATTTAGAACTGTTACTCGAGTGCCTCCATGAGAGTCTTTGTCTCTTAGTGCCACGACTGAGACATGTCCTCTCAACAGTGTCTAGATGATGGAGATCTTATCAGCTGTTCTTCTTGATTCACTAGCTCAGGTACTATCTCTCCATCTTCTAACTCTTGTGGTGCAGTGGCTTCATCCTTCATGATACCCTCCTCAATTCTTGGCAGTTGGTTCTTCCTTCGACATCTTCTCTTGGTTCTCTTTGGCTGCTCATAAGTGATGTAGTTGTTGAGGAATCAGCAAAAGATCCAAGAGTTGACTTCTCTAGGTCCGATATAGATGATAACATTGATGGCGTTCAAGAACGATCTTCCAAGAATGAGTGGTGGATCATATTCTTCTCCTCGACTGGGACAACATCTAGTGGTTTGTATTGATCAAAGTGGTGAGTAGGAGATCAATATGTTGAAGTTGGATTTCTCCTTCTTCCCTTTGATTGTGAAACACATCTAGACAACGGAATTGTCTCTCTCAGGCTGGCTTGTGATGTAGATGGACTTCCAACAACATGTTCATGTGTTTGAGTTGTAGATCTTGCTATTGTTCTAGTCGTACCATTTTGTCTCCCAAGCTAGCTCTTGATTAGAAGAGAAAATAACTTTCCACTTCTTGTCTTGATGTCTTGGGCAATGATGGTTGTAGGCATAGGTTGTTTCATACGAGGTAAGTTGCATCTTGTTTGTCATCAGTGCCCAAGCAAGACTCAAAGCTAGGCTAGCACCATTTGTGATCTGAGAGTTGATTTGTGTGTCTATGGTTTGGGTTTTGGATCTTCAATGTTCAGACCAAACCATGGATGAACAAAATCTCTCTCCTGCATAATGTCAGTGGATATATACCCGAAGGATTGTAAGAATTTGAAGCATGGGTTGTTGTCCACAACATATGTATTTTGCATCTATGCTAATAAGGAGATGTTTTTAGGATTACTTTAGCATAAACTAGTATGTGTTGGCTGCACTTTAACATGATTCAAGGCAAAGGATAACTTGCAGTAGAAGATAAAATAAATAAACTTTGATACTCACAGTTCTTTCATCCATGATGAATGAGCTGAGTCTTCATTGTGCAAAGTTGTTAAAGTTCATGTGTCTCTTCATCTCCAGTGTGAGTTCATCTCCGGACTTTCCCAAATTGATATTGAAAGTTTCCCTGCAGTGGTTAGTCCAACAAAATATCCAACATCCACTATAGCATACTATCGGCTCAAAAATCAACCTAGACACCACGTCTAATTTGATCTAGGAAGGTATTTTAACTTAATTGCTTAAATTAAAAACCTTTGAAAGCAAGATCACCACTCCTAAACTAGGCACCATGCTTAATTTAAGAGATGTATGAAAGTACTCCAAACCTGAACATATAATATAGCGAATGAGGGTAGCATGAAAGTATTATAGAGATTTATTCAGATGGTGATGAAAGAGCATAATGAGTGTATGAGCATATCTTAAAGGTAGGGACAACGAACAAAGCAACATGGCAAGATATATTCTTAGAAGGTCTATTTCCCAAGCTTGGATTTTGCATAAATCAAGATTGGATGAATGTAATTCAATGTTGCATAATGATTGGTGGGACATACCTTATGTTTGTTGTTCCTTCGTTCTTTTCTGCTCCAAACCTGGGAAGGTTAGTGACAAGAATACCCGAAGGAATATTTTCATAATTATATTTCTATGCTCATTACAAGGACAGTGCATCAAAAAGGTAGACATAGCTCATAACCAGGTATTATGATTGGGTATAAGGATTCTACTAGTTATAGCTTGCTCATGGGGTAGTGATAGATAAGAGTGGAATTCAAAAAAACAACATTCATAAGAATGAAAACAAAAATAATGAAAAGACTGGGACAAAAAGGAAAAGATAAAAGTATGATTACAAGATTAAACTTAAGACGTAAAATGATCTACCGTTCCCTGGCAACGGCGCCAGAAATGCTTGTTGGTATAAATTAATGCACACTCTACTTTATCCGCAAGCGCACAGATAAAATCTACCGATGTAGCACTTCACCGGAGTAACCCAGTTTTAATATCGAACCCAAAGGAACGGATAGCGATGAGTCTCAAGTGTATAACCCCTGAGTAACTAACAAGGACAGAGAAACTAAAAGTATAGAGGGGATCACTAAGGTTATCTAAATCCAACTTAAGAGTGATATGTTTATTATTCTTAATGGGGAAGTTGCCATAAAAGGTCACAACAGAGTATGATTCTTTTATGCAAATGTATAATCCTACCGGGCCTACACATGGGTAAGTGGACTATAGAAGAATCAACAAGGCTATAAGAGTCACCCTTACGAACTACCACTACTACCGGCGTTATAGGAGGTAAATATGAGCTATCAAGTCTAAGCACTACGCTTATACTATCCAACTACTCCAACTCTAGAGCGACTAGAATTAAAGTACTCAAAAGAGAGTCATAAACCTTAAGAACAATAAGAACAATGGCTCAAACTTAAATATAGATGTTGATTACCGAAACAATCGT
The DNA here is from genome assembly GCA_009763385.1 of Coix lacryma-jobi var. lacryma-jobi. Taxonomy (NCBI): domain Eukaryota; kingdom Viridiplantae; phylum Streptophyta; class Magnoliopsida; order Poales; family Poaceae; genus Coix; species Coix lacryma-jobi. The sequence continues at coordinate 150,617,868 of CM019824.1, forward strand.
TGAAGCAAGTCGATGAAGAACTTGAATCCACAGGTACAAGATGAAGAAGTTGATCCGACAGGCCGGAGCTTCCTCTTGATCTCTTCCTCTCTCTCTCTCTTCTAGTTCTAAAATAAGACTAGGTTCTAATCCTACTAGAGGGATATCTAGTCTTCTACTTGATAGCTGGCTCTTGATTACAACTAGATGAACTAGATCTAATTCTAGATGAACTAGAAGAGATTCATCTAGAGGGACCTCTACTTCTACATTGGAACCCTAGTTCTGATGTGGAGATGAATAATGAAGAGGGAGATGCCTGGAGAGGGGGGTCTGGGGCTGCTTATATAGCCCTGAGGGATCGACCGCGGCCGTTGGATCAAACCGACTTAAGGTACGGCTGAGATGCATCCTAGAGGTCGGTGGAGGAAGCTTGCAGAAGACGGAAGCCAGCGGGCCAGGGGGAGACCGACCGGTGGGCCCAGGGGACCGGTCGGTCCCACTTGGAGGTGGACCGCGGTGCCCTTTCTCGTGGTGTCTCTATGTGTTCTCTGGAGTCTTCTAGAAGTATCCCGACGTGGCGGTTGCGTTATCTCCCGACGGTTTCCTTCTATGGGAAGCTATCGGTGCTAATTTCCTGGTTTAGTCCCTGCAGAATCATAACTCACCAAAACTCATGGAATATTGTCAGTTGAAACCCTAAACCTTTGTTGGTGATTAAATTCATGCCCTTTTCATATTTATTTATCCTTTAATTTTGATAGATAACCAGCGTCAACATGGCCCTATCACAGGCTTCTCCCTACATGTGCACGAGCTCCAACACTCTGTTATGGGTGGTTGGCAGTGTCTCCCCAGTGACGCTTGTAATCACACGTGCACGAGCTCTAGGGCATTGCCTCCGCTATGGATCATGGGCTAGCTCGAGGCTATGGGCTCAATGACAGACTAACTTTTTAGACACTGTTTATATTAAATATAAACACTCTATACAACAAATAAACATAATATTTATTTCAATCAATATAATCTACTACATGTTTTCCATATTTTATTTCAGGGACCAGGTTTAGTTTACGAGCTTATTTTTTATGCTTAGGGACTCGATCAGTTGACAAGGACAAAAGCATCATTGTCCGGCTGGTCGCACCACCTGTTACTCGGACTTTGCCACCAACCAACTAGTTGGGTTGCTCGGTGCTCATCACCTGGCGCTTGGACTTCTTTGCCGACCAGCTCATCGGAACTCTCGACACTCGCTTCATCACCGACTAGTTGGTTAGACTCCTTGGCATTCATTGATGGCTACACTAAGAGCTCTCCAACTAAGCTGGAGACTCCTTGGTGCTCGAATTCTTCGTGCCTACGTGGCCAGCTAAGCTGGTCGGACTCCTCGGCGTTCATCGACGGCTACGCTGAGAGCTCGTAGTTGAGCTAGGGACTCCTTGGTGCTCGGATTCTTCATGCCAACTATTGACAGTAGTTAACTCCTATTTTAAAACGTCAACTAACCCCATAAATGACCTAAAGTGACTCAAAGAGTATAGTTGTAGGGTTTGATTCTAACGAGTTCCACGAGTTATGTTGTTCTCACTTCTTTTGCAGGATATTCAATATTTTATTATAAGAAAGTACCTCAAGTGAAGAATTAGAGCACACCATCGTGCATAGCTCGTCAAGACGATTGAAACAGACATATCATTTGCCATATTTGGAGTCCCAAAGCGAGAGTTCTCGATGAATACGACTTGAAAGACTCTAGAACACTTTAGAAGCATTATCCATACAAAGTCCAAGGGTGTAACAGACAAGATTCCATCAGCTACAATAAATCAGAATTATTCAAGGACCAGATAGGAATATGACGACAAAGAATCCAACCACGCCACGACTCGTTGCACAAACCAATCGAAAAGGGGCATTAGGAGGATAAGGAAGGTTCCAGAAGACCCCCGATCGAAGGGGGAGGCTGGCAGCGGCCAGGGAGGCTGACCGGCCTCAACCCTAGGTTGGCTGGCCTGGGCCCACCTAGCAGCCTCCCCTCCCTTCGTGCGACGTGACCTAACCGACCTCTACTTTGTATCTAGGCCCTTGTTCAAGGTCAATTTGATCTGAGGGCTACGGTTCATCCCATCAGACTATATAAGCAGCCCCAGATCCCCTGAAGCATCATCAGATAGAATAGCATAGATCAATCATTTAGTTCAGAGGTATTCCTTGAGAGGATAGCCGAGAGCTCCACCATCCAAGGGCATAGCTAGAATAGAATTAGAAGAGTCGAGGGAAGCTCGGATTCCGGATCTAGTCGTGAGGAGGCTAGGTAATAGCCTTGTAACTTCTCTCTTGTATCAACATTGTTCTTCTATTTGTCTAATTGTCTTCTAATTCATCATCTAGTTCATCTTTGTGTTCTAATTCATCATCTAGTTCATCATTGTGTTCTTCTAGTTCATCATTGTGTTTTAATCTACTTCTTATTGTTCTTCTAGTTCTTATTCATCTTCTAGTTCTTATTCTAGTTGATACTCGATATGACTTGTTACTATTTTGTGTTCATGATTATAATGTTCATCGTCTACTTTGATTATATGTTTACCGTAGCTAGGGTATCTTTATGTTTATGCTCTTGTTCGTATAGCGCTCATTCCGATGATCAAGGGGTGACTGGTCAACATTGTGTAAGCATGGTGCTTATACCTTGTTTACCTACGAATGCACCCTATATTCTGGGCCAGCTAGTGGTAGTTTGCGAGGGTGACTCTTATAGCCTCGTTGATTCCTCTGTAGTCCACTCCTAGAATATAGGCCTAGTAAGACAGTCACCCGGAGGGGATAGACTTTGGATCTGATCCTCCATGCGTGATGTCTCCTACATATAAATATAAGTTATTCTAACCATGATTGCTAAACATAATTGCACTAATTGATGTAGTCTATGATCTATAGTTAGAACCATATTAGGAAGTTAATCTATCTCTTTCTAGTTCTAGTTATGATCAAACCCTAGATGGAAAATGCTCTGTGGAACTCTGTTCGGTTTATCTTGTTCTATTTTATTTATCTTATATGATTGATTCTGTGAGGATATTACGCCTGTATATCCCCATGGCACGACTTGGGCTGCTCCGCAGATACGGCCCAACCAGAAGGCCTTGCGGCCCGCGACCAGGCTGTCGCAATCGCCAAGGACTCTCCTGATGACTTGCTCGACAAGGAAGATTCAGATAGATAGACCTGGATTCCTTGCCAAAAGGAACCGATTGTAATCTGTTAGGATTCATCAAGTTGTAACCCTGCCCCCGGCTATATAAGGCGAGTAGGCACCCCCTCTCAAATTATCTCAGATCCCATCGGATCACACGTCATATTCCAATCCAGCAATACAAACCAGCCACCAGAACACAGGACGTAGGGTATTACGACGACTTGCCGGCCTGAACCTGTCTAAATCGCCATCTCTCGTCCTCGTGTCTACGCTTTGCAGACGTCTCGCACGCCTCCGCCGCTTAATCTACTACCTTGGGCATACCCATGGTAGACTACCGACCATATTTTGTCAACAGATTCCTGTGTTGAGAAGATCTAGTGGAACTCTTATCATAATCATATATGTGTGTGTTATAGTCTGTAGAAGTTTATCTCGTGCCACTCTCTTGAGACTTAGAGGTATAGTCATAATATAAATAATGATACCTTGGAACTCTCCTAGGTGAAATGCTACAATAGGTGTATTTATCTGTGCGCTTGTGGATAATCTCATTTCATATTTTATAAGGGCATGATCATAAATAAAACCACATCTCTAGTATCGCTGCTAGTGGTGACAACCTTGCTTTTAAGGTGATGTCATTAAGGATTGTCTACCCACATTCCTAACGTCGTTATTTGAAGTGATGCTAAGAGATGTTAACACCAACGTCGCCAGCTAAGCTGGTTGGAATCCTCAATGTTCATCGATGGCTACACTGAGAGCTTGCCACCTAAGCTGGGGACTCCTCGGTGCTCAAATTATTCGTGCCTACATCACTAGCTAAGCTAGTCAGACTCCTCGATGTTCATCGATGGCTACACTAAGAGCTCGCCAGCTAAGCTAGGGACTCCTTGGTGCTTGGATTCTTCGCATACACATTGTCAACTAAGCTTGGGACTCCTTGGTTGTCGGATTTTGCCTCATCTCATCTCCATTGGTGTGCTCTTCGAGTTACTCCATGATGTCTGATTCAGGGTGCTGATCCTGGGCAGCACATCGGGGGACTTGATATGCACATAACGAAGGATCTTCTTGGTGTTTCTTTACTTGGACCTTGGCACCACATGATTACATCACCTACTGTTAAGCTCATGGATTAAGTGGCTACACTTCACCTAGAAGTGAATGTAGTGCTATTTTTAGATGGTACTCTTATTCTGGTTTGCACCAGAGTTTAAGTAGCTACAGTTCAGGAAAGAAGAAATTCAAATTTTATCTTGAGCTCCTTACATCCTATGGGCAAAACTTGCTTGACTCAGTTCAAGGTTCGTGGACCAGTTAAACTGGTCAAATCTTCACTTCAACTACTCGGCTTCAAGATTGACTGCTCGGGGCAAATCCAAGATGGTGTTGCTCTTCAGATCCAAGGCGCTCGAGGCTAGCTTTGGGGGATATACCCCTGGCACCACAAGATGAGATATGGGTAACACCTCCAGGGGTTGTTAAGCCCATGATATGATAGAAGATGTAATAGATATTGTAATTTAGAGATAGTGCCAACTCGGATATTTATCATGTAAACCTACCTCTCGGAATATAAAAGGAGGGGTAGGGGTCCTCTAGATGGCAACGGATCAACATCCAGAATAACTCAAACCTCATGAATCACAACCAACACCCATCAATACAATCCATCGGAACCCAGGATGTAAGGTATTGAGTAAGGCTAGATATCGAGCCAAGCCGGGCTCGTTCTGGCTCGTTAAGATAACGAGCTAGCTCGGCTCGTTAGCTTAACGAGCCAGAACGCCAGCTTGGCTAGGCTCGTTAAAAGCTCGAGCTGGCTCATTAAGCTTGCGAGGCAGGTATAAAAAGTATACAAAATATAGAATTTATATTTACCTAAAGCTTGATAATAGTAATAATATACAAGTAACACATCCAACAACCTTAAATCGAACTAAAAATTAATAAAAGTTAACATATATACATGTATAATAACATATAAGATTATTATACCATATATCCATTAGAAATAAAATGATAAAGTCATAATAATCACAAATTTATAGAGTCTAGACCATTCATCAACCAATTATAAAGTACAAAAAAATGAAGTAATACAAAGTTTTATATAAGATTTGTTGCTTTTTGCCTTAGAAGCTTGGCTCGTTTGGCTCGCAAGCGGCTCGCGAGCTGGCTCGAGTTAGCTCGTTATAGCTAACGAGCTAAAATCTTGGCTCGGCCCGGCTCGTTATCATAATAAGCCGAGTCGAGCCGAGCCGAGCCAGCCACAAGCTGAGCGAGCTAGCGAGCTTCGAGTTTTTCGTGCAACCTTGGTATTAAGTCATACTGACGGTCTGAACCGGTCTAAATCTTATGTCTTTATACTTGTGTTACTGTGGGGATATTACACCCGTATATCCCCATGGCATGACTTGGGCTGCTTCGCAGATACGGCCCAACCAGAAGGCCTTGCGGCCCGCGACCAGGCTGTCGCAGTCGCCAAGGACTCTCCTGATGACTTGCTCAACACGGAAGATCCAGATAGATAGACCCGGATTCCTTGCCAAAGGGAACCGATTGTAATCTGTTAGGATTCAGCAAGTTGTAACCCTGCTCCCTGTTGGTAGTTCTTAGCTACACCTAGGATAGGGTAACTAAAGTAGCTATCTACTAATGCCAAGCGGGGTTGTCAGTCCCGACACTAGTAGGAGCTAGCTAGCGAGAATGCAATCTACCAGGAGGAGATTCTGCAAGCGCACAGAACTATCGTAGTAGCACTTCGCCTGGGAGTACCAGGTGTCGATTTATTTGATCCCAAGGGAAGGTTAGGGTGGTGTATGAGTCAAGTCAAGGAGGGGATGAGAGTCAAAGAAATAAGAAAAAGGAAAACGGGAGAAGGGAAGAGAAGGGATGGAAGGCTAGAAAGAATATATGGGTGGATAGGTAAGGATGAAATGGATGGCTAGGGTAAGGTGGATGGATAGGTGGATAAAGTGATTAGGATAACTAAGGATAGCTTGGATAACTAACTACTAACTAATGACTACTCCTAGATAACTACAGAGCAAGATAACCACGAAGCAAGATAGTTACGAAGCAAGGCATGCAAAAGTCAATAAAGCAACTAAGTTGAGTATAGTTTTATTCCTATCTTGTCAAGAATCGAGGCGTACTAGCCTTTACCACTTACTTAGGTTGAACGCTAGCACAACGAGCCTTACTGTTAAACTGGGCCAACTACGTGGTGGAATTCAAGGCGCACAGGGCTGTCACCACCTGCTTGCTACTACAGCTATCCGGGGGTCCAGCCGTATCTGAAGGTAAGTCTATAACTAAGCACCACGCTTAACTATATTCTAACTATCTCTACCCTAGCTTTGAATAGAGACACCCTTGCGGACGTCAGAGCAATTACTTGACTTAATAAGATAAACACTAAACTAACTAAGCAACCTATTAGCAAAGATCAAACACTAAGCTCACTAGAGATTAACTACTATGGCTAAGTGAATTGAACTGTAGGATAACTAGGTCACACTCAAGGTACTTGATAAAGTAATACTGAAAGTAATGCTTAAAGTAATACTGAGATAAATATAAATGTACCTGAGATACAAGAGAGCAAACCAGACCAGAGACGCCGGAAAATCAACCGACCTCCGATGCCAGTCGCTCGCACCCGCTTCTCTCTTAGCAAGCTCTACGCTCCTTTTACCAAGGACTTAGGCTGAGCTGTGCTAAACTAAGAGCCGCGCTGTAGCGAGGGCACTAGAGCTATACTCTCTCTACTAGCTAACCTACTTGCCTAAGCTCTCTGAGCTTCTAACCTAACTCTCACTTGCTTCTCTTGCTTGTGTGTTGCTTTCTCTGGGATGGTACGGTACGGTACAGATGAAGTGGTGTCACCAGGGGGGTATTTATAGTCTTGAGGAGTGAGGGGGGTACTTATAGGGGGCAGCCAACGGACCTAGGGTTAGGTCAGGTGGCGGGCGCCACCCCCTACTGGCGGCCCAGTCCCCTGGCCGTTGGATGCACCGGCTTTAATCTTACGGCCTCCAGGTGGTTGTCCAAGGCGGTTTGGAGGTCGGTTGCATGTCCTAGCAACCGCCATTCGGCCTTGATCCACGCCACTCCTCCCTGAGCCGTCCGATGCCACTGACCTAGTGACCAAGGGCCAAGATTTGGCCTTGGGGAGGTCACACGGATCGATGACGTGGCAGGGAGTCGAACTTGGGCCAACCCAAGTGGCGGGCGCCACCTAGGGGTGGCGGGCGCCACCTAGGGATGGCGGGCGCCACCCCCTTAGGCCCATTTGGGCCCTGCTGAGTGGGCTTGGCCTCTGGTGGGTCCATATGTCCAAATTTGGTTCAAATCCTGCATTCAAATAAAATTCTATGGACATGTGGAATTTGGTTAGTTTGAAACCTATTTGATTACATTTCATGCCTTTTTGGTGGACTTTAGGGTCAAATGTTGATGGTAAAACAGGTGTTTAAGGACCATCAACAAGCTCCCCCAAGCTAACCTGTTGCTCGTCCTCGAGCAACAATGTGGTTTAAGCATTGAGCATGAAATAGATAGCAACTTAAGCTGTATGCAAGTGCATATTGTATAGTGAGAAATAACTTAGCATATATCATTAATCATAGCAATGTGGGGCTTATAGCTTTTCACTTCAAACATGCAAGAGTGAAATAAAGTAGTAGATAAGAAACTTTTATCTTGCTTAGGTTTAACTAGGATTCTGTCTGGAGGTTTTCAAAGTTTTCAAAAGATAACAACTTGCTTAAGTCCTCCAAGATTCACTCAATCACTCAATGGTGTTTAAATCCTCACCTAGGCCAAAATGTAGCCTCTCCTATTTCTAAAGAATGATATGTGGAGTTATAGGTAGGCTAAGAATCATGAGCAAATTGCCTGATGTTTATTGCTAAGCTAGACACTCAGATCATAAGGGGCAGCAAATCATAAAAATTGATCAAGATGTGCATGTGTGGTTATGTGGAAGTGTATAGAGAGATATTTCATAATCCTTCCTAGTTAATATCTGGGGTCTAGAGCTAATGATAATTCTCTCTCTCTTTTTTTGGATACATAGTGAGTAGACAAAAGATGTGTCCTCACATTTTCTTAGGACATAGTCCTCTTTTGAGCTACTTCGCTCACTTTTTTTTCAGGACATAGTCCTTTCTTGAGCTACTTTGCTCATTTTTCTCTCTCTCTCTTTAGCTCTAGATTTCCCCAGACATCTATAGGAAAGGATTTCAGAAATGAAAAAGGGGGAAGAGGGAGAAATGCTTATTCCCAGTGTAGGAGTAAGCATAAGGCTAGCAATGGGATGTTTGGCAGGGTATTGCATATCTCCGGTGTAGAGAATAAGCAATTTATTTGGTGGTTGCAAACTTCCAAAGTGGAGAGTAGGCAATTTATGGTGGGTGTGTGTGAATCTTGATTCAAAAGATATGATAAGCTTCTCTACTAAGATCTATGAGGTCTAACAAAGCTTAACACAGACAAAGCTCTTTGTGGTTTTGACTAATGACTAACAAATATTTGGCTGGTGGTGGGATGGGATAAAAATTCAGGAGGAACTTTTAGCAAGGTTTTCATAATTTTTAATAGAAATCCTCCAGATTAGGTCCTAATTTCACCTTAGCAAGTTTAAAGAATTACTCCATTTCTTACTAACTTTACTCACTAAGCATGATTTCAGTTAAAGCATGTGCAACCCACAAAAGCTACAACTTAGATAAGACTAGTCATTCAAACCATAACAATAGCATTTGCATGACATATTTCAAATCTTATTCAGGTTTCAACTTGTTTAAGCAGATTTTATCAATTTGATTCATGGAATGGTTATTTAGGCAAGCATGTGACATTCAAAAGATATAGAATTCAAGAACTGAATGTAAAGTGTAGGCTTGAGACATACCTTATTGGAGCGGGAGTCTCCCCCAAGCTGGCTTCTTGCTTGGTGAAGGGTCTTCTTCTTTCTCGGTCGGAGCTCTTGTTCTCATTTTATTAAAAGGGAAACTATCTAATGTTGTGAAAAGGGAAACTATCCTATTATAATATTTTATTATTCTAACTAAGTTAACATATACCTATGCATATAACTAATGATAACTGATTTTTTTTAGTTTCATGCATGACATATGTTATTTATTCGAAAAAGGGAAAATTGAAGGGAAAAATTAAAAGTAAAACCATACCTTAGGTCCATGGAGTTTCATCCTTATCGGGTGGATCTTCTTCCTTGGGTGCTTCTTCTTTAAGTACTCCGTCTGGTTCTTCTTCTTTTGGCACCTCTCCTTTGTTATGTGAATTACACAACTCAGGAGGAGGTGGTTCTTTCTTTCTGCTCCACCTTGTTCTTGGGCGTCTCTTCTTGGTACGAACGGGTTTTGCTTCCTGCATGTTAGCGGCATATGCGGGGCCTCGGGAGAAAGAGAATATTTCCTTCCTCCCTCCTAATGTCATTTGAATTTTACCACTTCCCACATATATGCAAGCATCAACACTGTTCAAGAAGGGTCTACCTAAGATTAGAGGCACATCTTTCCTATTTCTCATATCTAGTATTATGAAATCAGTAGGAACATATGAACCTCTAATATGAATAGGTAAATCATTAACTATTCCTTCTACATAGCAAGTGGATTGATCAGCTAGCACAACATAGGCAGATGTGGATGACATGGGTGGAAAGAATGAGTTTTCATAGAAATCTTTAGATAAAATGTTCACACTCGATCCTAAATCACACATGGCATTTTTAAAGACTTCACCAAAGATTGAGCATCTAATTATGGGACTACCAGGATCACCCTTTTTAACAGTCATGGTTTGATCTTCATAATAGTTAAAATATTTTATTTCAACCATATTTGCAGTTTCCATGTCAGGTTTAGCAGGAATATTGCAAGTTTCAAAAGATGGTATGATAGCAGCAAGTTGAGCTAATTGGGTTTCTAACATCTTATTAAAGCTTAATTGATTTTTCAGAGCAGATGAGAAATCTTCCAATTTAGCATTTATATTCTCAAGGATTTTATCATTCGACATTAATTTCTTATTCAAGAATTCAGTAGTTCTACCTTGAGAGTAGACTAGATTCTTTAAGAACGAGAAATCATCAGAATTATGAAAATTAGAGCGGGGGAATGAATTGTTACCTTGACAGTTTGCTGGCTGATTCCATCCTTGATTCTGTTGACGGAAACCGTTACTGTTGTTGATGAAGTTCAAATCTTCATGTAGCTCGGGGCAGTGGCTCCTAGAATGTTCGGTTTCTCCACAGACTTCACAAGTCATGTAGGATTCCAGAGATTGGACACTCTCTTGTTGGTTCATCTTCTCACAGCTGTCCAACTTCTTTGCCAGCAGGTCCATCTTGGCCACGATCATGTCGGCTTCCTTAAGGGAATGCATACCTCGCTCACGGGGCTGTAGTCTCTCGTCATTCCATCCTTGGTTCAACACCATCTTCTCTATGAGAGCCTTAGCATCTGCAACGTTCAAAGAAAAGAATGCACCGCCGGCGGCGGCATCCAAATGGCTTCTAGAGAGAGGGGTTAGGCCATGGTAGAAGTTCTGGATCAATAGCCAGTCCTCCATACCATGGTGCGGACAAGCAGCGACATACTCTTGTAACCTCTCCCAAGCCTCGGGAATAGATTCCTCGGCTTGTTGCGTAAATCTGGAGATTTTGTTGCGAAGAGCATTCGTCTTGCCCATCGGAAAGAATTTAGCGAGAAAAGCATTGGAACACTTGTCCCATGTGTCTATAGCATTGCGATCGGTATAGAACCATTGCTTCGCTTTTCCTAGCAAAGAGAAAGGAAAGAGACGAAGACGGATGGCTTCTTGGGTTATCCCCTTAATGGTGAAGGTGCCGCAAATCTCCAAGAATTGTTGGAGATGAGCATTGGCATCCTCATGAGCCTTGCCACAGAACGGGCTAGCTTGGACCATCATGATCAGAGTCGGTTTCAACTCAAAATTGAGGTTGGCATCGATCACGTCGGGTCCTATCGCTACATTAGCGGCAGAAGGAGCAGAAAACTCACGAATGGTCTTATTGGCCATCGTGAAGATAGAACGAGATAAGAAAGAAAGAAGTTGAAGAAGATGAAGGAAAAAGATAAGAAGGACTAAGGAAAGAAAGAATGGGGTAAGATGGGATTCGCTAAGCGGGAGCTTAAGCGAAGATAAATTCGACACGGACTCAACCGATAAACCGATTGCCTTCCCCGGCAACGGTGCCAGAAATGCTTGTTGGTAGTTCTTAGCTACACCTAGGATAGGGTAACTAAAGTAGCTATCTACTAATGCCAAGCGGGGTTGTCAGTCCCGACACTAGTAGGAGCTAGCTAGCGAGAATGCAATCTACCAGGAGGAGATTCTGCAAGCGCACAGAACTATCGTAGTAGCACTTTGCCTGGGAGTACCAGGTGTCGATTTATTTGATCCCAAGGGAAGGCTAGGGTGGTGTATGAGTCGAGTCAAGGAGGGGATGAGAGTCGAAGAAATAAGAAAAAGGAAAAGGGGAGAAGGGAAGAGAAGGGATGGAAGGCTAGAAAGAATATATGGGTGGATAGGTAAGGACGAAATGGATGGCTAAGGTAAGGTGGATGGATAGGTGGATAAAGTGATTAGGATAACTAAGGATAGCTTGGATAACTAACTACTAACTAATGACTACTCCTAGATAACTACAGAGCAAGATAACCATGAAGCAAGATAGTTACGAAGCAAGGCAGGCAAAAGTCAATAAAGCAACTAAGTTGAGTATAGTTTTATTCCTATCTTGTCAAGAATCAAGGCGTACTAGCATTTACCACTTACTTAGGTTGAACGCTAGCACAACGAGCCTTACTGTTAAACTGGGCCAACTACGTGGTGGAATTCAAGGCGCACAGGGCTGTCACCACCTGCTTGCTACCACAGCTATCCGGAGGTCCATCCGTATCTGAAGGTAAGTCTATAACTAAGCACCACGCTTAACTATATTCTAACTATCTCTACCCTAGCTTTGAATAGAGACACCCTTGCGGACGTCAGAGCAATTACTTGACTTAATAAGATAAACACTAAACTAACTAAGCAACCTATTGGCAAAGATCAAACACTAAGCTCACTAGAGATTAACTACTATGGCTAAGTGAATTGAACTGTAGGATAGCTAGGTCACACTCAAGGTACTTGATAAAGTAATACTGAAAGTAATACTGAAAGTATTGCTTAAAGTAATACTGAGATAAAGATAAATGTACCTGAGATACAAGAGAGCAAACCAGACCAGAGACGCCGGGAAATCAACCGACCTTTGATGCCAGTCGCTCGCACCGGCTTCTCTCTTAGCAAGCTCTACGCTCCTTTTACCAAGGACTTAGGCTGAGCTGTGCTAAACTAAGAGCCGTGCTGTAGCGAGGGCACTAGAGCTATACTCTCTCTACTAGCTAACCTACTTTCCTAAGCTCTCTGAGCTTCTAACCTAACTCTCACTTGCTTCTCTTGCTTGTGTGTTGCTTTCTCTGGGATGGTATGGTATGGTATAAATGAAGTGGTGTCACCAGGGGGGTATTTATAGTCTTGAGGAGTGAGGGGGTACTTATAGGGGGCAGCCAACCGACCTAGGGTTAGGTCAAGTGGCGGGCGCCACCCTCTACTGGCGGCCACCAGTCCCCTGGCCGTTGGATGCACCGGCTTTGATCTTACGGCCTCCAGGTGGTTGTCCAAGGCGGTTTGGAGGTCGGTTGCATGTCCTAGCAACCGCCATTCGGCCTTGATCCACGCCACTCCTCCCTGAGTCGTCCGATGCCACTGACCTCGTGACCAAGGGCCAAGATTTGGCCTTGGGGAGGTCACACGGATTGATGACGTGGCAGGGAGTGGAACTTGGGCCAACCCAAGTGGTGGGCGCCACTTAGAGGTGGCGGGCGCCACCTAGGGGTGGCGGGCGCCACCCCCCTTAGGCCCATTTGGGCCCTGCTGAGTGGGCTTGGCCTCTGGTGGGTCCATATGTCCAAATTTGGTTCAAATCCTGCATTCAAATAAAATTCTATGGACATGTGGAATTTGGTTAGTTTGAAACCTATTTGACTACATTTCATGCCTTTTTGGTGGACTTTATGGTCAAATGTTGATGGTAAAATAGGTGTTTAAGGACCATCAACACTCCCCGGCTATATAAGGTGAGCAGGGACCCCCTCTCAAGTCATCTCAGATCCCATCGGATCACACGTCATATTCCAATCCAGCAATACAAACCAGCCACCAGAACACAGGACGTAGGGTATTACGGCGACTTACCGGACCGAACCTGTCTAAATCGCGGTCTCTTCTTTATGCTTAATCGACTCTAGTTCTCATTATTTTTAAGCTGTAACTTGACCTTCCCCCTCTGCCTTCAACTAGGGTCGATGAGGGTCCTTCCAATGCTGCGGCTACCGTGGCACCTCCCCCCGGCATGGAATCGGTCTCCGAGAATCCCTCCTCAAGTAGCTCCGAATCGACGGCTGCTTGTCATTACCGACAGATGACGGAAATGCAGAACCTTCACTCGGAGGCCACCATCAGGAACTGCCTCCTCGAGGACCACATTGCCCAGCTCCAGAAGGCGTTGGAGGAGGCAGAGGCGAGAGCTTCTCAGGCGGTTCAGCAGTGCGCAGAATCTGATGCGTGTGTCGCCGGTATTTCTTTTCTTCTGAAATTTTTCATTTGATCAAGTTTCCTCTGCTTAATCCTGATTCATCTTGTTTACTCTGCAGACCTGACCGTGCGTCTGGAGGCTCTCCAGGAGGTGGGTAACGAAGCGGCCGATTCCGTGAACACTGCTGGGGACAGCGTTGCGGAGAGGATGACCAACATCCCCGTAAGGGTACATGAGGTTGCCCTCCACGGCGTCCCTCACGGCGCCGCCATGGCCCTCGGGGCTGCCGAGGCCTACACCGACCAAGACCTCGGTGGCCTCGAGGTTACCCCAGAAATAAGTCACGCCATGGAAGTACATTTCGATGGTGTTGATGGCGCGGCTGGGGAAATAGCAGAGTCCACCCCTTCTCTATTCATAGTAGACAAGGTCTTTGAGTAGTTTACCAGGGCCAAGTCTTTGTAAATAAACCTTTTCCTTCGAATATAATGAAGTTTTTCTGCTTCTTTATGATCCTTCTGTGATAAGATCCATCGAGGTCCCTTAATCTCAATGATTCTTGATCTCGTATTTTTGGACTGAAGGCGATGCTTCAATTGCATCGGCTATTTTTGTTCTGAAGGCGATACATTGGTATCGGCTATAAAATCCAACAAGTTGATTCCTTGCTCCAATTCTAAATTAGGTATTAATTTTGACTGACATGACACCGGCCTTAGTTCATTGGCATCGATGCGAATCATTACTAGCAAATTAATCCTCTAGGACATTTTCTGAAGCCGATCGCTTAAATCGGCTATTGACTCTCGTTGGTTGTCTTGAGAAAGTCTTCTTCGAGAATCCTTCCGGAAAAGCACTCCATGTTATCAAAGTTCCAAACATCAGGGTCTGAATAAGCAATACTAACAGTCGAATCGGCTGGCACTACTTCTACGGTGTCACTGATCCACTGAATCACATTCTGATGCATGGTAGATGGAATGCAACAATTGGCGTGGATCCAATCCCTTCCAAGAAGCACACTGTAGGATCCTTTTGCATCGACTACAAAGAAAGTAGTCGGCATACTCTTGCTGCCAATTGTCAACTCAACACATATAGCACCTTTAGTAATCGATACATTGCCGGTAAAGTCGGTCAACCTCATATCAGTCTTAGTCAAGTCTTCTGCAGTCTTACCAAGCTTTCTAAAAGTAGCATATGACATTAAGTTAACCGCTGCC
Organism: Coix lacryma-jobi var. lacryma-jobi; assembly: GCA_009763385.1. Classification (NCBI taxonomy): domain Eukaryota; kingdom Viridiplantae; phylum Streptophyta; class Magnoliopsida; order Poales; family Poaceae; genus Coix; species Coix lacryma-jobi. The sequence goes on from CM019824.1 coordinate 150,632,923, forward strand.
CCTCCATCAACTAGCATTCTATTCAAAGGTCTTCCATCGACAAACCCTTTCAGATACAAAGCCTTTAAATGAGAATGTTTCTCGGGTTTTTGAAATGTGGCATCTTCTGCCTGATAGATCCACTGAGCAACGACTTCCTCATTATCAGATTCTTCTTCATGATCAGAGGATCTAAATTCAGCAGGTAGCATGAACAGAGCAGCGATATTAGCCGATGACTCATTCTTATCGGCTATTTGCTTGACTTGCCAGACTCTGGATTTCTTCTTCTGGGTTTCATCGTTTCTCAACCTCTGAACTCGTCGTTTCTGGCTTCTGGTCAAGCCACCAGGACACCATTGTCCTTCCTACCATGGATGATCATGCTCGGCTAATCTTGCTCCAAGCTGATTATGAACATTTTCATTTTTTATACGTCGATCTGTATTTCCAAATTTCAATCTTTTATGTACAGATCGGCGGTTGTCTCTCGACTGCCTATACTCCCGGTATTGATCACTGCATTCTGGGCAATTACGAAGAGTAGGAAGTTTTAAACCCTCATTCCAACAATGTCTGAAGAAAGGACAGTCCCAATGATTCTTCTCTTCATCCTTGATGCGTCTTTCTTCTTCCCGGAACCTCTTGTACTCTTCTTCTTCGAGCCACTCTTGATATTCTTGTTCATCTTTTTCCCTTTGTATTTGGCTCCTTTCCTTCTGATGTTGCCATTTGTTCAATAGGATCTTGACAGTTGGACGCCTTCTTGTTTCTCCAGCTTTTGAAGTCTCAGGTTGATCATTGCTTTTCTTCCCCTTCATCTCCTGATACTCTCTAGCTGTTAATTGCTTCTTTGGATCAATTGTCCCATCTGTCCTGGCTCTATTAGAGGTTAACACCCTGATTTCACTTCGAGGTGCCGGAGTTACCATATTTTCTCGGAAAGGATGGCCGTTGATGCCATGCCTTTGGCCTTTTCCAAGCCAATCCTCCCTTTAACGATTGCCCTCTGTATCATATCTCTGAAAACTCGGCAATCATTAGTAGTATGGGTATCAGAATTATGAAATTTGCAGTACCTTTTATTATTAAGCTCTTCAGCCGATGGGATAGTATGATTCCCAGTCAACTTGATCTGACCCTTTTCAAGCAAGTAGTCAAATATCTTGTCGGCCTTAGTGATATCAAAGCTGTATTTTACATCTCTTTCGGTACTTTTAACTTTTGCCCAAGGCATGAATTCATTGTTTTTCCAAACCCAGTCTACAGCAGCCACTTCTTCATCGCTTTCATCTTCGAAATTATTGTTTTCATTCTCCAGGAAGAAATGGCTTTCTGCATTATAAGCTTTCTTGGGCTTAAAGACTTGATTGTACCGATTTTGGGCATCGATATTTGCCACCTTTTTAGCTAAATCGGCCATATTATTGCAACCAAAGCCGATTCTCTCTCTGATAGCAGGTATCAATCCTCGAATTGCAATGCTAACCACCTCTGAATCTGGCAATGTCAAGGAATAGCATTGATTCTTCATCTCTCTGAACCTTTGGAGATACTGGCATCCAGACTCATTATTCATTTGCCTTGTATCGATTAAATCCAATAAGCCTTTTTCCAATACCCCGAAGCCGAAATATTTGTGGAACTTATCTTCCAAGTCATCCCAGCTCTGAATAGAATTGGGTGGCAGAGATGAAAACCACGAGAAAGACGAGCCAGATAAAGAGAGAGGGAACATTCTGACTTTGAGTGCCTGTTCATCACCGATCTCTCCAATCTGAACTAAGAACTGAGTTATATGCTCCATGGTTGACACTGAACCAGTTCCTGTGAACTTGGAAAAATCAGGAATTCTATATCTTGGAGGAAGAACAACCTGATCAAACCATTCTGGATACGGCTTTTTATAACCAGTTATTGTAAACTTTGGCGTCAAGCCGAATTGCTTCTGGACCAGGGCAGTTACCCGATTCATTAACTGGTCCATCTGATTCACCGGCTTCTGATAGCCGATGTTCTGGCCCCCGAAGGTGTTGCTATTATACCCTGGGTTTTCTTGAGCATCCAAAGTATAGAAGTCAGATACATAATGATACCCCTGAGAGATATCACCAGATGCTACGTTCCCTTGATATGGCGGTGTATTAAAATCTCTTGTGATGTGCCTCGCTTGAGGAGCTATTTTTGTAGCCGATGAGTATATGTTATTACTCATAATCGGCTGTTGCACTAGCTGCGGCGTCATGCCTAATCATCATCTGATTCCCATTGCTATTTGGACCATTGATCTAAGGTCCATTAGAAGTTCTAGCTCCTTGATTGTTTCCAATATTATATGCTGGACCTCTTCTATCGCCACTTATGTTGAAAACCTCCTTCATGGCATTTGTGAGGCTGTTGAGAAAAGCCTCATTGTGGTTCATCAAAGGGGACGCCATTGCCTTGCTGATCACTTCTTGCATAGCATTATGTTGGACTTGGATCATTGGATCACCATGACCATCAAAGACTACTCTCGGAAGATGGGTTTTCTGAATGACCTTCTTATCCCTAGTCTTGCCGAAACTCAGTAAACATAAGTGTCGGTATTGATCAATAGCTTCTCCTATTACGCGCTGAGTTTCCTCTGGGAGGTCCTCCATCTTCACGTGCAACACTTCATCATTGTCAAAAGTCATGATTTCAGACGATTGTGTCCCACCGGGCGTGCCAAAAGAATGTGTTGACTCAAAATCTTTGTCGGGATGCGCTAACACACTTGTGCACACGGTCCTCAGAGGGGTACGGAGCGAATCCTGACCTCCTGGACCATTAGCAAGTGGTGGTGCCGATTCTCAGCAGAATCGACTTCGGGCGTGCCAGTCAATTTGACCTGTAATTGACAAGGAGAAGAAAAAGATCATCAAATCGTGGAACCTGCCGGTTTGGTGCCAGACAGTTCCAAATTATGCGGCTCTGATATAGCCATTTGTCTTTAGGATATTGACTACAAAGTCAACTCCCATGAGATTGTATGTAAAATGATGAAAAAGATATGAAGCATAATGGTTATAACATTTATGAGATGAATATTTATAATAAACAGACAACTGATAAGCTTAAGAGACATTGATAGATAAAGATCTATATGTACATTCAAACGGCATAAAACCAACGTATCGACTAAATGCATGAGCAGTTCTATTCGTTAACAGTGGGGTGTCTCCATGCAGCCGTAATAACAAATAGATCGATAAAATAACTTAAACATTAACAGTGGGGTGTCTCCATGCAGCCTTGATGATGGTCAAGCTAGATCACATCTCGTACATAAAATAGATCCATCGATTTCAAACCACTTAAAAGAACATATTATGAAGAGAGCACAACTGAATCGATTATTTTAACCGATACAGGGTCCATGAAGCACGAACAAGATCTATCCGACAGAAACATGATTTAATCTAAGACAAACAGACTCAATCTATCACATATATCAGTGGGGTTCGGAAATACAGCCATAATAGACATGCTAGATTGGAATCTATCTATTCTTACAAAACAAACCATAGTTTTATCGAATATCTCGAACACACAACATGTAACAACCAAGATTGATGAAAATAGTCGATGAGAAGCTTGAATCGGCTATTCCCTCTATTATGAGTATATAAATCTCAGAACAACTGATACAGAGCATCCTTTTAGGCGCAGGCTATTTTGTCAATCTTGATTGGGCAAGATGTTGTTTAGAACATAAATAAACAAATTAAAACATGAAACAACATCGATAACTTAATGAATCTATTAGCTTGCCAAACCAATAGAGCCGATAACTAGTCAAGATCGACTAAAGTAAGAGATTGATCAGAGTCAAGACAGTCTTACAAAAGATGAGCTTAGACCGATAACTAGCCATGTCACAGCTTAACAAGAGTTTGGTCGATGCCAATGCAGCCTTATTACACGATGACATAAGCCATTGTGAAACTTACAAGCAAACCGGAGGTCGGTCGATGCCGATGTAGCCCTGCCTGGTTGAAGGTCTCGCCGAAATCTACTTTACTCCTACTCCTAGGGTTTTGGCCGAGGGCCGGTTGTATTTGATTGATTGGGGATCCTTTACAAAATCCGGGTTCCTAGCTATTTATAACCCGGTTGACTCCTGCCTTAATACGAGTAGATTACAAAAAGGAAAAATAAAAGACGACCCGAACTTGAACTCCTTAGTCGAGTTTGACACGTCTTCGAAGCCCATCGTGTTGGTCCGTATGAAGCTTCCGGGTCACCTTCGACTCATACGAGCTTTTTATATTTTTAGGTCGATCCTTTTCCTTAATAAACTGACCGTTTATGTTTACAAAATACTAATCTCTCTGGTCCAAAATCTGGTGTAAACAATGCCATCCCTACAGCGCCATTCGACTGGTGAGAAGACTTCATCAAGTATCTCTCTGAGAACCTTGTCCCTGCTGACAAGGTCGAAGCCAAGCGCTTAGTTTGTCGCGTTAACAACTACGTCCTGGTTGACGACGCACTCATGCGCAAAAACTCCAGAAACGAAGTGTTTCAAAAATGCATCTCCAGGACAGACGACCTCGAGATCCTCTTCGACATCCACGCTGGCGAATGCGGGAATCACGCGGCTGCAAAGACGTTGGTACGCAATGCTTTTCGTGCAGGATTGTACTGGCTGTCAGCGGTCGCCGACGCCGAGCAGCTCGTACGCACCTGCGAAGGGTGCCAATTCTTCACCAAACAAACTCACGTCTCCACACAAGAACTCCAAGCAATACCGGCCTCGTGGCCCTTTGCCTGCTGGGGACTCGACATGATCGGCCCTTTTCGACCAGCGGGCAGCTTCAAGTGGATATACGTCATCGTCGACAAATTCTCCAAGTGGATCGAAGCAAAGCCAATCACCAAGGCGACCGCCGAGAACGCTGTCTCGTTCATTGACGAGATCATCCACCGCTTCGGCCTCCCGAATTCCATCATCACCGACCTCGGCTCCAACTTCATCGGCAATGTCTTCTGGGACTTCTGTGAAGGGCACGACGTCCTCATCAAGTATGTCTCAGTCGCCCATCCCTGAGCAAATGGCCAGGCCGAGCGTGCCAACGGCATGATCCTCGATGCTTTGAAGAAACGCCTCTACCAGAAGGATGAAAAGCACCCTGGCGCTGAATGCGAGAACTCCCTTCCGTACTGTGGGGCCTACGTACTCAGCCAAGCCACAACACCGGCGTTTTACCATACTTCATGGTCTTCGGCTCCAAAGACGTCATCCCTGCCGACGTCATCTTCCGTTCCCTGCACGTCGAGAACTATGATGAAGGAGCCTCCGACTAGGCACGCTGCGACGATCTCGACCGCCTCGAAGAAGAACGGCTTGCATCCTGCCTCTGCACCGCCAAATATCTCGAAGGAGTTCGCTGCTACTTCAACTGCAATGTCAAGGACCGACCCTTCGTTGTCGGCGACCTCGTCCTCAAGAGGAAAATCAAGACCGACGACCTACACAAGCTCTCTTTGCACTGGGATGGCCCCTACATGGTGAAAGAGGTCACCCGACCAGGCGCCTACCGCCTCGCCGACCTTGAAGGTATCGACGTACCCAACTCCTGGAGCATCGAGCATCTCCGTAGGTTTTACGCCCAAAATACCTTATACACTCCATGACGAATAAAGGTCTGCCGATGTTTTCACCGCTCCATTGTCTCCGGACGACTCACCGACCTCTCCATTTCGTCTCCGGACGACTCACCGACCACTCCAGTTCATCTCGGACGACTCGGCGACCTCTCCATTCTGTCTCCGGACGACTCACCGACCTCTCCAGTGCGTCTCGGACGACTCGCCGACCTCTCCATTCCATCTCCGGACGACTCGCCGACCTCTCCATTCCATCTCCGGATGACTCGCTGACCGCTCCATTTCGTCTCCGGATGACTCGTCGACCTCTCCAAACAGTCTGGCTGTAGCCGACGGAGTCCCAGAGCAGGGGCTACTGCAACCGCCAAACGCGTGCATGAGCGCCTGCCCGCCTCTGCGCTATGGTGGCCAGTAGCCCTCGCAAGTGACGTCCTGACCTCTCTACGCGTGCATGAGTGCCTGCCCTCTGCGCTATGAAGGGAAGGCTAAGCTTGGGCTGGGACCTCCAGAAGCTATACGTCCAGTGCCTGTACGCGCCATTTATGCGCTCGTTCTCCATACTGTCTCCAAGTAGCCTAACTGATGCTGACGAAAACTCAGAGCCAGGGCTGTTGTCACCATCGGACGCGTGCATGAGCGCCAACCCTCTGCGCTACGATGGCCAATAGCTCTCCCAAGGGACGTCCCGACCTCTCTACGCGTGCATGAGTGTTTGCCCTCTGCGCTACGAAGGAAAGGCTACCTTGGGCTAAGAATTCAGAAGCTATACGCTCAGCGCCCGCATTCGCGCTACCCACGTGCTCGACAACGGTCTCCATTCGCCCAAGTCATGCCACGATCGAACCTCTCAGAAAAGACCCTGGCCATGGTACCTCCCTACGCGTGTGTTGACGCTCACTAATGCTCATAATTAACCATCAACTATTGCATGAAATGACACTAAATGAATCACAAGGCATAGTTGTAGGGTTTGAAACTAACAAGTTCCACAAGTTTTGGTGCTCTCACTTGTTTTGTAGGACATCCATGTTTTTGCCATATAAAAGTATCTCAAGTGATGAAACAGAGCACACCATTGTGAAGACCTCATCGACACGATCGAAACAGACATATGATTTGCTATATTTGGAGTCCCGGAGCGAGAGTCCTCGATGGATACGACTTGGAAGATTCTAGAACATTCCAGAAGACACGAGAAGGTGACCCACGGAAGGAGGGGCCCACCTGTCATAGAGGCAGACCGACCGGTCTCCTCCCTGGACCAACCGGTCAGGTATTAGGCCCAATCTCGCCCCCCTTCGCGTGGCGCACTCCAACCGACCCCTCCAACGTGTTTTGGTCCATTAAGGCCCATGTGCATATGGCGAAGGATTTAGTCCCACATCGCTTGCTCAAGGTGGAGGGGAGGCCAGGAGCCCCTATATAATAAACCCAGGACCCCCCTGAGGCAACACAACATCATTAGGGAGTATTTGTAGAGGCGTCCCTCGAAGGACAACCTCTCCTCTCTATGTAATTAGGTTTAGATTTTCCAATGTAATAGATTAGCTCTAGTCGGGAGTTAGGGAGAGCGGAGCTACGCTCTGGTTCCGGAGGAGTCTTCAGAGTTTTGGTATGTCTTTGTATCTTTTCTTTGTAAGACTTATGCTTTAATATATTTATCTTCTCTATTTACTTTATGCCTTTCATATTATGATTAGTATAGTTGTTATGTTCTAGCATAGGATCTCTGCTCGTATCGAGTGCTCTAGTTATAGGCCATAATTAGAGTAGTAATCGATAGATTAGACTTGGTGTTTAGTCTATAGGTTACCTGAGGTTGCGCTCAACCCCACGGATAATTGTGGTAGCCCCAGGTGGTGACAGCCCTGATGGCCGACGTATTCCACCATGTTCGGGTTGATGTTCGTAGGACCATAGTCAGAACTTCCCAAACCCCCTTCTCATCCCTTTCTGTGGTTGGTGTTCTGATGTCCCGAAGTGTTATTATATGACTGCTATATCTTTTCATCCTTGTTACCTTAGAACCCAAGTAATAGAGAAGTGCATAGGAACCTTGATCTCTCCCGTTGTCCTCCCACTATAGTTATCTATACATTTATCATTAAATTCTCTTTATTGTGCTTCCATTCAATATCATATCATTTATCAATTACTCCTGCTTTAGTCTAATTAATACTCTAAGTTAGTAGATGCATGATAGTGAGTTATCAAATTCTTAACCCTTGCTTCCCAGTGGTAAAATATAAATAACGATCCTGGAATACTCCCGGTAAAATGCTACAATGATGTTCTGTGCGCTTGCGAAATCTTTCATATTCTATTTACACTAACAAACGTCAACAGCGTGCACGAGCGTCTGCCCTCTGCGCTATGGGATGCCAGCAGCGGTTCCTTGGGCGATGCCCTTAACTCCTATGCGCAAACAAGCTCCACACTCTATGCTACAGAACTTGGGATAACCCAAGGCCGAACAGTTCATCGCTACGGCTCACGACTATCGGGACTGCGGAATTCGGGGAACAAACAAAACACGCCGACTCGCTTCAAGTTTTGGTTCTGTTCGCCCAAGAGTCTTTTTACAGACTACCTCCTAAAATTACACGCTACTGGTGCCCGGCACCAAACAAATCTACACCTCTGATGAGGGCTTCGGCGGCCGGCTCTGCCTCTTCTTCCAGGTGCTCCATCTCCGCTTCAGACGTGTTCGTCGCAAAGCCAGCGTCCAGCCTCGACATCTCCATCCGCGGATAATGTGAACGAAGAATGGCGAGGCCATGAGCTGCCATGCTCTGCGCTGCCGCCTTGGTGTACGCCTAGAAGCGTCCCCACAGGCCATGCGCCTTCTGCATGACATGGTCGCCGATCCTCCGCTCCTTCTCCGCCGGGAAGAAAGGCTCCTCATCGATGCACTGCACCAAGGGAGCCACCTCCTCCGCCGGCGACCAGAAGCGGTCATGATAGCCCTCGATCCTCCGCTCCAGATCTACAAATTGTATTTGCATGTTTTCGCGGTAAGCTGCACACGCCAAAGCAAGGGGTAAGAAGACTACCATCTCCTGTCACGCTTCACCGAGAAGAACTCACCGGTGTGCATGGCCTGCCACTTTCACACCTCCTTGTCGGACTTTGCCTTCTCCTCAACAAGGAGACGCTTCTCCTCGCCTGCCTGCATCGCCTATGCAAGGATAACCTCACACGTCAAAGGCTCCGACAAGGCGGCGCACCGAACAAAAAAGGACTACGACATCGACAACTTACACATGGCAAACTCGTCGGCCTTCTCGGCCCGCAGCAGAAGCTGGAAATTCTCCTGCCCCTGTTACTGGATGACCTCCTCAAGCTCCCGAGAACGCGCGTGGGCATCCTCCAGCCGCGCCTCTAGGCCAGCGAACTGGCCCTCGACGCGCTTCGCCTCCGCCTAGAGTCGTTCGTTCTCTTCGGCCATGGGCGCCATCCGGTCAATGCGAGCTTACGCTCCTCCCCGACCTTCAACAAGTGTTGTAGGCAAACATCGACTAGGATAAACAAGAGCCATTCAAGAATAAACATGAAGTGGTGACCATGCCCACCTGGATCTTCTCCAACAACTTTGACGCATCTCTGAGGAGGGCGCCTGTCTCCACGCTCGCCGCCTCGTTATCGACTTCGATGACTACATCTCCCTCGACACGGAAGCGGCGGACAGGGCGCCTGTTCGAGTCCTCTTCTAGACGCTCGACCTCCTCAATTTTCGGCGAGGAAGGCTCCTGCGCCTTCCTCTTCATTCCCTGGGCACGATGGCCCAAGGATCCAACCACCGGCGCAGCAGCCGCTCTCGCTGCACCGCCCCCTCCAGAACTGGCCCCAGGCATTGGGGATGCCGGCTGCTCCGCCTCTTGGGGCTCGGGGACTTCCGACGCCTCGGCCTGCTTCACCTCCTGAGGCTCGGGGGCTGCGGACGCCCCGACCTCTTCCGTCGCCTCCGGTGCCGCCTCCGGTGCGGCCGACTTCGCCGACCCACCGGCCCTGGCATCTACCGGCGGGCTCGTCTCCCTCTGACCACCGCCTTGGGTGTCCGGCACCTCCTCGGCGTCCGCCGACCTGGGAAGGACAGGGACACATCGTCGGTAGACCAATCCGACTAGAGTCAAGCTATCAGGTGCGTTGGGGATACTTACAGGCCTGACACCTTCTTCTCCCGTGAGAAGCATCGAGAGCGCGGACGCGCTCCACCTCCCGTGGACTCCTCCTACGACCTGGGCGCACCCGCCACTCCACCAGACGACTCCCGGGGCTCCGCCTCACGCTCCGACCACTGCGGCTTCGGCCTCGCCGCTCCACCACCGCGCCCCGCCGAGGACCCTTTCCCGAAACGGGCACTGAGCGGGACCTCATCCTCACTGCCAGACCCATCGTCCGACCAGTCGAGGACTACACGGTGACGCTTTGCCGCTTCTTCGTCGATGGTGAAGGCACCGCCGGTCTGCAGCGACACCTTCTTCCTCTTCACAGGGGCGGCCTGGCGTTTCCCTTTTGGGTCTTCACGCGCCTGTCGCTTGCTCGACCGGGGCTCTGGGACTCGGCTCCTCTCCTCCCCACTGGTCTCAATCTCCTCTGCGTCGACCTCTGCCTCATCGACCTCTCTATGGCGGTCACCGCCGACATCCTCCCACCGCAGATCGACGCCCTTCATCCATGCCTTCAACTGGGCCCGTGAAACGAACGCTTCACGGCCCTGCGTCACAACCAAACGACAGTCAACGACTACAAACGCATTCTGGCGAACACAAGTAGGGCGACGATGCATACCTGCGGCGGAGGGTACTCCAAATAGTATGACCTCTTCAAGAACTCCAGCTTTCTCCTTTTCTGTAGGTCGAACAGAGCGTCGACCCGCAGGAAGACCTCCGACGCATCCAGGGGCTCCGGCGCCTCCCGCGTCCTGTCGTCCTCATCCCCGGCATACTCGTACGCCGGGTGCGCCCTCTCCTTGCAGGGCTGGCAGCACCTTTTGATGAAGTTCGTCGCCACCGCCACCTCGTCGACGCACCGCTTGTCCATCAGCTTCAGGAGCTTCTCCACCTGCTCCATCGCCGCCGCACCGGGACGCTCCGACCAGGATGGCAGCACCTTCGGCGCGAAGGCTGGGTTGCACGGAGGCCTCGGCGCCTCTTGGTGGATGTAAAACCACTTCGGCTTGTACTCCATCGCCTTCGAAGGCAACGACATCGCTATGTACTTCTCCGCCATCCCGTCCCAGAGCTGGAGGTACACCGATCCGATGATATTCGACGACCCTGTGTCGTTGACCTTCAGCCGGAAAAAATGGCGGAAGAGATCGAAGTGGGGCTCGATGCCCATGTACGCCTCACAGTAGTTGATGAATACCGCGATGTGCAACATTGTATTGGGGGTCAAGTTGCACAACGCGACCTGGTAATACTCAAACAGCCCATGGAGAAAGGGGTGGATCGGGATGCCGAAGCCGCACCTGAAGAACGCCTCGAAGACGATGAGCTCGGTGGTGTTCGGTGTCGGGAAGTCCTCCAGGTACGCGTCCCTCCACCCGCCAGTCACATGGTCCAGGAGCAAGCCGACGTAAATGAGGTCCTCCAGATTCTCCCATCGGAGAACGCTCTGAGTCCACCCGCGCGCCCAGGCCGGCACCTCCACGCGGTCGTCGGACTTCGCCTTCGCCGCCTTCTTTTTCTTCGCTGCCGCTCCACGAGGACGCCTTCCGCCCGCCATTGACCGCTACGAAGGTTGAACTAGGATCTAGATCTGGAGCTACAGGAACTCTGCACTCGGACTCACTCGTGTGCACGAAGGGAATGAAGCAGACGAAGGCTACGAGGCGCGAGCGAATGAGCAAGTGGGGAACCGCCACCGTCCACCTCGCCTTTTTATACGGCACAGCCTGACCCTTCAGCTCCAGGGTTCCTGGGAACCCGTGCCCCCTTCCCCACGATCACTACGTCGCCTGCGGCAACCGCGCGCACGCCCGCCGCGTCTCTCTTAATGGGTAGTTGGGCCGACGGTTTGCAAAACGGCCTGGCCATTCGCCTTCATCATTTTCTTGATTTTAATTAATCTTTGCTAGTAAATGTGGTGCTAATGCACGGGGACTGACCCCACCAGCTAGTTATGATAATCATTTCAGGGGAACAGTAAACTCTACAGTTACTAGTCGGTGCTACAATTACTCCTGGGGACTGCAGATCTTCAACTTCATCCTCAGGGACTTCCCCCTCATTTCTAAGTATCTGTATTAATGCTTTTTCTTTGGCCCTGCTACAAGAACCATGCTGCTTCTTACAGCAGGCCCGGGGACTACGTGTACACACATCATTTTTCTTTCATAAAATGACTCTATTTTGTTGCAGGAATTTTGCAAGCTTGGCACCACGTGCCTATGGCACCTACTCCCAAGCTCGGAGACTAAGTGGATACACTTCCCCTAGCGGTGAATGTATTGTTTCTCTTTTCCTTTACAGCTTGTTGTGGACCAGCTCAGACTTCTATCGGAACGTCGTCGGCTCCTACAGTCCAGCCACGTCCCAAGTGGATACACTTCACCAGAAGAAAGAACCTTCAATTTTTTTTCTTGCAGCACCTCGCATTCTTCTTGCAGGACGACGCTGAATACTTCACATGGCCGCACTTCGGCTACAACCACGACCACGACATTCGCGACCAGTTCAACCTGGTCGGAAGTCTACTGCAAGTGCACTCACGACCAACAGGCGACCTGGTCAGGAGACACCTGAAAGTGCATTCGCCCCCATTGTGGGTTTTGGCTAATTAATGACAATCAAATTAGGGACTAATGGGTTTATAAAAGCATATATGCAGGTGTTAGTCCTTAGAAAGATTTGAACTGTTGAAATCTCGTGAACAAAGCATGTTGGATACATTTTGACATAAAGATACCTAGCTCGAGTGGTGGCTTAAAAGTTTGATTTTAAACTTGAGTTATAGGTAAGTCGGACTATCAAGAGGGTCACAAATTAGGTTGGCTAGATGCGGAGAAAAGTGCTCAAATCGACTAACTAAAGTTTGCTTGAGAGACACCGCACAATCACGAACACATAGAGGTAAATCTGTGTGGTCGGTAGTACCGACCATGGTGGTCGGTAGTACCGAGCACGGCTGCTCTGCGCGATGCTCTAACAACCTCTCTATGTAGTCTCGAAATTGGCCTGGCGGTAGTACCGCTATAAGGCTGGTACTACCGACCCTCGGTGGTACCGACCTTGGTGGTAGCAAGCCAGTTTTACAACCTCTCTATATAGGCTCAAAAATGACTTGGCGGTAGTACCGCCATAAGGTCGGTACTACCACCCCAGGTGGTACTGACCCTGGTCGGTAGTAAGCTGGTTTCTGCAGACCTCTCTGTTCGCGCTCAAAATGGCTTGGCGGTAGTACCGCCATATAGTCGGTACTACCGACCCTCGGTGGTACCGACCCAAGCCGGTAGTAAACCAAGTTTGCAGGGCTCTCTGTGTTGGCTCGTTTTTGACTTGGCGGTAGTACCGCCATAGAGTCGGTACTACCGACCCTCGGTGGTACCGACCCTGGTCGGTAGTTACCTAGGGATCAAGTCTCTTTCTGCGGAGCTCTCTGTTTGTGGCCGATTTGGCATGGTAGTAGTACCGCCATAGGGCCGGTACTACCGCCCATCGGTGGTACCGACCTGAGGTTGGTAGTTTGACTTTTGGTCAGATCCAGATCTGTGCGACCGTTAGTGACTGGTCGGTACTACCGACCATGGGTGGTCGGTACTACCGACCAGCCTCGGGACTGAGGGAGTATAAATAACTCCTCTCTTCTCGTTTGACGGTTACCCACTCATTCCACTCACTTATTGCGACCTAACTTCAGACAAAAGAGCCTCCAAGCATTGACTCCTTGATGAGGACATGCCAGCTGTGCACACTACTTCAAGTCCAAATACTACCAATCAAGGTCCCCTTGCAAGAAGTCATGCTAAAAAACTACAAGAGCAGGTGAATTCTTTCCTTACTAATTGTAATCTTTATACTTCTGAGAATGATATACTACCTAATAGCTCTACTTTGGTTGTACTTAGGAGTATACATGAAGAGAAGGAAGAATCGGACCACAAGAGTCGGACCAGCGTAGAGAAGACGGACCAGCAAGAACGGACCAGTGAGATGGCAAAAACGAACCAGTCCACTGACAAAAATGGACCAGTGCGATGGCAAAAACGGACCAGTGCAAAGAATTACCATAACTTTTGATTCCCTGAAGCTTTTGAGGCCCATTAGGACATTTTGGAAAGCTTGTTGAGTCTACTTTCAAACCCAAGTGGTTTCATCGCATTTGGACTCCACATTTGGACTCCTCTCTCTCCCCCTTTGCTCCTATATTCACTCACTTGCAAGATTTGAGCTAGGGAAGTGAGATTAGAGAGTGCGAAGCTTCGATTTATGACTTGAGCACTTGGTTTCCATTTAGCCGGCTTGATTTGTGTCTTTTACTCTTGAGCTCTTTGGGCTCTAGCCGATTAGGTGTTCTTCATGGTAGCCCGTATTGATTCATTTGTGAGGGCTCCCCGAAGTGTTTTTATTACCCCTGTGATTTCTAGTGGAGAAACTCTAGTAGCCTTTGTGGTTGCTTGAGTGAGGCTAGGAGGTGAAATAGACTTCGCCCTTTGTGGTCACCTCAACAACGAGGACGTAGGCACTCCTTAGTGGATTGGCCGAACCTCGGGATAAATCGCCGTGTCCCGTGTGCTTGTTGTTGTCTCTACTTTGCATATTACTTGTGTTCTTCGTGTTCTTCCTCTCCCTATCTCTTTCTTAGGTTGAGAAGGCTCGATCCACACCGTGGAAAGCAACCAAGGCTTGGTAAGGCTAGAATCGCTGTGTATCATACTTAGGGAAGTGGGGTTCATACTTGTATTACATTCATAGCTCACTTACATTGAATTTGTAGTTCCTTCTTAGGATCCCGGTAGTGTCGTTTGTTTGTGTCGGTAGTACCGGTGCATCACACCCGGTAGTACCTACCCAAACAAACCGGCAACACCGGTTGTTGTCTAACTACATTTTCTAGTTTGTGAAGTTTCAAATTGTCAAAAATCACCTATTCACCCCCCTCTAGGCTGATTAGATCCTTTCAATTGGTATCGGAGCCTAACCCTTGTGTTAGCGCTTCACAGCGTAAGGGAGAATCATGTCGACCCTAAGTCAAGAACAAATTGATGACATTGTCAAGAGGGTTTCCACTCAGCTGCTAGAAGATCAAGCAAAGAAATATGAAGATCAAATGCAAAAGATGAGAGATGAGATGGAGACCATGAGGCAAGCTTTGGCCAACAAAGGTGAAACATCCGGAAGCTGAGAAAATCCGCCACATCCCAAAGAAGATAAGAAAAAGGAAGGTGAAGTGAAAGGCAAGAGGGAGAAGGAGTTCTCTAGCATGTCCTATGACTATAGCCAAATGGGCAAAGTCATTCAATTGCCTAGCGTCAATCTAGGCAAACCACCCTCCTTCGATGGAATCAACTACAATGATTGGGCACACAAGATGAAGCTGCATCTTCTTGCCACAAGAGTTTGGGAGATTGTCGAGAGTGGGCCAAGTCATGTTGAAGGCGAAGAGCTCACTGACAATGATGTGGTTGAGTTTCAACAAAATGTTCAAGCCGCTTCATTGATCCTATCATGTCTTAAGCCCGAAGAGAGCAACAAGGTACATGGAATGGAGAATGCCAAGAAGATTTGGGACACTCTTAGGATATCATATGAGGGTGATGCAAGTGTGAGGAAGTGCAACATAGAGCTTCTTCAAGGAAAGATTGAGAACTTCGCTATCAAGAAAAGTGAGACCACTCAACAAATGTTTGATAGATTCATGACATTGGTCAATAAGATTAGAGCTCTCGGAGACACAAAGTGGGATGACAACTCAGCTGCAAGAAAGCTATTGAGAGCATATAGAAAGAAGAACAAGACACTTGCATCAATCATCATGGAGAGACCCAACTATGAGAGCATGGGACCTCATGAGATGCTTGCCAAAATAAAGCATCATGAAGTCTTGGATGATGAAGCTTTAGAAGATCAAGAGGAAAGCCACAAGAAGGTGGTAGCTCTCAAGGCAAACCAAGAAGAAGGAAGCAAGGCCCAACATGACTCATCAAGTGAAGGGAGCGATGATTCCGATGATGAGATCGCTCTCCTTGTGAAGAACTTTAGAAGATTCATGAGGAAGAAAATGTACAAGAAGGGCAAAGGTGGATACATCAAGAAGTCAAAGAAGAGGAACTGTTATGAGTGTGGTGCGGACGATCATTTCATCGCTGATTGTCCACAAAAGAAGAAGAAGAACAAGTTTGGCAAGAGTTATGACAAGAATCAAAGAAGAAGAAGAGGTGGTGAAGCTCATCTTGGTGAAGAATGGTTCTCCGAAGATGACTCAAGTGATGAAGAGAAGAGCAAGGGCAAGGAGAAAGAGAAGGGAGCAGCCAACATCGCCATTCACAAAACTTCTTCTTGAAGCCCTCTCTCCAACATGACTACCTCGACCACTTCATCACACCTGTTTGAGGACCTCACCGACGATGAGGATGGCGTCACTCATTCTTGCTTCATGGCTAAGGATGAGAAGGTATCATCTCCCCCCTCTACTTGTTCTAGTGATGAATATAGTGATGATGAAATGGATGAATTTGAACTAAGCATTATAAGAAAGTTTTGTAAGAATGGTGGACCAAAAATATTAAAATTGCTTAGTAAATTGGAAAGTCGAAATGAGAGTCTTGTTTTGCAAGGGGACTTGATCTCTCAAGAGAGAGAAGAGAACCTTGCATTGGAAGCCTCTCTTGCCGAGGAGAAGTTGAAGGTTGAGAAATTGACCGTGGAACTATCTTTAGCTAACGACTCTAACAAGAAGTTGGCTAAGGAGTGTTCCACGAGCAATGACTCAATTGCTAATCTAAAGAATAAGATTAGCTTGGTTCAAGAGAGCCTCACAAGCTCTCAAGATAAATATCAAACTCTTGAACTAAGCTACAACACTCTTTGGAGTAGTACCTCTTCAACTATTCCTAAGGAATCCGACAACTCTAATGCTTCAACAAGTAATGGTTGCAATAGATGTTATAAAGTTGATATCAATGCTTGTGCAACTAACATTGTTGAGTTAGAGAAGAAGAGCAAAGAGATCCAACGGTTGAACATGATCTTGAGGAATGGTTGCAAGTGCAAGATGGAACAACCAAAGGATATCCTCAAGACCGCAAGACATCCATCCATCAAGGATGGGATTGGGTACAATAGGTATGGTGGCAAGGCCAATGGAAGGAAGATGGTCAAGGGGGTACCCTTTGTTAACTTTAACAAAGGGGTTCCTCTCTTTGACCTCATGAACAAGGCCAACAAGGTTGCCGACCCTAAGCCTCCACTTGCTAATGGTAAGATCAACAAGGAGAAGCAAGTGGAGGTCCCCAAGCAACAAAAGCCGATATCAAGAAGCTATACATGTGATTACTTGTGTTGTTGGGGAGAGAATGACAAGATAGTAGTCAAGTATGTTGGTGCCCTCAAGAAGAGGGAGATAATGAGAAATGTTTGGGTGCCAAAAGTTTATGTGACTAACCCCCTAGGACCCAATCTCACTTGGGTACCTAAATCAAGAACATAATCTTGTTTTGTAGGAATATGCCTCCGGTGGGTCAAGTTGGGTGTTGGATAGTGAATGCACCAATCATATGACCGGGGAAAAAGAAATGTTCTCATCCTTCCAACCAAGCAACGACTCATGCAACAACATTGTGTTTGGTGACAATGGAAAAGGAGAAGTGCTTGGTTTGGGTAAAATTGCTATCTCAACTGACAATTCCATATCTAATGTATTACTTGTGCATTCGTTGAGTTACAATTTGTTGTCCATTTCTCAACTTTGTGAAATGGGCTACGATTGTCTCTTTATGGATAAGGGTGTGACCGTCTCTAGAAGAAGGGATTCCTCTATTGCATTTAAAGGCGTGTTGAAGGGAAAACTTTACCTAGTTGACTTCTCAACTAGTAAGGTAGAACCTACAACATGTCTAATGGCAAAATCTAGCATGGGTTGGCTTTGACATTGCCGACTAGCTCATGTTGGGATGAGGAACTTGGCCCAACTACAAAGGGAAGGGCACATCCTTGAACTAACCAATGTCTCGTTTGAGAAAAATAGGATTTGCAGTTCATGCCAAGCCGGAAAGCAAGTTGGAGCAAAGCATCCAATGAAGAATGTCGTGTCAACCACAAGACCATTGGAGCTACTACATATGGACCTCATCGGACCCGTTGCTTACCAAAGCATCGGCGGTAACAAATATGGCTTCGTTATTGTTGATGACTTTTCTCGTTTCACTTGGGTGTTCTTTTTAGCAGATAAAAGTGAGACCCAAAGCATCTTCAAGAAGTTCGCTAGAAGGGCTCAAAATGAGTTTGAGCTCAAAATGAAGAAAGTAAGAAGCGACAATGGGACCGAGTTTAGGAACACCAACATAGAAGAATATCTTGATGAAGAAGGAATCAAACATGAGTTCTCCGTTCCATACACCCCACAACAAAATGGGGTTGTGGAAAGGAAGAATAGAACTCTTGTTGAAGCCGCAAGATCTATGTTGGATGAATACAAGACGTCCCATGGCTTTTGGGCGGAGGCGATGAACACCGTGTGTCATGCTATCAACCGCCTCTATCTCCACAAGCTAAGGGACAAGACGCCATATGAGCTACTAATTGGTAACAAACCAAAGGTGCATTACTTTCGAGTTTTTGGCTGCAAATGTTTCATACTTAACAAGAGGGCCAAAAGTTCAAAGTTTGCACCTAAGGTACACGAAGGCTTTCTACTTGGTTGTGGTACTAACGAACACGGCTACTGCGTATTCAATAATGCCACCGACACTATGGAGTTAACGGTAGACGTGACTTTTGATGAATCCGACGGCTCCCAAAAGGAGCAAGTCAATGATGAGCTTGTAGGTGATGACATGTCTCCATCCGAAGCAATCAAGAAGCTTGCAACCGGTGATATGAGACCTATTGAGATTCAAGATGATGATGATGATCCGTTGCACACTCCACAAGATTCAAATGTCCATCATGTGCATTCGAATGTACATGGTGAAGCTTCCGCAACTCTGATAGATGGAGGTGCAATTGGAGGTCAAATGCAACATCAACTTGATGATCAAGCACAAGTTCAACATGAAGACCAACAAGATGATGGGGACATCCCCACATGTGACGAAGATGATGAAGATGGACCCATCCAAAGGAGATCACTCGTGCCACATCCTAAAGTGCATCATACGATTCAACGGGATCATCCCGTTGACAACATCTTGGGGAGCATACGACGTGGGGTAACGACACGTTCTCGTTTAGCAAGTTTTTGTGAACATTACTTGTTTGTCTTCTCTTTGGAACCTCTTAGGGTGGAAGAAGCACTTGATGATCCGGACTGGGTGATGGCTATGCAAGAAGAGCTGAACAACTTCACCAGGAATGAAGTCTGGTCCTTGGTGGAAAGGCCCAAGCAAAATGTGATAGGAACCAAATGGGTCTTCCGCAACAAACAAGACGAGCATGGCGTGGTAACAAGCAACAAAGCACGGTTGGTGGCTCAAGGTTTCACTCAAATCGAAGGTTTGGATTTTGGGGAAACCTATGCACCTGTAGCTAGGCTTGAGTCAATTCTCATATTACTTGCCTTTGCTACTCACCATGATTTCAAGCTATACCAAATGGATGTGAAAAGTGCATTCCTCAATGGCCCCCTCTCCGAATTGGTATACGTGGAGCAACCACCGGGTTTTGAAGATCCCAAGTTTCCCAACCACGTCTACAAGCTCGACAAGGCGCTCTATGGGCTCAAGCAAGCCCCTAGAGCTTGGTATGATTGCCTTAAGGACTTCCTACTCAAAAAGGGTTTTGAGATAGGGAGGGCCGACGCTACTTTATTTACTCGCAAAGTCAATGATGATATCTTTGTGTGCCAAATATATGTCGATGACATAATATTTGGTAGTACTAATGTGACTTTTTGTGAGGAGTTTAGTAGGATCATGACCAAAAGGTTCGAGATGTCCATGATGGGTGAGTTGAAGTATTTCCTTGGATTTCAAATCAAGCAACTCAAGGATGGCACGTTCATCAGTCAAACAAAGTACACAAGAGATATGCTAAAAAAGTTTGAGATGGACAAGGCCAAACCCATCAAGACTCCCATGCCTACCAATGGACATCTTGACCTCAATGAGGATGGTAAGTCAGTGGACCAAAAGGTATATCGCTCTATGATCGGTTCATTGCTTTACCTTTGTGCATCTAGGCCTGATATTATGCTTAGCGTGTGCATGTGTGCAAGATTTCAAGCTAATCCGAAAGAATGTCATATTATGGCCGTTAAGAGAATCTTTCGATACTTAGTGCACACTCCTAATCTTGGCTTGTGGTATCCCAAGGGCTCCACTTTTGATCTACTTGGCTATTCTGATTCGGACTATGCCGGTTGCAAAGTAGATCGAAAGAGCACTACTGGGACTTGCCAATTTATTGGAAGGTCTTTGGTGTCATGGAGTTCCAAGAAACAAAATAGTGTTGCCCTATCCACCGCTGAAGCCGAGTATGTGGCGGCCAGCGCTTGCTGTGCTCAACTACTTTGGATGAAGCAAACACTAAAAGATTTCACATGTGAGGAAAACAAGATTCCACTTTTGTGTGACAATGAGAGTGCCATCAAGCTAGCTAACAATCCCGTAAACCATTCTCGCACAAAACACATTGACATCCGACACCATTTCTTGAGAGACCACGAAGCCAAAGGAGATATCTCCATATGCCATGTGAGCACCGAAAAACAACTAGCCGATATCTTCACAAAGCCTCTAGATGAGTCAAGATTTTGTGCTTTGAGGAGTGAACTAAATATCATTGATTCTCGTAACGTGGCTTGATGTCTTGCACATATTTGTTTTCACCTAGAGATCTAGACAAATGTTTTATCAAATATTGTGTGTGATTTCAAAATCTATTTTGCATGCTTCACTTATGTCCATAGCTATGTACTGCTTGTATGAAATCTGGACATGATTGAAGTTTGTGTAGTATACCACACAAGGTTCTCCTAGAATAGCTCTTTGTCCGCTCTGAAAATGAACGGTCGGTAGTACCGCCATAGGGTCGGTAGTACCGACGTCGGTAGTACCGACCCCTATGGGCGGTAGTACCGACCGGGTATGACCCAGTCATATAAGGCCGCGGTGAAAACCCCTTTCTCCTCATCCGGTCAATTTTTTTTACCCAGCCACCGCCGCCTTGAGCCCGTGCTTCCGGTCGCCGCCCTCTCACACTCCTTTTCCGATCTCTCTCCTCCTTCACCCAAATCCAAATCCCTCCAGTGGGAAGGTGTGTTGGAGCAAGGAGATCATCTTGGTGGTGTTCGTGAAGCCCGGAAGTTCCTCCTCCATCGGATTTCGGCCTCTTCTTCTCGAGTAGCAAGGTACTAGGGTGTTCATGCCCGATCTCTAAATGTACCTTGTTCTAGGTCGATTCCTTTTGTAGGATTGCTCTATCTAATGTGTAGATGCTTCTAGGATGTATGGTTCACAAATTTATGGACGATTTGTGTGATTGGATCGAAGGGAACCGCACGCTGCAGTGCGGTCGGTAGTACCGCCCGCTACGGTCGGTAGTACCGACCGCGCGCAGTGAGCAGTCTCCTTCCCGATTTTGATCGTCGTCTTTTCTACATCCTTTGAAGTAGTCTTGCTTTCGCCTTTTTCTCATATCCGTCTATGCAATCTTTTTCTACATGTCGCATAGCCGGAGGACCTCCCGTGTTGCTCGTCAAGCTAGTGATGATGATGATGAGGAGTATGCTGCCTTGGAGCAAGGTGGTCTAGAGCAAAGGGAGCCGCAGCGACGCAATCCCGGGCGTCGTGCTCGGCCCGGTGGGAGCAGCGAGGACGTCACTCATCAGGTTCATGGGCGTTTGTCCACGGGCCGTCGGAGTGTCGACAGCAGCAGGGGTGGTGGCAGTGGACATGGTGGTCATAGTGGACAGGCTGGTGGTAGTGGAATGGCTAGTGGCAATGGTCATGCGCCTCCTCTGCCGCCACCGCCTCCTGTCAGTGGTCCTCCAGGGCGTCTGCACAGTGTGATTGTGGGGGGAGTGGCTCAGGCGGCTGGTCCTGAGCGAGAGGGTCGTTCCATCGATCCTCGCGTTGGACCTCCGTCCCCTCCAACATCCGGTTTGCTGATGATCAACCGGGTGTTTCACTTGCATGGGGAGGCTGGTGCTCTGATGTCGTCCCCCGCCTATCCTGGTACTGTCATGGACTATTCTGACAGGAAGCGGGCGAATTTGTTGAGGACCCAGAGGTTGGAGAATCCATATCTGTTTGTCCGTGATGATTCAGTGGACAGGAGGTTTTGGTTCCGCTTTCAGCAGGATTACTATGTCTCTGTCTGCTGAAAGGGTTTCTGCACTAAAGGACATCCATCTCTCTTTGAGCACAAGCGGTTGGCAATCCGCTCCTTGACAGACAGGGATTCAGAAGAGATTTAGGCTTTGGTGCAAAGGCTAGAGGACTGGAGAATAATGGGGCTGATAACTGGTGAGCGCAGTTACAATCAGGAAATCATATGTCAATTCTGGGCCACCCTCTTCATTGATCAGCCTGCTCAGGTGCTACATTGGATGACCCAGGGAGTGCACTAAAGGTGCAACTTTGTCACCTTTGTCAGGTTGTTGGGGTTCAATAGTGAAGACAGGAATGCTCCTCGTTTGTCTGAGATGTATGGTGGGGGCATGTATCCTGAGCATCTGGAGAACTCTAGAATTTACATGGATGGCGCAGTGGTAAACTTTAAGGTCAATGGCTTGAAGCCTGCCTACTTTGTGCTTAACAACTTGATGCGCCTTACCCTGGACCCCAAGGTTGGAGACAACGATAATTTGAGAAATGACGCTCCAAAGGTCCTTGTCCAGTTTGCTCTGCCAGATGGACGTTTTAGCATCTCTCACTTCCTTTGGCAGAAGATCTCGGACGTGTACAATGACCCGCACAAGGATCTGCCTTTTGCTCCATACTTAATGCATATCATTGAGCATATTGTTGGAGCCACCTTTGAGTATGACAGGAGCTTGAAGGAGTACAGTGTTCGTAAATTCTCTTCAATGGGCAAGGACAAGGTTGATGAAGGTGGTGAGATTCCAGCAGCAGCAGCAGCTCCTGACGAGGCTCATGGCCAGGAGCAGGCTCGTGAGGAGGTGCCTCCTGTTGCCGCTCCTCCTCCGCGCAGTGAGAGGCGTAGGAGTGGCGGTGTTCGCTACGCCCTCGGCAAATTCTTCCAGTGGTGCTGCTACAAGGCCGAGCGTGACGAGTGGCATCAGCAGGAAGTGCGTGAGCACCTTGGTCTTCCTCTGCGTTCGCCGCTCCAACCCTTCCCAGACCCCTTCGCCGAGTATGATGCTCAGCCCAGGCGTGATGATGATGATGATGATGCTAATGATGATGATGATGACGATGACGATGGTGGCCAGCAGCAGCCGCAGTAGCAGGCAGGTGGTGATGAGGCAGGGATCTTCTCCTCTGTCATGTATCAGCCTCTTCAGCCCCTGCCCTCGTACCAACCTCCTCCCTGCTACCTTGACTATGGTGCGGGTTCGTCCTTTCCGGGTGGATCCACATCATATCAAGGTGGTGGCGGTGGCTCCTACATGGGCTTTGCTGCCCCCGACGCCGATCCAGCTGGGAGTGGTGGCTTCCGCAACCCTTCTCCTCCGCTGGATCCTTCTACCGCTCCTTCGTCGTCGTATCCAGGTGGTGATGTTGGTGCTAGTGCTTACTCTTCCATCTTTGGTGGCTATGGTGGTTCGTCTGGTGGCTACTATTAGTTTCTGATGCTTCTCTTGGCCTACCTTTTTTGGCATTTGATGTCAAAGGGGGAGTGTTAGGCTTATCTTGATGTAATAGCTATCCCGTGAGAGAGAGTTAAACTATGAGAACTAAGTGTGGTTATGCTACTTGTTTATTTGTGATGTGATGAGGATGTAAAACATTTGAGCTTTATGTTAAATTCATGTATGATTCATCCTCTTTATTTCTGCTCATGTCATGGTTGGTGATTGTTGTTTTCGTTGGCTATCTCTTGTTATGATATTATGTGAATCACCATGCCATATTGTTTCTGCATCACAAATTGATATATATGATGTTGTCACACACTTAGGCACCCCACGGATTGCAAAATTTAGGGGGAGCTCCTGTTCTTGTGTATGCAACCTTGCTTTAAGTCAAGGTTTGAAATTCATATCCAAAGCATACACTAAGGGGGAGCTCGAACTAAGTTTTTTGGAATTCAAAAGCTTCAATTCTTTCTATTCCTATTGTAAGCCTAAGTTGGTTGTCATCAATTACCAAAAAGGGGGAGTTTGAAAGTGCATTTGCCCCCATTGTGGGTTTTGGCTAATTAATGACAATCAAATTAGGGACTAACGGGTTTATAAAAGCATATATGCAGGTGTTAGTCCTTAGAAAGATTTGAACTGTTGAAATCTCGTGAACAAAGCACGTTGGATACATTTGGACATAAAGATACCTCGCTCGAGTGGTGGCTTAAAAGTTTGATTTTAAACTTGAGTTATAGGTAAGCCGGACTATCAAGAGGGTCACAAATTAGGATGGCTAGATGTGGAGAAAAGTGCTCAAATCGACTAATTAAAGTTTGCTTGAGAGACACCGCACAATCACGAACACATAGAGGTAAATCTGTGTAATCGGTAGTACCGACCATGGTGGTCGGTAGTACCGAGCACGGCTGCTCTGCGCGATGCTCTAACAACCTCTCTGTGTAGTCTCGAAATTGGCCTGGCGGTAGTACCGCTATAAGGCTGGTACTACCGACCCTCGGTGGTACCGACCTTGGTGGTAGCAAGCCAGTTTTACAACCTCTCTATATAGGCTCAAAAATGACTTGGCGGTAGTACCGCCATAAGGTCGGTACTACCGCCCCAGGTGGTACCGACCCTGGTCGGTAGTAAGCTGGTTTTTGCAGACCTCTCTATTCGCGCTCAAAATGGCTTGGCGGTAGTACCGCCATATAGTCGGTACTACTGACCCTCGGTGGTACCGACCCAAGCCGGTAGTAAACCAAGTTTGCAGGGCTCTCTGTGTTGGCTCGTTTTTGACTTGGCGGTAGTACCGCCATAGAGTCGGTACTACTGACCCTCGGTGGTACCGACCCTGGTCGGTAGTCACCTAGGGATCAAGTCTCTTTCTGCGGAGCTCTCTGTTTGTGGCCGATTTGGCCTGGCGTTAGTACCGCCATAGGGCCGGTACTACCGCCCATCGGTGGTACCGACCTGAGGTCGGTAGTTTGACTTTTCGTCAGATCCAGATCTGTGCGACCGTTAGTGACTAGTCGGTACTACCGACCATGGGTGGTCGGTACTACCGACCAGCCTCGGGACTGAGGGAGTATAAATAACTCCTCTCTTCTCGTTTGACGGTTACCCACTCATTCCACTCACTTATTGCGACCTAACTTCAGACAAAAGAGCCTCCAAGCATTGACTCCTCCCCTCTCTCTCCCCCTTTGCTCCTAGATTCACTCACTTGCAAGATTTGAGCTAGGGAAGTGAGATTAGAGAGTGGGAAGCTTCGATCTACGACTTGAGCACTTGGTTTCCATTTAGCCGGCTTGATTTGTGTCTTTTACTCTTGAGCTCTTTGAGCTCTAGCCGGTTAGGTGTTCTTCGTGGTAGCCCGTATTGATTCATTTGTGAGGGCTCCCCGAAGTGTTTGTATTACCCCTGTGATTTCTAGTGGAGAAACTCTAGTAGCCTTTGCGGTTGCTTGAGTGAGGCTAGGAGGTGAAATAGACTCCGACCTTTGTGGTCACCTCAACAACGAGGACGTAGGCACTCCTTAGTGGATTGGCCAAACCTCGGGATAAATCGTCGTGTCCCGTGTGCTTGTTGTTGTCTCTACTTTGCATATTACTTGTGTTCTTCGTGTTCCTCCTCTCCCTATCTCTTTCTTAGGTTGAGAAGGCTCGATCCACACCGTGGAAAGCAACCAAGGCTTGGTAAGGCTAGAATCGTTGTGTATCATACTTAGGGAAGTGGGGTTCATACTTGTATTACATTCATACCTCACTTACATTGAATTTGTAGTTCCTTCTTAGGATCCCGGTAGTGCCGTTTGTTTGTGTCGGTAGTACCGGTGCATCACACCCGGTAGTACCTACCGAAACAAACCGGCAACACCGGTTGTTGTCTAACTACATTTTCTAGTTTGTGAAGTTTCAGATTGTCAAAAATCACCTATTCACCCCCCTCTAGGCTGATTAGATCCTTTCAATGCCTTCATCAACATACGACCAGATCTGACCTGCTCGGAAGACTTCGCGACGCCCCGCAGAACGGATGCAAAGTGCTCGGGGACTAGCTGTGGGGATATTACACCTGTATATCCCCATGGCACGACTTGGGCTGCTTCGCAGATACGGCCCAACCAGAAGGCCTTGCGGCCCGCGACCAGGCTGTCGCAGTCACCAAGGACTCTCCTGATGACTTGCTCGACAAGGAAGATCCAGATAGATAGACCCGGATTCCTTGCCAAAGGGAACCGATTGTAATCTGTTAGGATTTGACAAGTTGTAACCCTGCTCCCCGGCTATATAAGGTGAGCAGGGACCCCCTCTCAAGTCATCTCAGATCTCATTGGATCACACGTCATATTCCAATCCAGCAATACAAACCAGCCACCAGAACACATGACGTAGGGTATTACGGCGACTTGCCGGCCCGAACCTGTCTAAATCGCCGTTTCTCGTCCCTGTGTCTACACTTTGCAGATGTCTCGCACGCCTCCGCCGCTTAATCTACTACCTTTGGCATACCCCATGGTAGACTGCTGACCATATTTCGTCGATAGTTACCATCTAGTTCCTTTCATGCACACCTCCATTGATTCATCTACCATCATGGGCATACCCCTTGTGGTCTGCCGACCATATTTCCTCGACACTGAGTGAACCACACCTACTACCATCCCACTTATGCTTTCGTCCTTGCTTCATGTAAAAGGATTAACCCAGGAAAGGTGGGATGAACTCCAGAAGCCTTCTATGTTGGTCTAATCCACTCTAAACAACCAAGGTGGGACTAAACCCACACAATATCTCATTAATATGCACATGGGCCTCTCATTTATAGGCCTAGTAGGACCCATGTTGGACTAAAGAAGTCATACTTTGTTGTGCGCTCTTCCTTACTAAGGTCCCCAAGTGAACACTGGAATACAACTCGCTTTTAAGTTAGAAGTTAGGAACCTTAGAAGTCCTCTCTATGCTCCTATTTATCTTTAACCTTGTTGCTACCCCTAGTTAAGTTAGTCCATAGTTAATCTCACACATTTCCCTATGGACTCAATACCTAGAATACTCTCGGTGAAAAGCTACCGTGATATCCTTGTGCTTGCGGATTCTTCTACATGCCGCCATAGGTGTCAACAAGCTTTTCTGGTGCATTGTTGGGCAAACATTGTTGTGTTAACTTGGAACCTAGCTTAACCTTGTATCTTTTCTTTTGTATATTTTTATCATAGATATCATGCATATCCATCAATATGTTGCGCCCACAAAAGCACATTTGGAGCCACCGAAATTTTCAAAGCATATCCTAACACTTGGCTATGAGTTGCGCCCATGTTTAATAAACATGGTCCAGGAACAATCCTTCTCAGGAGAAGGTGAAGAGAACCCATACTTTCACCTACAAGAGTTTGAACAAACCTATGCATGCTTGCATATTGCTGACATGCTAGACAAAACCTTAAGATGGAAGCTATTTTCGTTCTCTTTGACGGGAATAGCTAAATATTGGTATAATCAAACCCTAGGAAGTATGCAAGGAGATTTGGAAGCTTTATGTTGTAGCTTTTGTTTATCTTTATTTCCCATCTTTAGAGTGGTCGGCCTTTGGATAGAGGTTCTATCTTTTAAATAAAAAGAAGAAGAATCTCTTGGTACGTCACGGGCTTGATTAATAGTCTCATTACAACTGGCCCTGGCCTTGCTATTCAAGACCTTATTCTTCTTCAACATTTTTATATGGGTCTTAGTAAGGAAACCATGCACTTTCTTGACATAGCTTCAGAAGGTTCATTCTTACATGTCTTGGATAGTAGTGGGAGGAATATTCTCTTGAAAGCACTCCTTACACTGATATACATGATGAATTCCCTGAAGAAGTGGAAGAAAAGCTACTTTAGGAGGAACCACATATAGCTAAATCTAAACCTATATAAAGCCAATACAAAACCAGCTATTCCATCTCTCGAAATATCAAAGGATGAGGAAACTCCAACTTTAGATTTCATACTAGCTTTCAAGGATGACCATTTTACCAAGTACGAAAACACCTCAAAATACATTGCTATTACAATGCATCAAGAGTCATCAAGTCATGAACAAATTCTTGACTCCTTTGAAGAAGATTTCCTTAAAGTGACTTTAAAGGAGCTAACATCTAACATAAGTGACAAATGGCAGAGGAATCCAAGTTTTCATTAGAAATAATTTGTTTAGAATATGTTGGCACTTCTTAGCGTCACTACTAAGAATAGGGGGTAGGTCTATCCTCAGCAACGGCGCCAGAAGTGTCTTGTGGGTATTTCTTATGTCTATTAGATAATTCCGCAAGTGCACAGAATATACCGTTGTAGCACTTCACCCGGGAGTATTCCAAGGTATCGTTATTTATTTTATCCCAAGGGAAAGCGATAGCTAGAAACGATAAGCAAGCAAGAGATCCATAGAGAAACAACAACTTAGTACCAACTACCAGAGATAGGTAAATGACTTTTGGGTAAATGGGTGATGATGTAACAAACTCAGTGAAAGATAAAAAGATAACTAGTAAGTATAGCTAGGTGGGAGGACAATGAGAGAGTATGGGACTCCTATGACTTTACTTCTACTCCTATGCACTCAGTTTAATCATACCAAGGTTTAACTAGATTAAGCCCTGACGACAAGTGTGCTAGGCGACGAGCGGACAGGGAGCACAGAGACTCTTACTGTCGGAACATCATGCTCAGCCTTATCCTTTAAATCTTGCCTATAAACATGTGGTGGACTCCAGAGACCAGATTCAGGGCTGTCACCACCTGCTGGCTACCACTATCTATCTGTGCGACAGGCGACAACCAAAGGTAAGATAATGTCTAAGCACCACGCTTAAACCGTCTCTTACTACTCTAATTGTGTGCACAACCAACTAGAGCACCCTATAACAAACAATGATCGCACACAGGCATGTTCCAGGTAACCTAACTAGTATAAACTAAGATATGACAAACTAAGAGCACAACAATACTATATTGAATATAATATTGCACAAAGTAAGAACTAAGTAAAGTAGAGTAAAGTAATACTATAAGGTAAAGTCTTATGAAAATAAATAGAAAGATACAAGAGCTATACCGGACTCCTCAGAAGACAGCTTCGGAAGACACGAGCACAGCTCACTACTCAACTCTAACTCCCACACTAGACTAGACTACGAAGAAGTGGAGTAACTACTCTTCACTTGAGCTTGTAGGCTTCCATCATGCACACCTCAAATGAGAGGGGGAGGGCCTCTATTTATAGGTGGAGGTGGAGTAGGGGCTACTCCAGCGCCATGTCATCGATCCGCGTGACGTCGATCCTCCTCCGTTGGATTGTAACCGCCTCAAAATGGATGGCCACCGTGCTTGGAGGTTGATTCACCGTGAAGGAAGGTAGATTCCACAAGAAGGAACCTTGGGAGGTCCACCAGGGGGTCGGGCGACCCCCCTATGACAGGTTGGCCCCACCCTGGTGTGTGTAGATGATGTCCCCACTTGTCATTTGGTGTTTGTCACGTTGGAATGTGTCATGATCACTTTGGATGCTTCGGTGTGGGCCCATTGATCCATGTGACTTCATCTTCTACCGTTGAGAGAAAGCACAATTGTGATCCAAGGGTGGAGAAGCACTTTGGGAGGCTTGACATGGATCATGACACGTGGCAGAACCCTGGTGGGCCCATAGGGGGGTCGGGCGACCACCTTATGTGGGTCCCACTAGATTTCCTTGGCACATTTCTTCTCATTGGAGCTTAGCATGGTTGACCCCACATAGTAGAGCTCTAGTGGGGCCATAAGGGGGTCGGGCGACCCCCTTATGTAGGGCCCACTAGCTCACTTTGCCTCATTTCTTCATTATCTGCATAAACACACTTCCATATACAAGTGGAGCTGGTTATTGGTAAAAGTATGTTCATGTCATGTTATTCTTTCTCAATACTGAGCTTGTTGACGGGGTTTTAGGTGTATGAGTTTGGTAATATTCCACCGTCAACAACGTACTACTTCTATTTGTTGTCAAATTCATGGAACTTCAATTGATGCTCTCTAGAGACTAGTTGTGGATGTTAATCTTATGTATGCATCTTTTGCTCATGATTTATTTGAAAACATACTATTAACCCCAACAACTATGTTTTTGAAAAATCCCCCAGGACATATCCTACCTAGTTTAGGATTAGTTCATATATCAAGGTAAGCGGAACCATGGTAAGTCTTAGTTTTTATATCTGTGATATCATAGAGTTTGAACTTTTGATAGGGCAACCAATAGAGAGATTTATCCATGACAAAAGAGGAACTTAAAAGTAAATCTTACTATCTTAGGAAAACTTTAATCTTTCTTTATCTATCAAATATTGAGACAGAGTTGAACTGTGGCGATATTACACCCGTATACCCCCATGGCACGACTTGGGCTCTCCTGCAGACACGGCCCAACCAGAAGGCCTTGCGGCCCGCGACTAGGCCGTCGCGGTCGCCAAGGACTCTCCCAATGACTTGCTCGACAAGGAAGATCCGAATATATAGACCCGGATTCCTTGCCAAAAGGAACCGATTGTAATCTGTTAGGATTCGACAAGTTGTAACCCTGCTCCCCGACTATATAAGACGAGCAGGGACCCCCTCTCAAGATAGCTCAGATCCATCGGATCACACGCCATATTCCAATCCATCAATACAAACCAGCCACTAGAACACAGGACGTAGGGTATTATGGCGACTTGCCGGCCCAAACCTGTCTAAATCGCCGTCTTTCGTCCCTGTGTTTACGCTTGGCAGACGTCTCGCACGCCTCTGCCGCTCAATCTACTACCTTGGGCATACCCCTCGGTAGACTATCGACCATATTTCGTTGACAGTTGGCGCGCCAGGTAGGGGGTGTGTGCTACGACATTATGATCTGCCAAGCGATCATCTTCCTCGACTCCATGATCCTCTCCGAGCTCGACGTCACCTTCTAGATCGGATCTATGATCTGGACCGTCGGCGATGTTGTCCTTGCTCCGGAGATCGTGGAGTCTGCGCAGCTTCCTGCGCCGGACGCCTCGTCGTCCACCCAGCGCCTCATCGCGCCGGCGCCATGCGCGCCAAGATCCATCCGCTGCGACGCCATGGACCGGGCCAAGAAGAGGATCACCGACTGCATCGATGTCGTCGTTGCCTTCACTCGTCACCGCCTTCACTTGTCGTTGATCAGGCTCGTCGTCGACTAGGATCATCGCGCCTTCGTTCATCGCCGCTTTCGCTCATCGTCAACCGGGCCCGTCGCCGACCCGCCCGCCGCCCAAGATCAGATCTACATCAAGCTGCAGTCATCCTCCGCCATTGGTTTTTCTCCGTATTTTATTTGTACATCATCATGTACTACTGCTCTCCATATTTATTTTTCAGGGACTTCGCCTTCGCTCATCGCCGACCACGCCCGGGGACTTTGCCGTTGCTCGTCGCCGACCAGGCTTGGGGACTTTGCCTTCGCTCGTCGCCGACCAGGCCCGGGGACTTTGCCTTCGCCCGTCGCCGTCGTCGCTCGTCGCCGCCAGGCCCGGGGACTTCGCCTTTGCCCATTGCTGTCCAAGCTCAGGGACTTCGTTCGTCGCGGACTTCGCTCACCGCCTTCATCGTCACCTTCGCCCGTCGCTGTCGTTGCTCGTCGCCGCCGCCTTCGTCGTCTCCTTCGCCCGTCGTTGCCGTCGCTCGTCACCGCCTTCGTTGCCGCCGTGGCTCGTCATCAACCAGGATCGTCGCCACTTCCACTCGTCGACGACCAGGATCGTCGCCACCTCCACTCGTCGTCGACCAGGCTCGGGGACTTCGCCTTCGCTCGTCGCCGACCAGGCTCGTCGCTGCCGTCGCTCGTCGTCGACCATGCTCGTCGCCGCCTTCGCCCGTCGCCGCCATCGCTCGTCGTCGACCAGGCTCGTCGCCGCCTTCGCCCATCGCCGCTATCTCTCATCGTCGACTAGCATCATCAACCGAGCTCGTTGCCGTCTTCGCCAAATGACTCGCTGACTGCTCCAATCCGTCCCTGGACGGCTCGCCGACATCTCCAACCCATCTCCGGATGGCTCGCCGACCTCCAATACGTCTCCGGACGGCTCGCCGACCTCTCCACCCGCCTCCGGACGGCTCGCCGACCTCTCCACCCGTCTCCGGACGGCTCGCCGACCGCCCCAATCCGTCCCCGAACGGCTCGCCGACCTCTCCAACCCGTCTCCGGATGGCTCGCCGACCTCCAATACATCTCCGGACGGCTCGCCCACCTCGAATACGTCTCTGGACGGCTCGTCGACCTCTCCACCCGTCTCCGGACGGCTCGCTGACCTCTCCAACTCGTCTCCGGATGACTCGCCAATTTCTCCAAACAACATGGCTGATGCTGAAGGAGTCTTAGAGCAGGGGCTACTGCCACCGCCGGACACGTGCATGAGCGCCCGCCCTATGCGCTATGGCGGCCAGTAGTCCTCCCAAGTGATGTCCTGACCTCTCTACGCGTGCATGAGCGCCCGCCCTCTGCGCTACGAAGGGAAGGCTAAGCTTGGGCTGAGACCTCCGGAGGCTATACGTCCAGTGCCTGTATGCGCCGGTTATCCGCACGTTCTCCATTCGGTCTTCAAGCAGCCTGACTAATGCCGATGAAAACTCAGAGCCGGGGCTGTTGTCACCATCGGACGCGTGCATGAGCGCCCGCCCTCTGCGCTACGGTGGCCAACAGTTCTCCCAGGGGACGTCCTAACCTCTCTACGCATGCATGAGCGTCCGTCCTCTGCGCTATGAAGGAAAGGCTAACTTGGGCTGAGAATTCTGACGATATATGCTTAGTGCCTCGCATTCGCGCCACCCACGTGCTCGACAACGGTCGCCATTCACCCATGTCACGCCACGATCGAGCCTCTCGGAAAAGACCCTGGCCGTGGTACCTCCCTACGCGTACACGAGCGCCCGCCCTCTGCGCTATGGGATGCTGGGATAATCCAAGGCCGAACTGTTCATCGCTACGGCTCACGACTACTGGGTCTACGGAATTCGGGGAACAAACAAAACACGCCGACCCACTTCAAGTTTTGATTCGGTTTGCCCAAGAGTCTATTTACAGACTATCTCCTAATATACAAACTACTGGTTCCCAGCACCGAACAAGTCTACACCTCCGACGAGGGCCTCGGCGGCAGGCTTGGCCTCCTCCTCCAGGCGCTCCATCTCGGCCTCCGACGTGTTCACTGCAAAGCCTACGCCTAGCCTCGACATCTCCATCCGCGGATAATGCGAACGAAGAATGGCGAGCCCATGAGCCGCCACACTCTGCGCTGCCGCCTTGGTGTACGCCTGGAAGCGCACTCACAGGCCACACGCCTTCTGGACGACATGGTCGCCAATCCGCCGCTCCTTCTCCGCCGGGAAGAAAGGCTACTCATCGATGCACTGCACCAACGGGGCCACCTCCTCCGCCAGCGACCAGAAGCGTTCATGGTAACCATCGATACGTCGCTGCAGATCTGCAAATTGCATTTTCACGTTTTCCCGGTAAACTGCAAACGCCAAACAAGGGGTAAGACGATGACCACCTCCGACTTTGCTTCACCGAGAAGACTCACCAGCATGCATGGCCTGCCACTTGTGCACCTCCTCGCCGGACTTCGCCTTCTCCTCGGCCAGGAGACGCTTCTCCTCACCCGCCTGCATCGCCTCTACGAAGACAACTCCACGATTCAGGACTCTGACCAGATGGCGTACCAAGCAAAAGGGAGTATAGCGTCGTCAACTCACGTGCGGCAAACTCGTCGGCCTTGTCGGCCTACAGCTGAAGCTAGAAATTCTCATGCTCCTGCTGCTGGATGATCTCCTCAAGCTCCCGAGAACGTGTGTGGGCATCCTCCAGATGCGCCTCCAAGCCAGCGAACTGGCCCTCGACGCGCCTTACCTCCGCCCGGAGCCGATCATTCTTCTTGGCCATCGGCGCCATCCGGTCAATGGCGAGCTTACACTCCTCCCCGACCCTCAACAGGTACTGCAGGGAAACGACGACCAGCATGAACAAAAGCCATCCAGAAGTCAACATGAAGAGGTGAACGTACTCACCTGGATCCTCTCCAGCAACTTCGACGCATCACCCATGATGGCGTCCGTCGCCGCGCTCGCTGCCTCATCGTCAACCTCGACGACTTCGTCACCATTGACGCGGAAGCGACGGACAGAGCGCTTGGCTGGACCCACCTCCGGACGCTCCACCTCCTCGATCTCTGGCGAGGTAGGCGCCGCTGCCTTCCTCTTCATTCCCCGGGCCCCACGACCCAAGGACCCAGCAACCGGCACCGCAGCTCCGCTCGTCGCTCCGCCTGCCCCAGAACTGGCCCCAGGCGATGGGGACGTAGGCCGCTCTGCCTCCTGAGGCTTGGGGACTTCACACACCTCCGGCCACTCCGCCTCCCGAGGCTCGGGGACTGTGGATGCCTCGACATCCTCCACCGCCCTCGGCGCCTCCTCCGGCATCGCCGACTTCGCCGACCCCCCGGCGTCAGCTACTACAGGAGGGCTCGACTCCCTTCGACCACCGCCCTCGGTGTCCGGCACCTCTTCGGCATCCGCTGACCTGCAAAAGGCACGAACACGTCATCAACGCCCAACTCCGACCAGAGTAAGAATTTTATGGTTTGCAGGGGATACTTATAGGCCCGACACCTTCCTCTCCTGAGAGAACCGATGGGAGTGCGGATGCGCGCTACCCCCCGCGGACCCCTCCTGTGGCCTGGGCGCACCGGCCGCCCCACCAGACGACTTCTAGGCCTCCGGTGCCTGCTCCGGCGTCCGCGACGCCTTCGGCTTCGGCTTCGCCTTCGCCACTCCGCCACCGCGCCCCGCCGAGGACCGTTGCCCGAAACGGGCACTCAGCGGGACTTCGTCTCCACTGTCAGACTCGTCGTCCGACCAGTCGAAGACAATGCGGCGACGTTTTGCCGCTTCTTCATCAATGGTGAAGGCGCCACCGGTATCCAACGACACCTTCTTCTTTTTCGCAGGGGCAGCCTGGCGCTTTCCCTTCGGGTCAGCGCGGGCTCGCCGCCCCCTAAACCGGGGCTCAGGGACTCGGCTCCCCTCCTCCTCGCTGCTCTCGATCTCCTCTACGTCGACCTCCGTCGTGCCGTGACCACCGTCGCTGACGTCCTCCCGCGGCGGGTCAATGCCCTTCGGCCACGCCTTCGACGGCGCTCGCGACACAAACGCTTCACGACCCTGCGCCATAAATTCATGACATTCAGCATTCCGTCACGCATTTTAACGAACACATGCAGGGCAAAGATACTTACCTTCGGTGGAGGATACTCCAGAGAGTACGACCTCCGCAAATACTCCAGTTTCTTCCTCTTCTGCAGGTCGAACAGTGCCTCAACCCGCAGGAACACCACCTGCGCCAGCAGGGGCTCCGGCGCCTCCCGCGTACCATCATCCTTGTCCCCGGCATACTCGTATGCCGGGTGTGCCCTCTCCTTGCAGGGCTGGCAACGCCGCTAGATGAAGTTCGTCGCCACTGCCACCCCGTCGACGCACCGCTTGTCGACCTGCTTCAAGAGCTCCTCCACCTGCTCCATCGTCGTCGTGCCGAGACGCTCCGACCACGATGGTAGCACCTTCGGCTCAAAGGCCGGGTCGCACCGCGGCCTCGGCGCCTCTTGATGGATGTAGAACCACTTGGGCTTATACTCCATCACCTTCGAAGGCAGTGGCATCGCAATGTACTTCTCCGCCATCCCGTCCTGCAGTTGAAGGTACACCGACCCGACGATGTTCGGCGCCCCGGTGTCGTTGATCTTCAGGCGGAAGAAGTAGTGGAAGAGGTTGAAGTGGGGCTCGATGCCCAAATATGCCTCACAGTAATGGATGAAGACTGCAATGTGCAACATCGTGTTTGGCGTCAGATTGCATAGTGCAACCTAGTAGTAGTCCAGCAACCCATGGAGGAAGGGGTGGACCGGGATGCCAAACCCGCACCTGAAGAACGCCTCGAAGACGACGAGCTCGAAGGTGTTCGGCGTTGGGAAATCCTCTAAGTACGCCTCCCTCCAGCCGCCGGTGAAGCTGTCCAGCAGCAGGCCGGCGAAGACGAGTTCCTCCAGATTCTCTCGGCGGAGAACACTCCACGTCCACACGCGGGCCCAGTGCGGCATCTCGATGCGATCGTTGGACGCCTCCTTCGCCGCCTTCTTCGCCTTCGCCGCAACTCCACGAGTGCGCCTTCCGCCCGCCATCGACAGTGATGAGGTGAGGATTTCGATCTAGATCTGGATCTACAGTGTTTTTGTGCTCAGAATCGCTCATGCATGAGAAGGAAGTGAAGCAGACGAAGCGACCGAGGCGCGAGCAAATGACCAAGTGGGGAACCACCGCAGTCCGACTCTCCTTTTTATATGGCGCGGCCCGACCCTTCAGCTCCAGGGTTCCTGGGAACTCGTGCCCATTCCTCCCACGAGTGCCACGGCGCCTATGGTAACCGCACGCGCACGCCCTCAATGCGTCCGCCTTAATAGGCCGCTGGGCTTTTGATTTCCAAAACGGCATGTCCGTTCGCCTTCGTTATTTCTTCAATCTCAATTACTTTATGCCAGTAAATGCGATACTAATGCACGGGGACTGACCAACCCCCCTAGTTCTAATGTCCATTTCAGGGGAATAGTAAGCTCTACAGTTCCTGGTCGGCGCTACAGCAACCCTCGGGGACTGTAGATCTCCAACTTCAAACTCGAGGACTCTCCCCTCACATTTATACTAATGCATTTTCTTTGGCCCTGCTACAAGAACCATGCTGCTTCTTACAGCAGGCCTGGGGACTACGTGTACACACGTCATTTTTTCTTTCGTAAAAATGACTCTGTTTCATGCAGGAAAATTACAAGCTTGGCACCACGTGCCTACAGCACCTACTCCCAAGCTCGGGGACTAAGTGGATACACTTCACCTAGCGGTGAATGTATTGTTCATCTTTTTCTTTTACAGCTTGATGCGGACTAGCTCGGACTTCAACCAGAACGCCATCGGCTACTGGTGTCTAGCCAAGTCCCAAGTAGATACACTTCACCAGATGAAAGATCTTCAAAAATTTTCTTGCAACACCTTGCATCCCTTTTGCAGGACGATGCAGAATACTCCACACGGCTGCACTTCAGCTATAGCTCTGGCTGCTACGTTCGCGACCAACTTAACCTGGTCGGAAGCCAACTACAGGTGCAACCGCGACCAGGCGACCTGGTCGGAAGACGCCTACACTGATATGCGACCAGACCCAACCTGCTCGGAAGACTTCACGACGCCCAGCACAATGGATGCAAAGTGCTCGGGGACTAGCTGTGGGGATATTACACCCGTATACCCCCATGACACGACTTGGGCTCTCCTGCAGACACGGCCCAACCAGAAGGCCTTGCGGCCCGCGACCAGGTCGTCGCGGCCGCCAAGGACTCTCCCGATGACTTGCTCGACAAGGAAGATCCGAATAGATAGACCCGGATTCCTTGCCAAAAGGAACCGATTGTAATCTATTACGATTCGGTAAGTTGTAACCCTGCTCCCTGACTATATAAGGCAAGCAGGGACCCCCTCTCAAGACAGCTCAGATCCATCAGATCACACGCCATATTCCAATCCATCAATACAAACCAGCCACCAGAACACAGGACATATCCTTCTATTCTCAAATATGCTTTTCTCTAAATAATGATATAGAGTCTCATACGATCATTAGTGATAAACTTTCTTAGGAGGAAACTCTTTGTTTGGTCACTGTTCTAGAAAAAGCAGTGTTCTACTTTTGGCTACTCACTTCGACACCTCAAGGGAATCAGTATTGCTCTCTACACACAACGCAACCCTATGGATCCAGAATCCACACGTTCTAGGGAGCCCTAGCATAGCCTAAATAATGCGATGAGAGAAGTCATTAAGAAAGAGGTTCTGAAGTTGTTACATGCACTACTAGAGAAAAGGCCTTTGGTCGATCTATCAACTGAGTTTTAGTCTCGACAAAAAATTGCGTCTGGGGCTAAAGACTTGTAGTCCCGGTTGGTGTTACCAACCGGGACTAAAGGCCAACCTTTAGTCCCAGTTGGTAATACCAACCGGGGCTAAAGGGTGACCTTTTAGTCCCGGTTAGTGTTACCAACCCAGGCTAAAGGTTTTCCACCCGAGACTAATTAAAGGTCCTTCACAAGTGAATTCAAAAGGAAAGCGTCCAGAACTATATCACGCGAGTTGTGTAGCTGAGTTGGTAAGCGAGTTTATGCGTGAGGCAACAGGTGTTGAGTTCGAATCTCACACAACACACATTTATTTTTTCTCCTGGGACCTTTGGTTTCTTAGTCCCGATCGGGACAACTGGGGCTAAAGCCCATTTTCAACCAGGGTTAAAGCCCCCTTCTCTAGTAGTGATGCTAGGATAAAGTTGTTGCCTAATAAGAAGAGAGACATGATTATTGTTAAAAATGAGAAAAATGAATTAATTCAGCTAAGAAAAGTCACAGGATGGCAGATGTGCATTGATTATTGAAAACTCAACAAGGCAACAAAGAAACATCATTTTGCATTACCCTTCATCGATGAAATGTTGGAGAGATTAGCAAATATTCTTTCTTTTATTTTCTTGACAAGTATTCAGGCTATCATCAAATCTTGATCCATCCTAATGACCAAAGCAAAACCACTTTTACTTGTCTCTAAGGAACTTATGCTATTGCAGGATGTCCTTTGGACTATGCAATGGTCCTACTTCTTTTCAAAGGTGTATGATGTCTATATTTCTGATATAATGGAAGAAATCATGGAAGTTTTTATGGATGAATTTTATTTTATGAAAAAACTTTCAATGATTGTCTTGAAAATTTAGACAAGTTTTTGCAAAGGTGTGAAGAAAAACACTTAGAGAAAATGTCATTTCATGTTTTGAGAAGGCATAGTGCTTGGACGACATAGGGTGTCCGAACGTGGGATACAGATAGACAAGGCTAAGATGATAGAAGTAATAGAACAACTACCTCCTCCCGCAAATATCATAGAGATCTGCAGTTTCTTTGGTCATGTGGCGTTTTATCACCGCTTTATAAACAATTTTTTGCATATTGCTAGACCTCTAACGAATCTTTTAGCTAAGGATGCTCCTTTTAAATTTGATGATGAATGTTTAAATATTTTGAAATTCTAAAAATGCTCTTATTTCTGCACTGATCATTCAACCCATTGACTGGTCTTTACCTTTTGAAATCATGTGTGATGCAAGTGATTACATTGTGGGTGCAGTTTTAGGTCAAACTAAAGAAAAAACATCACATAATTTATTATGCTAGTAAAACTTAGATAGGACCTCAAGTTAATTATGCAACAATTGAAAAAGAGCATTTGGTTGTTGTTTTGCCATCGATAAGTTTAGGCCTTATTTAGTAGGAGCTAAAATTATTATTTACACTGATCATGCTTCTTTAAAATACCTGCCTTGCTAAGAAAGATTCTAAACATTGGCTTATAAGATGGATTCTTTTACTTTAAGAATTTGGTTTAGAAATAAAATATAAAAAGGGAGTACAAAATTCTATGGATGATCATTTATTGAGAATGCAGTTTGAAGATCCATAGGAATTGCCCATCAAGTCTCAGTCTCTATGAGACGACATGCTCCTAAAAAATCACCAGCTCTGACCCTTGGTATACAAATATTGTTAATTTCTTGGTTATAGGTTATGCACTGCCAAGGCAGAACAATCTAAAGTTTATATCTGAAAGGTGTCTCCATATATGGGGTGAGCCGCACCCCTACAAAGTCTGCTCAGATGGCCTACTTAGAAGATGTGTGCCGTTAAAAGAAGGGATCAAGATCATCAGGAATGCCACTCAACACCATATGGAGTGCATTATGGGGCATTCAACACTCAATGAAAAATTTAGCAAATTGGATTCTTGTGGACAACCATGTATGATGACACAAAAGACTTCATCCAAAGTTTCAGCTTATGCCAGAGACATGGGAACATCAATTCTAGAGATGTCATGCCACTCACCAACAACCTCCAGATCGAGCCCTTCGATGTCTGGGGTATTGAGTACATGGGGGCATTTACAAAATCAAAGAATTGTGAATACATCTTGATCGCAGTTGATTATGTTTCAAAGTGGGTAGAAGCCTTGCCTTGTCAAGTTGTCAACTCCAAAAATTCCAAGAAGTTGTTTGAAGAGACAATATTTCCACGTTTTGGTGTTCGAAGAATGGTAACTAGTGGTAGAGGCTCTCATTTCATTGATAAGAGTTTTTGCAAGTATTTATCCAATCATGGGATCTGTCACAACTCCATATCATCCTCATACATTAGACAAACATATCAAGAACATTCTGCAAAAGATAGTTAATGAAATGGGGACGACATGGAAGGGTCGACTACATGAAGCATTATGGGTCTACAGAACATCTTATAAACACCTCTTGGGATGTCATCTTATCAATTAGTATATGGGAAGACATGTCATCTACCCATCGAGCTTGAATTCAAAACCCACTAGGCCATCAAACAATGAAACATGGATCTTGAAGCCGCCAGAAAAAAGATGCAACTCACTGAACTAGAAAAATGATACGAAAAAGCAAATCATAATGCCAAGATCTACAAGGAGAGAAATAAAGAGATGGCATGACAAAAGATCAAAGAAAAAGGAATTCAAACAAGGTGATAAAGTGCTACTCTTCAACTATAGGGTAAAGCTCTTTGGTCTTGGAAAACTTTGAAGTAAATGGGAGGGACCATTCAAAGTTATAATTACTTCGTCACATGGAGCGGTAACACTTCAAAACGACAAAGGTATACGTAAGTTATTCAAGGTAAATAAATATTCATCGCCTTAAAGTTGGTACCATTGGGAGAGTGTTCTCTAGATATAACTTTGTGACTAAAACTAGGTAGCGACATGTTTTGATGTGTTTGATCGTGTAAATATTACTTATATATAAACAAGGTCACCTTATAATGAAGCTCACGATCAATTCGGGCGGTGATATCTGGACCCAGTGCAAATGAATGTGGTTCAAGAAAAGGGTAGTCTGAGTTAACATTTTCTAGCATGGCAACCATAAGAAAGCTACGGGGCTGATTGGTTGACAGAAGTGAGACGAACGTGGCTAACCAAATAATATAGACTTGCATGCGTCAGACCTGTCCAAACTTAGCCTGTCCGGCAGATACGAGTCAACGCTCGTCATTTCTCTGAACCAATCACGCCCTATAGTGTCCAACTTTGTCCTGCTGTCCTTTGCAAAAAGAAAAAGAAAAAGAAAAAAGAAAAAACGGTCACTACAGCAGAACGAGGCTTTGCTGAGTGCTGGAAGCACTCGGCGAAGGCCCTTTCGCACTCGGCGAAGCCTTCGCCGAGTGCCGCACTTAGCGAAGGGCACTCGGCGAAGAATATAACGGCAAAGATTTCTTTGCCGAGTGCCAAATATCGGGCACTCGGCGAAGGCTTCGCCGAGTGCTGACATATTTGGCACTCGGCAAAGAAAAAAATAAAAAACCCTCGAAAAAATAGGAAAAATTTTTTATTTAATTGGAGGAGGGGCCCACTGGGCAGCGCCCACTTGTCGCCCTCGAAATTGCAAGATCTACTATTTTTCAAGTAATTTTCTCTCACGCAGTCAGCAGGATTCGAACTCACGACCTCTCGTTCGCGCGGAGCCTCCTCTACCACTGCACTACACACTCATATACGTTCCATCTCCGTTTCGATTACCCATATATTATACTAAACCATATGTAACTTGCTTATTTGAGGCCCTAAACGAATTCAAATGAAAAAATTGTAAACTACAAAGTTTTCTAACTTTTCAAGATCTACAACTTTTATTTTGGTAGTTTTTCCATCCGAGGTCGTTTATAAAAATTTGAATTTTAAATTTTATAATTTGAAACGTAGTTTTCGTTGACAAGATGATTTCAAATCAAAAAGTTGTCAACACCAAAGTTTCATAACTTTTCGAGATCTACAACTTTCATTTTGGTCATTTCTCCATCTGAGGTATTTTGAAAAATTTGAATTTTAAAATTTTCAAATTCGACGCAGTTTTGCATAACTAGATGACTTCAAATTAAAAAGTTATCAACTACAAACTTTCATAACTTGTCAAGATCTACAAAGTTTATTTTGGTTGTTTGACTATTTGTGCATCCGACATTGTGGTTCTAATATTATTCATAAACATTATATATCACTCTTGTAGTTTTATAAACTACCGGAGAGATATATAAGATTTATGAACGAATTTATTTTAAGTTTGTCAAATGAAAAAATCAACAAAACAAAAATTGTTCATCTTGATAAGTTAACCAACTTTGTAGTTAAAAACTTTTTCATTTGGATTAATTTACTGCTTCAAAATATAATTTAAAAACTGGCTTTGCCGAGTGTCAGAAAAAAAACACTAGGCAAAGAGCTCTTTGCCGAGTGCCACGTGGCTGGCACTCGGCAAAGGCACCTCTTTGCCGAGTGCCAGCCACATGGCACTCGGCAAAGACCCGACCACGTGGCACAGTTCGGGGCCACATTCTTTGCCGAGTGCCACGTGGCCGGCACTCGGCAAAGGCACCTCTTTGCCGAGTGCCAGCCACGTGGCACTCGGCAAAGAACCGCCCACGTGGCACAATTCGGGGCCACATGCTTTGCCGAGTGCCACGTGGCTGGCACTCGGCAAAGAGGGGCTCTTTGCCGAGTGCCGGCCACGTGGCACTCGGCAAAGCATGCTTCCCCTCTTTGCCGAGTGCCGGCCACGTGGCACTCGGCAAAGCATGCTTTGCCTTGTGTTTGCGCTTTGCCGAGTGCCACGTGACCGGCACTCGGCAAAGAGGCTCTTTGCCTAGTGCCCGAAATTTGGCACTCGGCAAAGCCACAGGCACTCGGCAAAGATTGATTTTCGCGTAGTGGGTGTCCTACTGTGTGCCATTCAAATTTTCGATCCCTACCATAAAACAAAATGCATTATTGAATATTTATATCCACCCATGCGTAGTATAAATACACATGCGTGTGCGCGCAAAGTCGATAATCCTGTAGTATCTACTCATACATTTCCTAACTAGGCTCTGAATCCGATTGTTCCAAGGAGCTGGAGTACTAGACCTAGACCTAGCTAGACTAGAGAAGATTTGTACAGTATCAGCATGGCGACCTCGTCACCACTGCCACGCTGGTGGCCGCCGCCGACGCTGAGCCCGTCGTCGCGACCATTTCGTGGTTCTTCTTCAACTGCTGCCGGCGGCGGCACCCGCATGATGCACCTGTTCAGCGCCGTACTTGCAGCCTTCCGTGGGCGTGGTCGTGCTGCCTCGGTAGCAGCAGGGGAGGCACAGCCGCCGGCACCGCCGCCGCTGCCACCGGCCGTCGAGGCCGTGGGTGGCCCTCGTTATTCCGGGTTTGATGTCGTCGATGATCACCATCACCTTGACGGCCGCCGCATGGTGGACGGCGTCCGTCGCGAGGGTGGCGTGTTCATAACGTGGGAGGACGTTTGGGTGACGGCGGTCGACGGCAGGGGGCACGCCGCCACCATTCTGCACGGCGTCAGCGGCAGCGCGCGCCCTGGCGAGGTGTTGGCCATCATGGGACCCTCCGGCTGTGGCAAGACCACACACTGCTCGACGCCTTGGCCGGTATTTCTGTATTCACACGAAACTGTTCAGGACTTGTTTAGTTCCGTCGGTGAAAAGTTTTTGTTAGTTACATTGTTCGTATTAATTTAATCTATTAAAAATAGATTAATAAAAAAACAAATTACATATTTCGTTTAGAAATTATGAGATAAACTTATTAAGACTAATTAATCTGTTATTAGATCTCGTAAGTTATCTTAATCTGTATAATTATTTATTTTTTAGTCTATATTTAATACTTTATCTTTTGAGTTCACTCTAATAAAGAATTGAAGAAATGATTGATTCTTTTAATTTAAAATATTACCTTAATTAGAAAAACGTCCACCAGTCAACCTCTGTGGCCCAGCGATTTTTCATGTGAAACATGTGCGCGCGCGGCCACCAGGGACCGAATGCCTCGGGCATTGCTTTCTTTGCCATTCGTTTCAGAGTCACAGTCACGTGTGACCAAGTGACGACAGGTATACGTTGAAAATAATAGTGATTTAGGCCTTATTTAGTTGGAGGATAAATTTTTTTTGTGTCACATCGAATATTAAGGCACTAATAATTTAACCTATTAAAATAGACTAATAAAAAATAAATTTATCTGAAAACTATGAGATAAATTTATTAAGATTAACTAATTTATCATTAGTATATATTTACTGTAGCATAATATTATCAAATCATGAACTAATTACGCTTAAAAAATCGTCTCATAAAGTTATTGTAATCTGTGTAATTGGTTATTTTTTAGTCTATATTTAATAATCCATGTATATGTGTACAAACA
Organism: Coix lacryma-jobi var. lacryma-jobi; assembly: GCA_009763385.1. NCBI lineage: Eukaryota > Viridiplantae > Streptophyta > Magnoliopsida > Poales > Poaceae > Coix > Coix lacryma-jobi. The sequence continues at coordinate 150,677,387 of CM019824.1, forward strand.
TTCAATGTGAAAGTTGAAAAAATTTTGGTGGGAAACAAAACACCCCTTAGAGATGAATAAATTAATTTGTGTCGTATATTATAATGCATATTTGAGATCTACTAAAAATTCACAAAAAATCTTTCCAATTTTCAGATCCTAATGATTTGAAATAAAAAAACAGTCAACTACAAAGCTATAGATCTTTTCAAGTACTATAACTTTTAATTCAGGTTGTTTATCATTTCAATTATTTGAATGATTCAAGAAAAATGATTCAAAATTATTTGTATCCACTACAGGTTAACAAAATCATCATAGTAAAACTACTTTTTCAGCTTCATCTGGCTTATCCTTTTCTGAGATGGGGAAAAAATAGCATCACTCATAAAAATGTTTTAGAAAAAAAGTATTTGTCGGGGGACCACAAAAGGGGTACCCCCAATCAACGCAAAGCAAATAAGTTAAACCTAGAGCACCAATTAATAAGAGACCTAACTAGTCTAACCCCCTAAAAAACCAACCCCTCGAGGTCTCGTTCTCCGTCTCGCCTGAGCCCTCCAAGCCAGGCCTCGGGCGAACCCTCGTTCTCCGTCTCGCCCGAGCCCTCCAAGCCAGGCCTCGGGCGAACGCTCGTTCCCCGTCTCGCCCGAGCCCTCCAAACCAGGTCTCGGGCGAACGCTCGTTCTCCGTCTCGCCCGAGCCCTCCGCGTCAGGCCTCGGGCGAGCGCTCCACTACCCTTCAAGCCTCCCGCAAGAAGGAAGCTCCCTGCTTCTCAGCTCTGACAACCGTACCAGCCCCATACTGCGCATTTAATGCGTCCACCTACTCCGGTCACATCCTCTGGTACGCGACGTGTGCCACAGTGAACCGGAGCCAGAGTCAAGCCTCCTTTTTCACCACAAGCATGGGCAAAAAGGCACCAATACAGCACTGTTAGGCCATACCCTGCACTGTAGCACACTCGAGCCACATCTCGAGATCTGGATTCCCGCTGTACGGCCGGGTTTTCCGAGACTTGCCCATACCTGCGGGGGCTCGAGCCCCCCGTAGGCGCCACCTCGAGGCCGGCTCCGCGCCCCTCGAGCCCTAACTGCTTTCATGCTATTGGAGGACAGGTGCCCCAAGACCCGGAGGGACCCTGACACGTCTTGTACGTGCCGGAATGGGCGCAACAGACCTCCACGTCGCCACGCCTCCACGTCCGCGCCCGGAATGGAGGCCACGTTTCAAGGACGCCTCAACAGCAACACCCACGCCGGCTCCAGTGACCCCGACAAGACAGACTTCCTACCCTTCGCCGTATTGGGCGTTGTACATGCCGCCCCTGTGTAACCCTGGCCTCCTCTTGGTCTATAAAAGAGGACACCAGGGCCCTTCACGCGAGAGAGGTCTTCACACGACTACACAGGTCTAGACGGACACACGAATACACGAATCCACACGACACACACACGAGTCCAGACTCTCGTCCACGCTCGTTGAGCTTGTATCGCCCCTGTACAAGCACTTAGGTGCAAGTAATACAAGAACCTCCTCCCCCCGCTGGACGTAGGGCCTTCTTTGCCCGAACCAGGATAAACCCTTGTGTCATCTTGCATCACCATCCAGGAAGAGAGCACGCGATCATATTACTAGTTAGTGTCATACCCCCGGGGTAGAAACACCGACAGTTGGCGCGCCAGGTAGGGGCCTTCGCGTGTCGGAGTCGATTTCTTGTTGTTTTCTGGATGGCTTCTTCCACTCCTTCGTTCTCTGCTGGTGTCATCGTTTGGTTCGGGAGCCTTAAGTTCCTGGCCACCGGCAGCGGCAACGAGCTGACCCTGCTCTCCACGGAGAGCCCGAGCGGAGGGCGTGTCACGCCACCCCGCGCGGGGGGCGTGGCGCGTCGCCCGCACCACCATGCGTCGCCACCTAGTGAGCGGCGCCATCGTCACCATCGTCGCCAGGCACAGGCGGTGCCCGCGGCGTACACCCACTTCCCCACGGGCCGGCGCAGAGTCCCCGAGGAGAAGCCTGCCCGGCGCGTGGCCGGAGACTTCTCGGGCGCGCGCGCACTCTCCCAGCGAGTTCGCGTTCGTCATGCGCACGAACCGGGAGCTAGGCCAGAGGCCCCCGAGCCGTGCTCCGTCGACACCACCTGGCTTCCTCCCGCACGGGGTGTACCGCGCTCGATGCCAGCGGCCCCCGTTCGGCCTCAACAACTCCGCAGCTGTCTACGCCCGCCACCTCGACGAGCGCCGTCAGGACCGGGCGGCGGCAGAGCGGGAGGAACGTTCGGGCATGATCCTACGAGCCACCACCGACCTGCCCGGGGACGTTGCGCCCTTCCCCGCCATCTGGGGACGTTGCGCCACGTACCGACAAAGCTCCTCGTCCGGCCGCGACGCCGCCCGCAACAAGGTCAGAGGGCGCCAATGGGCCTAGCCTCAAGGCCCCACGACGCCGCCAACTACTGCGCAAGAGGGCGCCAACGGGCCTTCCTCGAGGCCTAGCCTCGAGGCCCCACGACGCCGCCAACGACTGCGCAAAAGGGCGCCAACGGGCCTTCCTCGAGGCATAGCCTCGAGGGCCCCACGTCGCCGCCAATGACTGCGCAAGAGGGCGCCAACGGGCCTTCCTCGAGGCCTAGCCTCGAGGCCCCGCGACGCCACCAACGACTGCGCAAGAGGGCGCCAATGGGCCTTCCTCGAGGCATAGCCTCGAGGCCCCGCGTCGCCGCCAACGACTGCGCAAGAGGGCGCCAACGGGCTGTAACACCCCGGTGTTAAGCAATCCCTAAATGCATAATTTGGCATGGCATAAGCATAGCATCTCATCATTCCATGTGCATATGTTTGTTGAATGCTTAAGTCCTTGTTTGGTCTCTAGTGTAACCTTGTTATGCTTTCTGTTTCTGACCAAGTGCCTTATAACAAAGTTGTAGATCTTGATGAAGGGAACAACTTTGCTTTAAAGCACTTTCTCAGAAAAAGCTTTTGAGTTAGGATTTCTTGCATTAGAAAAATGGTTTAGCACTAAATTTCTTTTAAACAACAGAATTTGGACTTGGAGCCTTAAGGATGATTTGTTCCTTACAAAATTCTAAGCAACTTTGCTGTTGGGACCTTTTCCTAGTTCGGTCTAGTTTAGGAATTATAGAGCATCAAAGTTTGAAACAAAACCTCATTAGTTTAATCTTGACCGTGGACCCCATCGGTCAGTCCCTCTCTTCTTCCCCGCGCGCACGCCGCTCCCTCTGCGCCGACCGAAACCGCCCGCCGCCGCGAGACCGCCTCGCCGGCCGGCCAAACCACCGTCATCACCGCCCGTGGTTTGCGCCCGAACTCGCCACGTCGCCCGGGAGCTCGGTGCATGCTCGCCGCGTGGAGCGCGACGCCTGACGCTGCCGCGTCCGGTCGGGAGCTCCCCCGATGGGAACTGGCCAGGTGCAATGCACCTAGCACTTCGTTCCGTTTGCCTTTGCTCCGCCTGTGCTCGCAACCAGCAGAGCATCCCATTGCTCAGTCTCTCCTTCGCTCCACTTCACTCCATCTTCACCAGAGCTCCGCCGCTGCCCGCCGAACCTCGGCGAGCGATTACTCGCTCCACCGCTCACCGCCGTCCAATTCCTCTCGCCAGTCTCTCCGTCTTGATCTCCTCTTTCTCCGGTAAGGGTTGGTTTCCCCTCTCTTCCTCTCTAGCTGCCGGAACAGCGGACGCCATCCGCAAGCTTCCGCCATGGCCGCCACCGTGACCTTCACGTGGACCGGTCATCTCCGGCCATGCTACCCTAAGCTGAGCCATGTTCTAGTCTTCTCTACCGTCGTAGTAGCTTACAGTCAAATGGAGACCTCTCTCGTGCCCTGAGTTCGCCGGACCACGGGCCAGTCGCGCTGTGTCCGTCATGGACCGCCGCCGTGCATCGCGCCGGACAATGCCGGGGATGCCGAAGCCTGGGAGTTGCTCCAATAGGTCACTTGTGACTTGCTTAGGCTAGTGTTAATCTCGCCGAGTCGCAAGCCGCCGGGAAGAGTTCCGCCGCCGAGTCGCAGAGCCGCCGCTCCGCCATGGCCGCCGTCGAGCTTGCTCCGGTATCCCTCTGTCTCAGCGAGTCGGTTAGTTGTGTTCGCCTCGCAAACCCGCACCCAATGATGGTCTCAGTGTCGCCAGAAGTGTCGCCGTCGACGAGCTAGGGCCGGTCAACGACCACGGCGCTAAACTCCGCCGTTGACTGCCGAGCCTGGCCTCGCGCGGTAACGTGCCGAGCTTGGCCTCGGAAGCTTGGTCGCCCTGACCAGCGGGCCCCGATTGGCAGTAAGAAAGAGAGAAAGGGAAAAGCTTGGGTGCCGTAGGCCTCGGAAAGCCGGAAGCGCCGAGCCTTCGCCTCGAGCCTCGACCGAGTCGGTTGAGTCAGTTAGTCTCGGTTGAGTCAGTTAGTCTCGGTTGAGTCAGTTAGTCTCGGTTGAGTCAGTTAGTCTCGGTTGAGTCAGTTAGTCTCGGTTGAGTCAGTAGCCTCGGCTGAATAGGTTAGCCTCGGCTGTCAGTGTGCCTCGGCCGAATCGGAAAAAGGTGTCTGAGCCTCGGCCGAATCGGTCGAGTGCGTCTAGCCTCAGCCGAATCGCGCCGAACGTGCCGAAGCCTTTGCCTCGAGCCTCAGCCGAATCGCGCCGGGGGTGCTGAGCATTTGTCTTATGCCTCGGCCGAACCAAGTGGAGTCCGTACGTTTAGGTTTGGGTTCCTTTTTAGTTTGTTTTTGCAGAATTGTGTAATGGCTTCAAAAAATTCCCACAAGGCTCATTTTAAGTCCAGCTCCTGTGAAACAAATTTTGTTAGGTCAAGCATGTTTAGATCTATCAGTGAAAACTGTTGAAAGCATTCTTGGTGATACTTTTATGTGTAGATTTATTTAAATTAGAAAAGTGCTGATAACTTGGAAAATGCATAACTAATTATGTATAAGTCAGAAAAATGTAATTCCTAGTTTTGTTAGATTTGTATGAATGTGTAGTTTCAGAGAAAAATATAATATGAGGCTATTCTGTGAATTAATTTGACAGTAGCTTTTAAAATAGTTAAATGTCGTTTCCTTGTTTATTTTGTAGTAATTAAAATATGAGGAATATGCACCTGAGAATTTAAGCACATTGCTCTTATGCTAGGAAGTTCAGTAGAAAAATAAGAAATCTGTTGTTTGACACTTGTTGCTAGGGTGTGTAGTTCAAAGCACCTTTTCATGATAGAATTTGTCTTTTTCATAGAGGATGAAGTCTAGGTCCAAATGGGATGAAATTTGGACAGAGGGTTAGATTAAGTGTTATTAATCTCCAGTAATTTTTATAGATTTTCGTGAAGCTGTCTAGGATAGGTTACTGTTATAGGCCTAATTAACTAGATTTAATTCTACAAATAATTAGAGGGTAATAAACCCGTTAAGCAACTTTGATGTGGTGACAACAAGACTTAATAAGTAGTATGTTAAATTAAATAAGTGAGTAGCAGTAGATGACATGTGCTTATCTCCTGAATTGTTACTCCATGTTGCATCACCGTGCATCCCATGTGCATTCATGTTATTCATTCATGTACCTGCATCATGCAGGGTCGGTAGTGGAAGCCCAAGACACGCCGGAGGAGCAGCGTCAGGAGGAGACAACCGAGGAGGGGATCCCGGAAGGAGACGCTGAGGACCTGCCGGAGTGCCGTGATCACCGCCCCGCCGACTTCGAGCGAGGCAAGCCCCGGAGCATTTTTCTCCTACGGTTTGCAAATTACCGTTTACAAGTTAACCTGATATGATTGTTGCATTAGGTCATAGGAGTTGTGTGATACCGTTGCTGCATTGATTAATTATCCTTGTCCACCTGCAAATATTATCTTGTGATCCCTGTTAGGTCTAGGCTCGATTATATGCTTAGCCCTGCTTAGACCGGTAAAAGTCGGGTGATTTCCTGTCCCCCGCATATAGGTGGATACTAAACATGTTTAGCCTGGTGCTATCATGGAGAGAACCATGTGTTAATTAATCTGAGACCGGGCGGGATGTAGGAGCAGCAGGACATGGGTTCTGTGTGCTAGTAGTCTCCCGTCTGTGTCGATTAGGACCCGACGAAGGCACACCTCAGTCATTTTGAACGCGTCAATCACTTAACGGAGCAGGTGCGGGTACCTCCCGTGAAGCCGAGTAAGGTGTTTCGAGCCGGTGACGGAGACGTTGACGCCTAACACCCAGGGCCTTATATGTACCGTGGGCAACTATTCTGATCGACCTGGCATGGTCCGAGGGCAGGCAGGGCCTGATCGACCTGGCATGACCGTGGGCAGTTAATAGCTTGAGCGACCTGGCATTGAGATAACCCTCGGTGTAGAAGGGTCCATGGCCGTCCCGCGATTTGGGTTCTCGAACCTCCTGAGTGGTCGCCAACGGCCGCCTGGCAGGGTGTGTCGGGCGAGTGTGCGACATTTTGTCCCCAGCTGGTAGGAATCGATTATAATCGCCATCGCTCCTGGTTAGTGAGTAACTTGACTGAGCATGTGTTACCGTAGTAATATATGGAATTAATGATGGTTATGGTTGGTGAATCTGAAAGGCTATTGATGAAATAGTCACTCTTGCTTGAATAAGTAGTCAAGTGTTTGCTCTAGATCAGGTGCAAATCTAGATAATCAGGCTGATTACATAAAAGTGACTGCTAATGCTCTAATGATGATTATTTAATAATAAAATGCTTTTATGCAAAAAGGTAAGTGTGGCCAACCTCAGATACAGCCTTGCATAATCCTTGGTGTTAATTATTTCTGGTTTATGACGGGTAAGTCTAGCTGAGTACCTTCTCGTACTCAGGGTGCTATCCCTTGTTGTTGCAGATGGGCAATGTTTCTTCGGCTACTGCGAGAACTGTCTGTATCCCGTCGAGGGCAGTGACTAGACCATGGGCATGGTCAATCCTTATCTTCCCTGATGCTTTTGTGGACGGATCAGGCATATGGCACCGTATTGTGAACTAAGGACTTGTGTTTCAAAACTATGTTGCTTCCGCTTTGAATTCAAAACTATGGTTTGTAATAACTATCGAACTCCGATGTATTTGAACTATGTGCGAACTGAATGTACCTTGTGGGCATGTACGCTAATCTATTACGATCTTGGTTAAAGTTGAATGACTTGAAATCCTTCGAGATTTCCGGACTACCGGGTTTGTACGAGCTTAAGTACTTGTAATCTCTGTGAAAGCAGCGATTCGGTGCTTAATCTGGTGCAAATTGGTCGGTTCTGTTACAGCTGGCATCGGAGCGTGGTTAGCGTTACTGTTCACAAGTGTATTTGAAAAACCGTATTTTCAATTAAAAATTCCTATTTGACAAGAACTTATAGCTATATTAGGATTTGAAAAACCTTCTTGACCAAGAGTAAGTGTGTGCCATTGATCAAGTCCTTATGCCTAATAGGAACTTAGGTGGCTATTTAAGTACTAACTTTGGGGGTCGTGCATCATACTTATTTTCTGTTTATTCTGTCGTCCATACGGCAAGGGTGAAATTGTATGGATGCTATTCCTCGAAATAGTAATGTATGGATCAATGCCTCTACGCGCTAAAGGTAATGAGAGTTGTGAGAGCATGATTGGACAACCGCCAATCTAGGGAAAGTGCTATATGATACTGACGCGTATACCTGTTCCACACAAGTATATATGAAAGTATTGATTGTGGGAGTAATAATTTATGATGGGTGCATATACTGCTTACGTGTATACCGGGTGTACACCTAAGAGAGTATTAGATTTAAATTTTCGCAGTGCATAATATTCATACTGTGGGAAGGGCTGAAGTGGATGATCTGCAGGTACGCTAACTTGCGAACGTGTAGTACGCTTAGTTAACGTTATGAGTGAGCGTGTATGCCACCGTCTAGCCGATAGATTGTTAGGCAGTGAGGACGTATGTTACGCTCATGCATCATGATCATACAACTTTGCATTAATCTTACTTCCTCCTTATGGTTTCCGTCCCGTTTTTCTAATAAAAGTTGTTCTCAAACTAATAAAAATCTATGTGGGGTACACTTCTTACAGATGGCACGCACCAAGCGCACTGCTCGCAAGTCACGGGAGGCAAGAGGCCTAACTACATGCTGGGGCCATGGACCGATGAGGGATCAGAGGACTTTGGGAGAATTTGGGATGCCCACTATTCTTTGGAGAGTTTTGCACCTGGTGGGATACCAGAGGGTCAGGAGCCGTTGTACGACTGGCACCGTGTCCAGTTGTCGAGGATCGTCACGTGTACACGGTGGAGAGGTCAACGTGCCTAGCCGTGAGGACCAGGATCACGTTGGTGCCGACGGGTGTTTGCCTTGCAGGGGAGGACCCCCTGGGATGCAGCCAACCAGGTTGCTTATACCGTTCTTCGGGACATCATGGAGGACCATCCGGAGGTGGGTTGCCCAAGGCTACTGCTAGTATCTTCCCGACGACAGACCTTACCAGGCAGTGTGGCGTCAGCCAGGCGCTACTGTACTTGAGGCTAGCTCTCTTGAGAGGGAGCATTGTGCTGGACCAGCAGGGAGTGCTATGGCTGCTCTGATGGCTACTTATGGGTGCCTATCGCGCAGCTACGATCATTGGATCATACCCTTAGTGAGAGAGATGGCTGCACAACATCACCGGCAGGAGGAGCATACTACAGAGATAGACCTCCTCACTACACAGCTAGCTCAGTTGACAGTAGAGAGAGACCAGGCACTTCAGGGGAGCAGGAGACTGCTCATCAGCTTGCCATTAGCAGGGGTCGACACTTTCTTGGCCTCGGTCATGAGGGAGACTGAGGAGGCGCTTCGAGGAGTTTGTGTTGAGGGCATTCGTGTTTCAGAGGAGAACAGGTTGCAAGGTTGCGAGTGGGAGACCTGGAGCTCCAACTCCATCACTTGCAGGACTACAACGATCGTCTGCACGAGGAGATCCACCGTAGGGAGAATGAGAGGAACCCCATCTTTCCCAGGAGGATCCGAGAGCCGGTAGTTCTTCTAGTAGTTCTTCAGATATGTCTAGTGAGGACGGTGACGTTGGTGAGATCGCTAGAGAGTAGTCTAGAATCGTATGCTTAGCACTAGAGATCTTTTGCGTATGTTGGCACGCCCGAACTTTTTTGTTATGGTTTGGTTGGATGTAAGCATGTGAGCAGACTTATGTGATGTGTGTGAGACCTTGGAAAGTCCCATATGTATGGGCAAAAACTCTGGATGTTATGTTATCTTTTGCATGATGTGTTAAGTGATCTTGTTATGTGTTGATGCGATGTGGAATGAAATTTATTGTACCTCTGTCATTGTTTGGGGAATCGTTTTTCCGAATAATTTCAGTGGGTATGATTTATTGTTCTCTACAAGTTGCAACTTCGCCTAATGGTCGCTACTATCCTATGCAGATGACATGATGATGAGCAGGACGCTCGTAGCGGAGCGGGCGTGTAGTGGTGGAAATGAGGACCCCAGAGAAAACCGCAATCCACCACCTCCTCCACCACCAACGGCTGAGCAGCTTTTGCTCAATTTCTTGGAAGTCAGCGCAATATTGAAGCTTTGCTGAGGGAGAACTTGGCGCAAGGACACCAACGCCCAAGAGCTAAACCAGTATAGTTCTTTCAAGGATTTCCTGGATACTAAACCGCCTATCTTCAGGGAAGCTACAGAACCTTTGGAGGCAGAAGAATGGCTGCATACTCTGGAGCAGAAGTTCCGTTTGTTGAGGCTCACAGAAGAGCTGAAAGCAGAATATGCCGCACACCAGTTGCAGGGACCAGCCGGGATTGGTGGGGACATCACCGCACCACCTATCCTGCTAATGTTCCTATCACTTGGAGAGTGTTTACTGCTGCTGTTCGAGAGGTCATTTACATTCCGCCAGGCTTGACCCAGATGAAAGTGGCAGAGTTCATGAATCTGACTCAAGGTACTCGGTCTATCACAGAGTAGTATCATCATCTGTTCAACTCGTTGGCTCGCTATATCCCAGACTTCGTTGACACAGACGCTAAGAAGATTGCTAGTTTCAAGAGAGGCTTGAACACTAAAATGGGAAAGTCAGTGGGTACATCTTCCCGTACCAATTTCAATGACTTCCTAAGTGACTGTCTGATTCAAGAGAATCATAACAACAAGCATGCTGCTAGCAAGGCCCGGAAGAGAACCTTTGAATCAGGATCATCACAACCCAGAGGACCACCAGCTCAGCGAAATCAGTATCGACCACCAGCGCCGGGGGCACGTTTTAGGCCGCCGCAGCAGAGAAGAAGATCAGCCACAAGCTCAGCGCAATCAGAAGCCATACAAATAGCTGCTGCTCAGGCTCGTGGAGGTCAAGGCAGTTCTTCAGGAAATAAACCTATAGTTCGGGGACCATGCTACAACTGCAACCAAGAGGGGCACTTCGCAAGATACTGTCCCTACCCAAAGAAGCAACAGGCCAATTACCCCGCACGCCTGCACAACATGACCGCTGAAGAAGCTCGTGCTGGAGAGCCCGTGACTGCTGGTATGTGCCTTGTTAATCATCATCCTGCAGTCGTTTTGTTTGATACTGGATCATCGCATTCGTTCATGAGTAAAGCATTTGCACAAAAGCATGATCAAGAGGTGTCTGAAATGGATTATGGGTTTCGCGTAAGCTCTGTGGGGAGTAGTGTGTTGTCTAGGCAGATGGTACGTGATGCAACCATCGACATCGGAGGGCATAAGTTTGGGGCTAATTTAGTAGTTTTGCCAGGGCTCAGTATGGACGTAGTCCTAGGAATGAGTTGGATGAGTATGTGGAAAGCAGTGTTAGACACTGCAGATAGGACTCTTACCTTGACCGATCCAAGGAGGAACAACAAGTTACGTATCTCTCTTCCTCGAGGGGCTGATTTTGTTGATCTATCTTGCACCTTATCTATAGAGGACCTGTCAAAAATTCCAGTTGTTCGGGATTTCCCAGACGTCTTTCCAGATGAGTTGCCGGGTTTACCGCCCAAGCGGGCTGTAGAGTTTACCATTGAGTTGTTACCAGGGACTGCACCGATCTCGAGAAGGCCTTATCGTATGCCGCCCAATGAATTAGCCGAACTCAAGACTCAGATTAGGGAACTTTTGGACAAGGGTTTCATTCAACCTAGTGTGTCAGAGTGGGGATGTCCAGCCTTGTTTGTTAAGAAGAAGGACAAGTCCTTGAGATGTGTGTGGATTATCGACCGCTTAATGCCGTGACCGTTAAGAATAAATATCCGTTGCCACGGATAGATATTTTGTTTGACCAGTTATCCAGAGCCAAAGTTTCTCCAAGATCGATTTGAGATCCGGTTATCATCAAATTAGAATCCGACCACAAGATATTCCAAAGACTGCTTTTTCAACCAGATATGGCCTATACGAGTATTTAGTCATGTCTTTCGGATTGACAAATGCTCCGGCTTACTTTATGAGTTTGATGAACTCGGTATTCATGCCAGAACTAGATAAGTTTGTAGTGGTATTCATTGATGACATTTGGTTTATTCGGAGAACCCGGACGACCATGCAGAACATTTGAGGATCGTTTGACAAGGCTACGAGAGCATAAACTTTATGCTAAGTTTAGCAAATGTGAATTTTGGTTGAAGCAAGTACAATTCCTTGGTCACATCCTGTCGGAGGAAGGAATCTCTGTGGACCCTAGCAAAGTACAAGAAGTAATGGATTGGGAAGCTCCAACTTCAGTTGGGGAGATTCGGAGTTTTCTCGGTTTAGCAGGGTATTACCGTCGTTTCATTCCCGATTTCTCCAAAATTGCCAAGCCCATGACAAGTTTGCTTCAGAAGGATCAGAAGTTTGAGTGGACAGAGAAGTGTGAAACAGCTTTCTGTACCTTGCGGAAACTGTTAACCACTGCCCCTGTCTTAGCTCAACCAGATATCGAGAAGCCGTTTGATGTCTTCTGCGACGCATCAAAAGTTGGTTTAGGGTGTGTTCTTATGCAAGAAGGCAGAGTGATTGCTTATGCTTCACGACAGTTGAGAAAACATGAGATAAATTATCCTACGCATGATTTGGAATTAGCTGCTGTGGTGCACGCTCTGAAGATCTGGAGGCACTATTTGCTAGGAAATGTCTGCAATATGTACACTGATCATAAGAGTCTCAAGTATATCTTCACTCAACCGGAGTTGAATATGAGGCAGAGAAGATGGCTTGAATTGATTAAGGATTACAATTTGCAGATACATTATCACCCTGGAAAAGCAAATGTGGTTGCTGATGCTCTGAGTCGGAAGTCGCATTGTAATAACTTGAGGTTACAACCAGAGGACGAGTTTAGTCTCGTACACCCTGTGATCCTGCGTCACATCGAGCTGCAGAGCACCTTAGTTGACCAGATTCTAGAAGGGCAGAAAACAGACAAGGGAATCTATTATATCAAAGAAAAGCTAAGGGCTGCCACTGAACCCGTAAAACATTTCCGAGTTGATGATAAGGGAGTGTTATGGTTTGATAATCGCCTAGTGGTACCCAAGAATAGGGAACTGAAAAATCAGATCATGGACGAGGCTCATCTTTCTAAATTGTCTATCCATCCCGGGAGCACTAAGATGTATCAAGATTTGCGTCCAAGATTTTGGTGGACCAAAATGAAGAAGGAAATTGCCGCATATGTAGCCAGATGCGACACGTGTTGTCGGGTGAAGGCTATTCACCTGAAGCCAGCCGGAACACTTCAACCTTTATCAATACCTGAATGGAAGTGGGAAGAAGTGAGTATGGATTTTATCACCGGTTTGCCTACCACTCAGAAGGGAAACGATTCGATTTGGGTAATTGTAGATCGTCTCACCAAGACCGCTCATTTCATACCAGTTAAAACTTGTTATCGAGCACCGGACTATGCGGAGATTTATATCAATCAGATTGTACGATTACATGGTATACCCAAGGTCATAGTTTCGGATCGTGGAACGCAGTTTACTGCACCATTCTGGGAGAAACTGCAAAAAGAGTTAGGCACTAAGTTAATCCATAGCTCAGCTTACCATCCTCAGACATCAGGGCAAACTGAAAGAGTAAACCAGGTATTAGAGGATATGTTAAGAGCCTGTGTAATTTCAGCAAAGGGATCTTGGGAGAAGTGGTTGCCATTAGCAGAATTTGCTTACAACAATAGTTATCAAGAAAGCATTCAGATGGCACCTTTTGAAGCTCTGTATGGCAGAAGATGCAGAACACCAGTAAGTTGGGTTGAACCAGGAGAACGTCGTTACTATGGAATTGATTTTGTCAAGGAAGCAGAAGAACAAGTTAGAATAGTGCAACAACATATCGCAGCGGCACAGTCCCGACAGAAGAGCTATGCCGATAAGCGAAGAAGGCCGCTTGAATTCGAAGTAGGTGACTATGTGTACTTGAAAGTATCACCCATGAAAGGAGTTAAACGTTTTGGCGTGAAAAGAAAGTTAGCGCCAAGGTTTGTGGGACCCTACAGGATAATGGAAAGGAGGGGAAAAGTGGCTTATCAACTACAGTTACCTGAACATTTGAAGGCTATATTCCCTGTATTCCATGTGTCACAATTAAAGAAATGTCTTCGAGTTCCAGAAGAGGAAGTACAACCGGCCAATATCAAGTTACAATCCGACCTTACTTACTCCGTGAAGCCATATCGAGTACTCGATGAGAAAGAAAGAGTGACTCGCGGAAAGGTCGTGAAGCAATATAAAGTATCCTGGAGTGAGCAAGACGACCGAGATGCCACTTGGGAAACGGAAGACTATCTAAAGGAAGTATATCCACAGTTTTATAAGGAATGGTTAGTAACTCAAATCTCGGGACGAGATTCCTTTAAGGAGGGGAGGGCTGTAACACCCCGGTGTTAAGCAATCCCTAAATGCATAATTTGGCATGGCATAAGCATAGCATCTCATCATTTCATGTGCATATGTTTGTTGAATGCTTAAGTCCTTGTTTGGTCTCTAGTGTAACCTTGTTATGCTTTCTGTTTCTGACCAAGTGCCTTATAACAAAGTTGTAGATCTTGATGAAGGGAACAACTTTGCTTTAAAGCACTTTCTCAGAAAAAGCTTTTGAGTTAGGATTTCTTGCATTAGAAAAATGGTTTAGCACTAAATTTCTTTTAAACAACAGAATTTGGACTGGAGCCTTAAGGATGATTTGTTCCTTACAAAATTCTAAGCAACTTTGCTGTTGGGACCTTTTCCTAGTTCGGTCTAGTTTAGGAATTATAGAGCATCAAAGTTTGAAACAAAACCTCATTAGTTTAATCTTGACCGTGGACCCCACCGGTCAGTCCCTCTCTTCTCCCCGCGCGCACGCCGCTCCCTCCGCGCCGACCGAAACCGCCCGCCGCCGCGAGACCGCCTCGCCGGCCGGCCAAACCACCGTCATCACCGCCCGTGGTTTGCGCCCGAACTCGCCACGTCGCCCGGGAGCTCGGTGCATGCTCGCCGCGTGGAGCGCGACGCCTGACGCCGCCGCGTCCGGTCGGGAGCTCCCCCGATGGGAACTGGCCAGGTGCAATGCACCTAGCACTTCGTTCCGTTTGCCTTGCTCCGCCTGTGCTCGCAACCAGCAGAGCATCCCATTGCTCAGTCTCTCCTTCGCTCCACTTCACTCCATCTTCACCAGAGCCGCCGCCCGCCCGCCGAACCTCGGCGAGCGATTACTCGCTCCACCGCTCACCGCCGTCAATTCCTCTCGCCAGTCTCTCCGTCTTGATCTCCTCTTTCTCCGGTAAGGGTTGGTTTCCCCTCTCTTCCTCTCTAGCTGCCGGAACAGCGGACGCCATCCGCAAGCTTCCGCCATGGCCGCCACCGTGACCTTCACGTGGACCGGTCATCTCCGGCCATGCTACCCTAAGCTGAGCCATGTTCTAGTCTTCTCTACCGTCGTAGTAGCTTACAGTCAAATGGAGACCTCTCTCGTGCCCTGAGTTCGCCGGACCACGGGCCAGTCGCGCTGTGCTGTGTCCGTCATGGACCGCCGCCGTGCATCGCGCCGGACAATGCCGGGGATGCCGAAGCCTGGGAGTTGCTCCAATAGGTCACTTGTGACTTGCTTAGGCTAGTGTTAATCTCGCCGAGTCGCAAGCCGCCGGGAAGAGTTCCGCCGCCGAGTCGCAGAGCCGCCGCTCCGCCATGGCCGCCGTCGAGCTTGCTCCGGTATCCCTCTGTCTCAGCGAGTCGGTTAGTTGTGTTCGCCTCGCAAACCCGCACCCAATGATGGTCTCAGTGTCGCCAGAAGTGTCGCCGTCGACGAGCTAGGGCCGGTCAACGACCACGGCGCTAAACTCCGCCGTTGACTGCCGAGCCTGGCCTCGCGCGGTAACGTGCCGAGCTTGGCCTCGGAAGCTTGGTCGCCCTGACCAGCGGGCCCCGACTGGCAGTAAGAAAGAGAGAAAGGGAAAAGCTTGGGTGCCGTAGGCCTCGGAAAGCCGGAAGCGCCGAGCCTTCGCCTCGAGCCTCGCCGAGTCGTGAGTCAGTTAGTCGGTTGAGTCAGTTAGTCTCGGTTGAGTCGTTAGTCTCGGTGAGTCAGTAGTCTCGGTTGAGTCAGTTAGTCTCGGTTGAGTCAGTTAGTCTCGGTTGAGTCAGTAGCCTCGGCTGAATAGGTTAGCCTCGGCTGTCAGTGTGCCTCGGCGAATCGGAAAAAGGTGTCTGAGCCTCGGCGAATCGGTCGAGTGCGTCTAGCCTCAGCCGAATCGCGCCGAACGTGCCGAAGCCTTTGCCTCGAGCCTCAGCCGAATCGCGCCGGGGGTGCTGAGCATTTGTCTTATGCCTCGGCCGAACCAAGTGGAGTCCGTACGTTTAGGTTTGAGTTCCTTTTAGTGTTTTTGCAGAATTGTGTAATGGCTTCAAAAATTCTCACAAGGCTCATTTTAAGTCCAGCTCCTGTGAAACAAATTTTGTTAGGTCAAGCATGTTTAGATCTATCAGTGAAAACTGTTGAAAGCATCTTGGTGATACTTTTATGTGTAGATTTATTTAAATTAGAAAAGTGCTGATAACTTGGAAAATGCATAACTAATTATGTATAAGTCAGAAAAATGTAATTCCAGTTTTGTTAGATTTGTATGAATGTGTAGTTTCAGAGAAAAATATAATATGAGGTATTCTGTGAATTAATTTGACAGTAGCTTTTAAAATAGTTAAATGTCGTTTCCTTGTTTATTTTGTAGTAATTAAAATATGAGGAATATGCACCTGAGAATTTAAGCACATTGCTCTTATGCTAGGAAGTTCAGTAGAAAAATAAGAAATCTGTTGTTTGACACTTGTTGCTAGGGTGTGTAGTTCAAAGCACCTTTTCATGATAGAATTTGTCTTTTTCATAGAGGATGAAGTCTAGGTCCAAATGGGATGGAAATGGATGAAGTTTATCTCCAGTAATTTTTATAGATTTTGTGAAGCTGTCTAGGATAGGTTACTGTTATAGGCCTAATTAACTAGATTTAATTCTACAATAATTAGAGGGTAATAAACCCGTTAAGCAACTTTGATGTGGTGACAACAAGACTTAATAAGTAGTATGTTAAATTAAATAAGTGAGTAGCAGTAGATGACATGTGCTTATCTCCTGAATTGTTACTCCATGTTGCATCACCGTGCATCCCATGTGCATTCATGTTATTCATTCATGTACCGCATCATGCAGGGTCGGTAGTGGAAGCCCAAGACACGCCGGAGGAGCAGCGTCAGGAGGAGACAACGAGGAGGGGATCCCGGAAGGAGACGCTGAGGACCTGCCGGAGTGCCGTGATCACCGCCCCGCCGACTTCGAGCGAGGCAAGCCCCGGAGCATTTTTCTCCTACGGTTTGCAAATTACCGTTTACAAGTTAACCTGATATGATTGTTGCATTAGGTCATAGGAGTTTGTGATACCGTTGCTGCATGATTAATTATCCTTGTCCACCTGCAAATATTATCTTGTGATCCCTGTTAGGTCTAGGCTCGATTATATGCTTAGCCCTGCTTAGACCGGTAAAAGTCGGGTGATTTCCTGTCCCCCGCATATAGGTGGATACTAAACATGTTTAGCCTGGTGCTATCATGGAGAGAACCATGTGAATTAATCTGAGACCGGGCGGGATGTAGGAGCAGCAGGACATGGGTTCTGTGTGCTAGTAGTCTCCCGTCTGTGTCGATTAGGACCCGACGAAGGCACACCTCAGTCATTTTGAACGCGTCAATCACTTAACGGAGCAGGTGCGGGTACCTCCCGTGAAGCCGAGTAAGGTGTTTTCGAGCCGGTGACGGAGACGTTGACGCCTAACACCCAGGGCCTTATATGTACCGTGGGCAACTATTCTGATCGACCTGGCATGGTCCGAGGGCAGGCAGGGCCTGATCGACCTGGCATGACCGTGGGCAGTTAATAGCTTGAGCGACCTGGCATTGAGATAACCCTCGGTGTAGAAGGGTCCATGGCCGTCCCGCGATTGGGTTCTCGAACCTCCTGAGTGGTCGCCAACGGCCGCCTGGCAGGGTGTGTCGGGCGAGTGTGCGACATTTTGTCCCCAGCTGGTAGGAATCGATTATAATCGCCATCGCTCCTGGTTAGTGAGTAACTTGACTGAGCATGTGTTACCGTAGTAATATATGGAATTAATGATGGTTATGGTGGTGAATCTGAAAGGCTATTGATGAAATAGTCACTCTTGCTTGAATAAGTAGTCAAGTGTTTGCTCTAGATCAGGTGCAATCTAGATAATCAGGCTGATTACATAAAAGTGACTGCTAATGCTCTAATGATGATTATAATAATAAAAATGCTTTTATGCAAAAAGGTAAGTGTGGCCAACCTCAGATACAGCCTTGCATAATCCTTGGTGTCAATTATTTCTGGTTTATGACGGGTAAGTCTAGCTGAGTACCTTCTCGTACTCAGGGTGCTATCCCTTGTTGTTGCAGATGGGCAATGTTTCTTCGGCTACTGTGCGAGAACTGTCTGTATCCCGTCGAGGGCAGTGACTAGACCATGGGCATGGTCAATCCTTATCTTCCTGATGCTTTTGTGGACGGATCAGGCATATGGCACCGTATTGTGAACTAAGGACTTGTGTTTCAAAACTATGTTGCTTCCGCTTTGAATTCAAAACTATGGTTTGTAATAACTATCGAACTCCGATGTATTTGAACTATGTGCGAACTGAATGTACCTTGTGGGCATGTACGCTAATCTATTACGATCTTGGTTAAAGTTGAATGACTTGAAATCCTTCGAGATTTCCGGACTACCGGGTTTGTACGAGCTTAAGTACTTGTAATCTCTGTGAAAGCAGCGATTCGGTGCTTAATCTGGTGCAAATTGGTCGGTTCTGTACACGGCCTTCCTCGAGCCTAGCTCGGGGCCCCCGCGACGCGCCAACTAGATGCGAAAGAGGGCGCCAACGGCCTTCTCGAGGCCTGGCCTAGGCTCGAGCCCCGCGACGCCGCCAACGACTGCGCAAGAGGGCGCCAATGGGCTTCCTCGAGGCCTAGCCTCGAGGGCCACGCGACGCCGCCAAACGAACTACGCAGAGAGCGACACGGCCTTCCTCGAGGCCTAGCCTCGAGCCCACGACGCTGCCAACGACTACGCAAGAGGGCGCCAACGGGCCTTCTCGAGGCCTAGCCTCGAGGGCCCCACGAGCCGCCACCAACAATAACGCCGTGGGGCTCTCCCCTCCCCGGCATCAGGCGATAGACGTAGGACCGTTTCGAACAAGGAGGAACAGCATCCCTCTCCGTGATCAAAAAGCTACGTCCTCTTTCCAACGTTTGGTTTTCCGTTCTGTTTCTTAAAAAGGCCAACGTTTACGAAAACAATGATTAAAATGCCGCGTCCGCGTTTGCTTCATCCTGAATAAGAACCAGAGGAGCAAGGGATGCGGGTCGGGTCTTCGAGAAAGCGGACCAGGTCCCGGCCGCCTGACGCCTCCGACGGCTAACGGCACCGGCCCATCCGCAGAACCGAAACATGGCCCGCAGATCGAGCTCCTCAGGTTCAAGTAAAGGAAGAAACAAAGGCGGGCACGCTAAGAAAAAACACAAGCCTATTGCATTGTTGCTCTATTTTCCAAAGTCATGACAAACCTCGAAGGACGGCTGACCCTCAAGGGTCATGCCAAAGCAGGCAAGGAGCGAACCTATCGCCTGCGAAAGGCTACGGTCCCCTTTGCCGACCGCACCAAAGAGCACGACGTGACAATGGGACGGAAGCACGGGGCAGAGGCTAAGGAGAAGTTTTCGTAAAATCAACAAGAAAGACGCAGTGTCCTTTCCTTGATTAAACTTCAAATAATCTAATGCATACAGAGTGTGCAGGAAGCCTCGGCCACCCTGGACCAACTCGATGGGGCACGGGACGTGGCGCTGTTGCATTCGGTTGAGTACCCGTGAGACCTCCAGCGGGACCTCGACGGTACTACGTCTGAAGCCAAACAACCGAGGGCGTCACCAGCAAACAACCCCGCGACGGTTGGCGCATCGACCAGTGACCTCGATGGAAGCTCCAACTTCGCCCTTGCCATGCGCACAACCAGGGAGTCCGATCAATCTCCCCCAACAACCCTGAGCTCGACTCTAGCTCGGAACATCGAACAGCTACATCATTTCTATCCCTAAAGCCTCGAGGCTTCGTACATTTCTCGTATTTTGTACAAACATCGCATCATGAATGAATAAAAGTTCGTTTCCAAGTTCTTTATTTCGTTTAAAGCAGAGGTAGCCTCGACTCTGTCTAATCAGAGTCAAGACTCCCTTGGGGGCTAACCAGGGGATCCCCCCTAAGTTCCTAAAAACCTCGCACGTTTTTTACTAAACTCGACGTTATTTTATTTATCTATGCCTCGAACGCGCCTCACGACTAAGAAGAAAACACCTTGAGCTCCCTAAGGGTCAAGGGTGTCGAGACGGGAGCTCGCCTACGCCCCCGGGCTATGGTACCTCCACTCGCTCCCACCCTCGAAGGACTCAAGTCTGTGTCAAAAACTTAGTCGAAGCAAAACTCAGGCAAAGAAAATAAGAAAACTCGAGCGCAAAGACGTTTCAATATCATCTTGGGCCCTCACCCCAAAGCCTCGAAGGAGTCTTCCCACTCCTCCGAGGTCTCGGGGGCTATCAGGAGAAGGGTCTCTCCGACCCGACGTCCGACGCCCCCGAGACTTACGTTTTTGCTCGCTTTTCAAAATTTTCCTAGTCTCGCCTCTTTTTTCTTCCTAGTCAAAAAAGAGGCAACAAGGAATGAAATGCGAAAATGTCTTTACATTAGGCATCGAAGGCCGCGAGCATGTTCTTTCTTACAAAAATATCCTCCCACGGAGGACACAACACAAGGGCTCGGTGGCCCAAACTAACTTTGTCTCTCCTCTTGAGGCTCGTCCGCAGGAGCAATCACCGAGGGGTCTTCAGGAGCCGAGGACGCTGCTGGGGGAAGCCCCACGTCCTCTTCAAAGAACCGAGCCAGGGCCTCCCCAGGGGCCTCGACGGCCCTGGCGAATTTCGCAATCTCCCGCTCGGCTTCGTCTTCATCGTCCGGCAAGATATATCCTTGGCTGACGGTGTCGAAGTTGAGGCCGTCGTAGTGGCTGGAGATCACGGCGAAGGCCCGCTTCACCCCAAGATGCAGGGCACGCGCACCCGGTCATCCACCTGACCCCTCAGGGCAGACAGACGGCTGGTCAGGGAGCTCCCGACTGACCATCTACGGTCCCGAGGGACGCGCAGGCCTCGGCGGCAGCATCTTGCAGAGCCTGGTGATCCGAAGCCTCAGCCTGGTAAACCGACTGCAGGGCGGCCGAGGCCTCCTCCGCCTCAGCAAGCTTCCCCTTCAGCTCTGCAGAGGATCGACACAACTCGTCAAAAGAAAAAGAAAACGCGATGAGGAAACCATAAGGCCTATGGAACAAAAGGTCACCTTTCGCCACACCCTCCCACTTCTGGGCGTCAGTGGCCGACGCCTCAGCAGACTTCCGAGCCTGCTCGAGATCCGTGCTCAGGGCCCACGCTTTGGATGCCTCCTCGGCAGCCTGAGCACGAAGGGCCTCGGTCGCCTTCTCGGACTCCTCCAGCCGCGACGCCAAGTTCTTAACCTTCTCTGCCTCCCGGGCGGCGTACTCTTGGGCCTCGGCAACAGCGGCGGTCAGGTCCGAGCAGCGAACGCTCAGCCCGCCCACCTCGGTACTCTTCTCGGCCAGCTGCTTCTGGGTGCGGGCGAGCTCAGCGCTCGACGTCTGAAGCTGCTCCCAGACGCGGCTCTCCCGACGGAGGAAATCCGACTTAGCCCGAGAGGTCTCCATGAGCTCCTAAGGTGGATAATCAACCAAACATTAACCCCCCTTTTACGACAAAACAGGAAGAAGAGGATCGCCCAAACAAGGGCCCTCACCTGGACGGCCCGAAGGAGGTCCCTTTCCACCAACGTCAGGGACGTCTTCAACGACCGCATGAGGAGCGAGCCGAGCTGCCCGAGGACGTTCCAGTTTCCGGCCTCGGGGGCATCATCGAGGACAAACACCGGCTCGGCCTCGGGATCAGCTGGATCCCTCCACTCCACTCGAGGACCGCCCCAAGTGGGAGAATGACCTCCCAAGCGGGCAAGGGCCGAGCTTTCGCCCCCTCCTCCGACCTCTGACACCGGCAGCCTCGGTGGCGCTCTGGTAGCCTCGCCCTCCACCTCTGCTTTTCCACCTTTTGGGGAAGTCTCATCAGAAGAGATGTTATGGATCTCCTCCGGCAAGCGCGACCCCTGAGGCAGGACATCAGCCCCAGCCCCGGGCGCAACGGCCTCGGACGACTCTGCCTCAGCCGCCTTGGCGGCCTCAACTTCAGCGGTCGAGGTCCCCGGGGCGCCCTTATCCCTCGACGCCCCAGAAACAGGGTCCTCCTCTGGTGCCCCACCTGAGACCGGGGCCCCCTGTGGGAACTTGACGATTTCGGGCGTGACGTCCGACCCGCCGGACCCCGGCAGTGGTGGCGTCACAAACGGTGCCACCACCGCGCCGGCGGAGGAGGTCGCACCCACTTTCAGCGCCTTCCGAGGGCGGAGGGATAAGGCCTCCACGGACCGCTTCCCGCTGAGACAAGAGAAGAAAGATACGCATCAGGAAGAAAAAATCCCCACACGAGCAAGCATGGGACGGGCAAGCGACGAGTGCTCACCCAGCCCTTGGCACCCTCCTCGCAGAGGGCACGGGTGGGGTCTGCAGCCGCGGTGTCCCTGCAGAGGGAACCCCGCTCGGGGGAGGCGGGAGCTCCGTCTCGAGGATCTCCGTCAAAACCCCCACCGACGGCGGCGTCGACGGGCCCTGAGTGGACCCGTCGCCCCCCGGGACGCAGAAGCCTCGCCACCCGCGCCCAGGGCAGGAACAGGGCTCTTCCCCGCCGCCTGCGCCCCGGGCATGCCCATCACGGGGCTCGCCAACCGGACCGGCGAATGGTCCACGTCTGGGAACCCCGCCAGGGGCTCAGAGTCCCCCTCCGAGCCCTCCTCGTCTTCATCATCGGAATCCTCCTCCGTAGGGGAGGACTCTTCCGGCTCACCATGGAGCTTCTATTGCCGCCGACGCCTCTCCAGGTCGTCACGGTCCTTCCGACGCTTAGCCTGCCTGGTGTTCCTGTCGTCCTTTCTCTTCTTCCTCTCCTCGGTCAGGCGCCGCCTCTCCTCCCTTTCCTCAGGAAGGGGAGGTTTCTTGGCGCTGACCCTGTAAACCCTGCAAAAAGAAGGAAGTAAGGATCGAACACGAAAAAGAAAGCTCCGCGGCAACACACCCAAAGGATCGATCCCCTTACCAAGCTGATGTACCCGCGGAACGGGCGCATCGGAATACTGAGCAGTTTGTTCGCGTCCTTCACCTCCTTTACCGCATCCCTCGCCCGGCGAACGAGCTCGGGATAGGCGACCGGGGACGCCCTCATCTGGCACCCCTGCAGGAGGAGAGGCGCGTCGTCCCTCATCTTCGCCATGATCAGGGGCCGGTTCATCAGTGGCAGCACGCACCGCTGGTGGAACCCAGGCCACGACCATCCCGACCGTAAGACCCGCCTTTCGCAGCCTCGACATGGCCTCGAGTAGCAGGTCGAGTCGACTTTGCCTCTTGTCGACGACGCCGTAGTTCCAAGAGTCCGGCCGCGACTCGATGACGCGGCCGGTGTATGCTGGCAGCAGCCTGTCGTCGTTGCGAGGTAGTAGAACCAGCCCATGCGCTAGTCCTTGTTCGAGGTGGCCACCTGGGACGGGATGTACAGGCCCGACCTCTGCTGGCGAACGGAGAGCACGCAGCTCCCCGACCTCATCAATCTCCGTCGACCCTCCGAAACTGCCTTCGTGAAGAGCTCGCCCCGGAAGAGGTGGATCCAGAGCTCCCAGTGGGGCTCGATCCCCAGGAAGCCTTCACAGACGGTCGCGAAGATGGCCGCCTGTGAAATAGAGTTGGGGGCAAGGTGATGCACCTCGAGCCCATAGTAGAAAAGAAGTGCCCAAAGGAACCAGCTTGCCGGTACCCCGAACCCACGCTCGTGGTGGAAAGTGATGAAGCTGACCACATAGCCGTTCGGGGGCCTCGGCTCCTCCTCCTCCGGACCGGGGGCGATCCACTTTGGCCTATCGGAGCCGGAAAGGCCCCGAAGAAGTCCTCTCTGCACCAGCTCCGCTAGCTTCTCCAGGGTGGCGGCAGAAGCGCCCCACGGCTCAGCGGCGTCGGCCATCCCGAACGACAGAAGGCGGAGGCGCAGATGTCGCAAAGAGGAAAGGTCACTCGATCCCTCTCTCTCTCTCTCTCTCTCTCTCTCTCTCTCTCTTCTTTGCCTCTCAACCCTCTACTCCGCGCTGGCCCGGTCTCTCCCCCCCACCTCTGCTTTTGTGTGGCTGGACGGAGGAGGAAGACGAAAGAGTAAGGGGTACGAGCGAATGAGAAAGGAACTGCTCTGAAATCCCCAAGGGGCGTATTTATAGGGTGAAACCAACGGCCATATCCTGGTCGGTCACTATTCACCCGCATTTAATGCGTTGCACGCTAGGAGATCTCATGATTGCGAGAGTCCCCTCGATACGAGTGCACACGCAAGCATTAAATGCCTGGTCGTGGGCCCTTGCACACGTCCGCAACGGGCGCCACCCACGACCCTAGAAAGCCGCCTAAAAAGGCGCGCCCGCCGCTCCGACGGAAGAGGTGTCCTACCTCTGACTCCTTCCCTGCGAAGGAATCCAGGGCACCGAGCCCGTTACGTTCCAGGGGTTCGAAGGCCGACCCCTCCGAGGGTTCGACAGCCGCCCTAGGATAACAGAGTCAGGAATGGCCACGGATGCGCCCATCGCATGGCCCGAGCCAAGCCTGAGCACGACCACTCAGGGCATCCAGAGTCGTATCCGAGGCTAGCAGGACGGTCTCAAAACGGGATCCCAACGAAGGGAGGCAACGAGCCCTCGGAATCAATCGAACGGTTTCGGGCCCTGGTGACTGTCCTCTGGCTCCATGTGTGCGCCTCCGGACCCCTAGCCGACCCCTATCGAACAGGGCATGGGGCACGCACTTGGATTTACCGTTAACAGCTCATCGGGGACGCCGTGACCGATGCCTAGCGCGGCGTCACCACCCCTCTTCCTTGCGAAAAGGATGCGTGAGGGTCAAAAAACCAAGACGAGGCTGCCTCTGACCGACCCTTTACGAAAAAGGGCTCTGGGGCTCGCCTCGCACCCGAGATAAGGTCGAAAAAACCTTGGACTACCCCCAATCCCAAAGCCATCAATCGGCAACTGAGGGGCTCGGGGGCTCGGGAATACGACTAATCTCTTTTCTTTGTGTGAACATGAGATTTTCAGCCCTTGGACGAACATCTCACCCTCCAAGCCAGGCCTCGGGCGAACGCTCGTTCTCCGTCTCGCCTGAGCCCTCTAAGCCAGGCCTCGGGCGAACGCTCGTTCTCCGTCTCGCCGAGCCCTCCAAGCCAGGCCTCGGGCGGAGTCTCCCACGACAAAGGAAAGGTAACCGCACACGTTTAATGCGCCCACCTAACCACGTCTCGAGCCGGTTGACAGGTACACGCGGCAACTCCCCATCCGCTCAACTACCAGGGCCCACCACGACCGCCGCCCCGACTTCATGTCCGTCGCCCTGGCGCCACGATCTCCACTCCCTGACAGTTTCCGCCTAAAAAGGCGCGCCCAACGGGCAGAAGGGTTCCAAACGACGGAGGCTTCTTCAAGAAGAGGTAAAAACGGGCCCCGACCCTTCCAAGTCTCGAGGGCAGCAAAGGCTGGCCCTCGAAGAGGGTTCGACAGCCGGCTTCGAGCACCCGAGTCAGGGACACCAAGGGCGCCACTCGCAGCATCGCTCGAGGGCCAAGCCCTCGAGGCCCTCACGTGTATCCAAGGCAGGGCGCACGACATGCAGTGAGATCCCTCGGAGGGAGGCATCGAGCCACGGGTCCTATCGAATGGACCCGGCATTCCTGCAGACCGAGCGCCCATGCTTTATGAGATCTCCTCCGGGCTTCAGTCGACCCTATCGAACGGGGCACGAGGTCTCACTTGGATTCCCCCGTTACCAGCTCACCGGGAGCCTCGATACTCGCCCGCTCGTGGTAGTACGAGGCATCCCCCCTCGCATCCGATCGAAAGGACTCGCGGGATGACAAGCCAGGGCAACCGGCGTGCCGGACAGCTCGAAGAGCCGGTCGGTCGGTTCAGCCTGGCACCCCTCGACGAAAGAGGGTCAAAAAACTCGGGGGCTCGACACTCCCGAACCTAAAAAACGTAACTAACACTCACACTCGTGAAAAAGCCCACGAGGGAGTCCTAACCACTCCCCCGTGGCCTCGGGGACTACACCCGCGGGTGTCGCTCGCACGACACCCACGGAATCAAAACAACCAAACCCTCGAGAACCAGTTAGCTAACCCTCGAGATCCCGGTAGGGAGCCCCTGCTCGAGTGCTAGCACTCGAACAAGGGGCTCGGGGGCTACTGTCGGGGACCACAAAAGGGGTACCCCAATCAACGCAAAAGCAAATAAGTTAAACTAGAGCACCAATTAATAAGAGACCTAACTAGTCTAACCCCCTAAAAACCAACCCCTCGAGGCCTCGTTCTCCGTCTCGCGAGCCCTCCAAGCCAGGCCTCGGGCGAACCCTCGTTCTCCGTCTCGCCCGAGCCCTCCAAGCCAGGCCTCGGGCGAACGCTCGTTCCCCGTCTCGCCGAGCCCTCCAAACCAGGCCTCGGGCGAACGCTCGTTCTCCGTCTCGCCCGAGCCCTCCACGTCAGGCCTCGGGCGGGCGCTCCACTACCCTTCAAGCCTCCCGCAAGAAGGAAGCTCCCGCTTCTCAAGCTCTGACAACCGTACAGCCCCATACTGCGCATTAATGCGTCCACCTACTCCGGTCATATCCTCTGGTACGCGACGTGTTGCCACAGTGAACCAGAGCCAGAGTCAAGCCTCCTTTTCACCACAAGCATGGGCAAATAGGGACCAGTACAGCACTGTTAGGCCATACCCTGCACTGTAGCACACTCGAGCACATCTCGAGACCTGGATTCCCGCTGTACGGCGGGTTTTCCGAGACTTGCCCATACCTGCGGGGGCTCGAGCCCCCGAGGCGCCACCTCGAGGCCGGCTCCGCGCCCCTCGAGCCCTAACTGTTTTCATGCTATTGGAGGACAGGTGCCCCAAGACCCGGAGGGACCGTGACACGTCCTGTACGTGTCGGAATGGGCGCAGCAGACCTCCACGTCGCCACGCCTCCACGTCCGTGCCCGGAATGGAGGCCACGCTTCAAGGACGCCTCAACAGCAACACCCACGCCGGCTCCAGTGACCCCGACAAGACAGACTTTTACCCTTCGCCGTATTGGGCGTTGTACATGCCGCCCCTGTGTAACCCTGGCCTCCTCTTGGTCTATAAAAGAGGACACTAGGGCCCTTCACGCGAGAGAGGTCTTCACACGACTAACAGGTCTAGACGGACACACGAATACACGAATCCACACGACACACACGAGTCCAGACTCTCGTCCACGCTCGCTGAGCTTGTATCGCCCCTGTACAAGCACTTAGGTGCAAGTAATACAAGAACCTCCTCCCCCCGCTGGACGTAGGGCCTTCTTTGCCCGAACCAGGATAAACCCTTGTGTCATCTTGCATCACCATCCAGGAAGAGAGCACACGATCATATTACTAGTTAGTGTCGTACCTCCGGGGTAGAAACACCGACAGTATTTGATAAAAATAAGCTCACAACAACTTAATAAGTTGTCGTGAGCTATACAAAATAGGCTCCTGAACTATTTCTAAACTACTTTGCACTATAACTACAAAAGTTTGGGCCTCACTCCTGGCATTGTGGCAAGTCTTTACAACCTTTCTCACTCAATGATTCATCAAACTTTAGTCCACATCACATCGGATATTTAGACACTAATTTAGAGTATTAAAAATATAGACTAATTATAAAACTAATTATATAGATAAATATTATTTTGTAAGACGAATCTATTAAGCCTAATTAGTGCATAATTTAACAAAGTGCTACAATAACACATATGCTGATGATAGGTTAATTAGGCTTCATAAATTTGTCTTATAAATTAGTCTCTATCTGCATAATTAGTTTTATAATTAATCTATATTTAATACTTTAAATTAATATTTGAATATCTGATGTGACAAGAACTAAAGTTTAGTCTGGGAACCAAACATTCCCTACAAACAAAAGAATCTACCACACAAATGAAACGAATTGTCTAGAGAAATAATCTACGAAACTGTGCTCAACCAACGAACCGTCTCTCTTGTTCCATCACCCCGCAGCAACATCGAGAATTGCAATCAACATACTCCCCTTGAAGGAAACGGTTGCTAACCTAAAAAAACCTGCCAAATCATCTCGTTGATGAAATTACAACTTTACTCTAGTACACAAACTATCTTTACTGGCGGGACCTTTCATATTTCTAGCACACTAGGACACTACAACATTACTCAATGTACAAGGCGTTTAGAAATGTCTTCAGAAATGGTCAAAATACCTTCAAAAATCTTTTTAGACATTATTAATAACGCCTGCAATAACTTGGACTCAAAAGGTCTTTTGTGGCGATTTTTCAAAATGCCATTTAACACTAATATATATAGGCATTTCTTAACTTCCTAAACTACTTTTTATAGGCGTTTTGTACAAAGCCTTCAAACATTCTTTTAGATGAAGGATAATTTATATCCGGCTTCATCTACTACAGGGAATCAGGCCAAAAAAGAACAGCGTCCAACCAAAGGCCGCACAGATCTTTAGTACGCTTAAATTTACAATCCAACTTCCGGAAAAAGAAACAGAAGTAAAGTCTTGACTAGGAAAAACCAATACCTAGTTGGTAATCATCCATTGGAACTAAAGAATTGTAAAGTTGATGTTTCCAAATGTCGTCCAAGCATCAGCTGTTCTCGTAAAGCATCATGTCGTTGCAGTCTTGTCCATTGTCGGAGCCAATGCGTTCCCCTGGAAAAAAGTTTTCGGTATACATTTGTCAAAAATCACCTTATTGTTTGTTATCCAAATTGTCCAACATAAAGTTGTTGCTCCTGTTAATAACAAAGAATTATGATTTTAACACCAACCCCCCCGTCTTAGACCAATTAACAAATAAGTCATTCATGCTATGTGGAGGTGGTAAACCAAACAATATGTGTACAACACACCATAAACATTTGGCATAAAAGCATTCAGTAAAGAGATGTTGAATAGTTTCTGGAGAGTCACGTAAACTACACCTTGTGTCTCTAATTCAGTTACGTCTTGCTAGGTTGTCTTTGGTTAAAACTACATTGATGAAGCCATATTAAAATTGCCTTCAAAATTAAGCTATCCATACAAAACTACTACAAATATCAAATAGACACAATCCAATCGAGAATGAAACAATGAGCACACGTTAACACTAGGAATCCAAACATTTAAATCCCAGACATACTACATAGTTATACTTGTAGCTAGACACAATCTAAGGTAGAAAAAATAATCAAACAGCCATCACTAAATGATGTTCCCGAGTCCTGAGGTTTCTTCCTCCCTTTAGGAGAGATAAAAAGTTTGTCATGTTCACATCATAGTTATATACATATTCCCTCCGTCCCTTTTTAGTTGTCGTTTCTGGTTTTCATGTCACAAGTTTGACTCGATTTATAGTAAATATAGTTAACATTTGTATGTCCAAAATAATTTTGTTAAAAACACTAGTACAGAACGATACTGCACAGGCAGTTGTAGTCTCATTTGTACATGTGTTTTTCTCAAGCGCCCACGCTGGGGGCCAGTAGAAATAGGACCACAGCACAGGTGGTTGCTGTAGCGGCATTCTTCGCGCAAAATCCACGACCGGTGGGATTCGAACCCACGACCTCGGCCTCGCGCGAAGCCTCCTCTACCACTGCACCACACATTCACATGTGTTTAAATACCCCTTCGGTTCCCCACATGTTATACAAACTCGAGTGTAATTTGCTTGTTTGAGATCCTAAACGATTTCAAATCAAAAAATTGTCAACTACAAAGTTTCATAACTTTTCGAGAAGAACAACTTTTGTATTGGTCGTTTTTCCATCTGAGATCATTTACAAAATTTGAATTTCAAATTTGAGACCATTCAAACATATTTTTCATTGACAAGATGACTTCAAATTAAAAAGTTGTAATTTACAAAGTTTTATAACTTTTTGGGACAAACAACTTTTATTTTGGGTGTTTTCTCATCCGAGATAGTTTGAAAAAAATCAAATTTTAAAAAACACGTGTATTTCTACTGGCGGTTAACGAACCGCTTCTACAACGCATGTAGAAATAAGGCATTTCTACAGGCGGTTGTCTTAACAAACCGCATGTAGAAATCCATTTCTACAGGCGGTTCTAGACTTGAGGTCCACCAATTTATTTCTACAGGCGCGTGGTAACTCAAACCGTTAGTAAAAAAAATTGAGGCGCTAGGAAAATCATCTTTCTTCTAGTGAAAGTAGATTTAAAGACCTTTCTAATGATACTAATCATGTAGGATAAATATTAAAAAAATTTAATATATATTCAATCAAACATGTTTGTTAGGAAGCAAAAACAACAGTTATTTAGGAACGGAGGGAGTATGCAAGGCCTTGTTTAGATGCATGTGGTGAGATTTTTTCTCAACTGTAGCACTTTCGTTGTTATTTGATAAACTTTGTCCACATATGGACTATGTAGACTCAAAAGATTCGTCTCGATATTTACATACTAAAAGTATAATTAATTAATTATTTTACCAATATTTAATGCTCCATGCATGCATCCAAACATTGATGTGATGGTGATGTGATGGAGAGAGAGTGAAAAAAAGTTGATAGTTTGTGGTATCTACACAAGGCAACTGTAAATCCAACTGACAACTGACAATATCTTGCATCATCACTGCCAGCCTTTCTATCAGCCCCCCATGCTCAACTTGTTGCTCGATCCCTAGGTCCAGGATTACCTGAAATTGACATGAACCAAACAATAAAAAAGATTTAATAATGAAAAAAAATGAACCATAACAATATGCTTAATACCCTTCCAATTCAGAAAAAAATAACTAACCCTTTCAGATTTATTATTAGCAAGGTTGCATACCTGTAATTTGGATGACATTAACCATTTTTCTTGGGTGCCCTAGCACAGTTTATAGTGCTAAAGAGACAACTATGAACAAAAATAAAAAAATGGAAGGTTTACCAGTAATATAAGTATGGAAAAGTGGTGAATGATTTTTAAAAAAAACTACATATTTTCAGTCAATAATGAGATGAGAACAGTTGGAGAGAACAAAGCCTCGGTTGGAAATGAAAGTCATACTGATTCCTAGATCTAGAACGCAACATATATATAGTAAATAGGCATATTATTGCAAGAACTAGAGTATCATGGATATTCATCCTGCTTGAGTAATCCAAGCCGGTTATAATAATAACAATATATAAACACACAGGGAGATTGGACACGAACTTGAGGAGTAAAGGAGATATTCTCATCAATGGCCAGAGACAGAAGCTCGCCTTCGGAGCCTCAGTAAGATCTTCAAATCTTGATCTTAACTCAAAACAGAAATATTAAACATCACCACGATCTTGGATGAAGTTTCAGATGTGATGATTCAAAGGCACTTCAACTTTTATAGGTTGCACATTCAACATTCAAGCTTGTGCATGACCTTGTTTAGTTCGTCCGTGAAAAGTTTTTGCGTGTCATGCATATCGAATGCTCCGATACTAATTTAGTTTATTAAAAATAGACTAATAAAAATTACATATTATGTCAGGAAACTGTAAGACAAATCTATTAAGACTAATTAATACGTCATTAGCATATATTTAGTGTAGCACAACATTATTAAATTATGGACTAATTAGGCGAATCAGCTCGTAAAGTTATCACAGTCTATGTAATTAGTTATTTTTTGCTCATCTTATCGAATGTTTGGACACATGCATGAACTATTAAATATAGACTAAAAAATAACTAATTACATCAATTGTAATAACTTTGTGAGATGATTCTTTTAAGTTTAATTAATTCATAATTCAACAATGTTGTGCTACATTAAATATATGCTAACGACAGATTAATTACTCTTAATAAATTTATTTCATGGTTTCCGTATGTAATTTGTTTTATTATTAGTCTATTTTTAGTAGACTAAATTAGTGTTGAAATATTCGATATGACATCTAAAAAATTCCACACATCAACTAAACAAAGGCACAATACCACTAAATAAATAAATGATTCAATTCAGGTGTACGTGACGCAAGAGAACGTGCTGATTGCCACGCTCACGGTGCGTGAGGCCATCTACTACTCATCTCAAATCCAACTGCCGGACACCATGCCACTTGCCAAGAAGCTCGCCCTCGCCGACGAGACCATCCATGAGATGGGGCTCACCAGCGCACTGGACACGCGCATCGGCGGCCGCGAAACCAAGGGCATCAGCGGCGGGCAGCGGAGCGGCTGAGCATCTGCCTGGAGATCTTCACGCAGCCGCGGCTGCTATTCCTTGACGAGCCCACTAGCGGGCTTGACAGCGCCGCCTCGTTCCACGTGATGAACCGCATCGCCGACCTCGCCGTCAGGGAGGGCATGGCCATCATCGCCGTCGTGCACCAGCCAAGTAGCGAGGTGTTCGAGCTCTTCAATGGCCTCTGCTTGCTCGCCTCCGGACAGACCATCTACTTTGGCCCGGCCGCTCATGCCGCTGAGGTAATTAATTATTGTCATCTTTCTTTACTTTCTATTGACAATTAACAATGAGAGATAAATATTATTATTTATTTAGTTTGCTAACAATTTTCGTTTACAACACATTATTATATTTGCAGTTCTTCACATCAAACGGCTACCCTTGCCCGCCAATGAGAAATCCATCAGATCATTTCTGAGGACAATCAACAGAGATTTTGAATCGGTAGATAAGATTTATCTGATCATGCCCTTATTCTCCAATAGTTAATGAAAGCAAACTGCAGGGAAAAGCATATTTAGATTAGATTCAAATACTTGTCAATGTACTATAGCTACGTCGTAGATTATAGAGAGATCACTTGCTAACACAGGGAATTAAGACATATTTGGATTATTAGATTCAAATATTTCAGCTCATGGAAGTATCCTTTTAACACAGTAATAATAACATGCAGGAAAATGAAGAAAGAACAGTATTCAAGCCATCTGCAGCAGACGAAGCAGTAACAATTTTGATGAATGCCTATAAATCCTCCAATATATTAGAAAACGCCAAAAAGGAAATGCACGACATAACTGAAATGGTTACACTACCGGAGACGGGCTCTTTGCCGAGCGTCCGGCTCTTTGCCGAGAGCTAAAACACGGGCACTCGGCAAAGGGCTCTTTGCCGAGAGCCAGCTCTCGGCACAATAAGACACTCGGCGACGATTTCTACGCCGAGGGTCCGACTCTCGGCAACATCTGGCTCTCGGCAAAGATAACCTATGCCGAGAGCCGAACCCTCGGCGTAGAATGCTAATCACCAAACGAAACCCTCGCGAACGGCTCCCCCTGCATCGTTACCTTTGCCGAGAGCCCTGGGTTGAATTTTTTTTTTGGTAAATTCTATGCCGAGAGCCCTGGCTCTGGCTCTCGGCATAGGTGCCCTTTGCCGAGGGCTTTAGGAAGCTCTCGGCAAAGCATATTTTTTTTTTGTTTTTGCTCCCAATTTTCCTGTGGCCTTGCTACAGTACTATAAGCCAAGTTTTCAAATTTGAACTGTTTTCCATAAATCTTGCTATATTTCGTGAATTTTCTTTAATTTGATGATTTTTTCCGCGGGACGCACGTTTGAACTGCAGGTGCATGAAATAATGAAACTCAGCGATTCGAAAAATGGTACTCATTCTTCAGAGGGTATTTCGACACCGTATCCAGGGACAAGCGCGGAGACTCGACCGTCTCGTGCACGAGAAACGGCGACCAAGTTGCGTGATATTGGATTTAAAATTATTAAAAATACAAACGAACTCAGAAAATCATGAAAATGGACGGGTGACCTTGACATCGCATGTAGAGGCTATGAAAAAAATTTGGGAATGTTTGGAGCAAGTGATGCCGCAAGATGGTAGAAAACCTGAGATATCCGCAAATCATCGTATGTGAGCATATGTGGATAGCACATGGTTTCAACCATCTTGCGGCACCACTTGCTCCAAACATTCCCAAATTTTTTTCATAGCCTCTACATACGATGTCAAGGTCACCCGTCCATTTTCATGATTTTCTGAGTTCATTTGTATTTTTAATAATTTTAAATCCAATATCACGCAACTTGGTCGCCGTTTCTCGTGCACGAGACGGTCGAGTCTCCGCGCCTGTCCCTAGATACGGTGTCGAAATACCCTCCGAAGAATGAATACCATTTTTGAATCGTTGAGTTTCATTATTTCATGCACCTGCAGTTCAAACGTGCGTCCCGCGGAAAAAATCATCAAATTAAAGAAAATGCGCGAAATATAGCAAGATGTATGGAAAACACTTCAAATTTGAAAACTTGGCTTATAGTACTGTAGCAAGGCCACAGGAAAAATTGGGAGCAAAAAAAACAAAAAAAATATATGCTTTGCCGAGAGCTTCCTAAAGCCCTCGGCAAAGGGCACCTATGCCGAGAGCCAGGGCCAGGGCTCTCGGCATAGAATTTACCAAAAAAAAATTTAACCCTTTGCCGAGAGCCTAACAGAGGGCTCTCGGCAAAGAGTACACCTTTGCCGAGAGCCGCTCGATCCGGCTCTCGGCATAGAGGGTGCCCTACAAAATAAAAAACCCCGCCCTGATTTTTCAAAATCAGAGCCGTCCCCGCACGACCCGCGCGCCGCCGCCGTGCCCCCCGCCCCGCCGCCGGGTCACGTCCCCACCCCCGCCCCGGGCGCCACCGCGGTCCACGCGCCCGCCCCGCCGCCGGGGTCGAAGGCTGCTCGCGCGCCGCCCCGGGCCCGGCCCTCCCCCGCGCCGCGCCGCGCCCGCACGCCGCCAGCGGCCACGCCCTCCCCCCCCCGCGCCCTCCCTCCCTCCCTCCCGCCGGCGCTCCCTCCCTCCCGCGGCGCCGCTCCCTCGCCCTCCCTCCCGCCGGCTGCTCCCTCCCTCCCGCCGGCCGGCCGCTCCCTCCCTCCGGCCGGACGCTCGCTCCCTCCCTCCCGGCCGGCCGCTCCCTCGCCCTCCCTCCCCGCCGGCTGCTCCCTCCCCCCGGCCACCAGCCGCTCCCTCCCTCCCGGCCGGCCACCCCCTCGCCCAGTCGCCGGCCGCGCCCCCGCCCCGCGCCCTGCGCCCTCGCCGGCCCCCCGCTCCCTATTGTCGGCCTAGGAGGAGGAGGAGGAGAAGCAGAGGTGGTGAGGAGGAGAAGAGAGGTTGAGGAGGAGGAGGAGGAGGAGGAGGAGGAGGAGGAGACCGTTGCCATCCTCATCCGCGAGTTCGTCCGTTCCATCGTCATTAATCGACCCGCGGTGGTAAGTAGTAGTTGTTAATAGTAGTGAGTAGTTGATAGTAGTATGCAGGTCAATGTATGTGGATGTCGGCCATCGTGTCGTATATATGTCAATGTCGGCCATCGTGCCGTATATATGTGGATGTCGGCCATCGTGTCGTTGTTTCTTGCAGGTTTTGAAACCTCACCATACAGGGGAGGTTCTGCCGAAATTTCTAATGGATACTATATTTTTTGTCTTTTCTGTAGGAGGACCTGTCGGGGCCAAGCCGGAGATCCTCGGCGACCACGATCGTCTTCGTCACCGTCGCGGGTCTGCCTGCACCGCTTCGCCTCGCCACTGCACCGACTCGCCACTGCGCCGCTAGCCTGACTCCACCGGCACCCTAGGTATAAATAACGTCTCCTCCTAGAAAAGGGTCGTAGGTCATTGAACCCAGTTAGGCGTCTTCTGTCCGAAAGAGATACGGCTGGAGGTATGCAGGTCTCTGCATATCGATAACCGTATCTGTTTCGGATTGTCCACATTACTTGGACAGTCCGTAGATGCGTCGATGAGGCTAGTTCCCATTGTCTAGCCCGATTCGAGATGGAGTTTTTGCATTACCTCCCTGTTGTTCTCCGGATACACACTCTCCCTACAGGGACGTGTATCTTGAGAACATCGGGGAGGTGCTGCCGAAATTCTGTCTCGGCTCGGGGCAGACAATGGGAACTGGCCTCATGTACGTATCCGCGGGTGGGATTAGGACCTATCCTCACCTATTAGATGATAGTAGGATGGAAGTACTCGGAGGTAGATATGTAAGTACTCGGATGCATGACAGTAGGATGGATGACCGTCAGTGGATGTACTCGGGCCGTGTAGAAGCAGAAGTGATTTCACCGATGAATGGTTGCGCAAGACAGATGCTTTCGTGAACAATGCATTTGGCGCGGCTCGGCGAGGAGAGATCAAAGTGTTGTGCCCATGCAGCAGATGTGGGAACCGGAGAAGGCAAGACAAGGAGAACATGGCTAAACATCTTGTGAACAATGGATTCACGCCGGACTACACCCGGTGGATCTACCATGGTGAAGCACATCGTTTGAGAGCGGAGGCAGTGCGACCACGTCTGGAGGACTTTGATGCTGATGCGGGGGTAGCAGACATGTTAGATGACTTTCAAGAAGCACAGTACGCTGAAGGACGTACGGAGGAGGAGATGGAGAAGACCGCAAAGGCGTTTTACGAGATGATATCTTCGGCACAGAAACCCCTTCACGAGCGGACAACGGTTTCTCAACTGGATGCCATTGGCCGTGTGATGGGGTTCAAGTCCCAGTTCAACCTGAGTCGAGATGCGTTCGATGGTATGTTGGCCCTATTTGGTAGCATGCTTCCGGACGGCCACATATTGCCAAAGAGCCTGTACGAGTCACAGAAACTATTTCGTGCCCTGAAGATGCCGTATGAGCAGATACATGCTTGTCCAAATGGGTGCGTCCTCTTCAGGAAAGATCTCACGGATGCAGGTTACTGTCCGAAGTGTAAAGCGTCGAGATACATGGAGGTAGACAATGGTGAAGGCCCAAAGAGGCAGCTTTCTATCCCCATGAAAGTCCTGCGTTACCTGCCGTTCACACCGAGGATCCAACGTCTCTACATGACCGAGGAATCCGCGAAACAGATGACATGGCACAAACAGGGTACCCGATACAATCCTGAGAAGTTGGTACATCCCGCCGATGGTGAAGCATGGGCCCATTTCGATCGCATCCATCATGACAAAGCTAGAGAGGCTCATAATGTTCGTGTTGCGTTTGCAACGGACGGTTTCAATCCCTATGGACTCATGGCTGTCCCGTACACCTGTTGGCCCGTCTTCGTTATCCCCCTCAATCTCCCCCTCGGCGTCCTATTTCAACGTCATACTGTCTTCTTGTCGTTGATAATTCCTGGACACCCGGGGAATAACATGGGTGTGTACATGGAGCCTCTGATTGATGAATTGGAAACTGCTTGGAATGAAGGGGTATTGACATACGACCGAGCTTCAAGGTCTAACTTCACAATGCACATCTGGTACCAGTACTCACTGCATGACTACCTGGCATATGGGATATTCTGTGCCTGGTGTGTCCATGGCAAGTTCTCATGCCCCGTTTGTAAGACAGCTACGAGATTTATCTGGTTGAAGAGGGTGGCAAGTATTCGGCGTTCGACCAACATCGACAATTCCTGCCTCTTGACCATCCTTTCAGACGGGACACCAAGAACTTTACCAAAGGTGTCGTGGTGAGAGATCCTCCACCTCGGATGTTGACCGGTGCCGAGGTTCATGCTCAGATAGATGCTCTCCAGTTCAACGAAACAGACGGTCGTTTTGCGGGGTATGGTCAGGAGCATATGTGGACTCATAAGTCAGGCTTGGAAAGACTCCCTTATTATGACGATCTTCTTCTGCCACATAACATTGATGTAATGCACACTGAAAAGAACATCGCTGAGTCGCTTTGGGGAACACTCATGGACACTGAAAAGTCTAAGGACAACCCTAAGGCTAGACTAGACCTGGCACTGTTGTGCGATAGACCAAAGCAAGAGATGCTGCCTCCTCAGCCCGGCAGGAGATGGACACGGCCCAAGGTCGATTTCGTCTTGGGCAGGCCACAAAGGAAAGAAATACTTCAGTGGATCCAGACATTGACATTCCCTGATGGATATGCAGCGAATCTAACGAGAGGAGTCAACTTATCTACTCTGCGAGTCCTAGGGATGAAGAGTCATGACTTCCACGTATGGATCGAACGGCTTCTTCCGGCGATGGTTCGAGGCTATGTTCCTGAGCCTATGTGGGTTGTCTTGGCAGAGTTGAGCTATTTCTTCCGCCAGCTATGTGCCAAGGAGATATCTCGGTCCGTCATTGATGACTTGAGAAAGAGAAAGCTGCACCTGTGTTGCTCTGTAAGCTGGAGAAAATCTTTCCACCAGGCTTCTTCACTCCGATGCTTCATTTGATCGTACACCTCCCAAATGAGGTTCGAATGGGAGGGCCTGTGCAATGGCGTTGGTGCTTTCCAGTCGAGAGAAATATGAAGACTCTTCGCAAGAAATGTAGAAACAAAGCCAAAATTGAGGCTTCCATTGCAGAGGCATCCATTCTGGAGGAGGTGTCCAACTTCACTGAAGAATACTACTCCGAGAACCTTCCTAGCGTGCATAATCCACCCCCTCGTTACAATGCTGGAGAAAATGAATCGAGTCTTAGCCTTTTTCGAGGCCAACTCGGCACGGCAAGTGGATCCACAGTTAAGCAGTTGAACTATGAAGAGTGGCGAAAGATCATGCTATACATGCTTACCAACCTTGATGAGCTGGACCCGTACATGGGGTAAGTTGTTATCTATCTTCATCCAATTCATCGTCACTTTCCAACACCATTCTTTTTGTTTTGTACAGTGAATTTCTTCATTTGTTCTCGAATGGACCAAGGCCTCTTTCTGATGCGGCAGCTGAAACCCTAATTGCAAATGGTGTGGGGCAAGGGAGGCCTGATTTCATTTCTTGGTTCCGACAAAAGGTACCGTCCTACCAAGGTCGTACTTAGTCTGACGTTCCAACTTGCTCTTACATTCTGACCGTATAACGATATATCTTGCGTCGCCTTGCAGGCTCAAACCGATGCGTCTATGAGTCAAGAGCTGAGACAGGTTGCAAAAGGCTTTGACCGTAGGGTCAAGTCATTTAACGGTTACGATGTGAATGGATTTCGCTTCCACACATCAAGCTACGAGCAGAGTCAGCCCAATCGAAAAACCACAAATAGCGGTGTTTGTACTCCAGGCAATGACAACCGTGACTACTATGGAAGAATTGAAGAAATATACGAACTTTCATTTCATGGTGAAAAGCCTTTGAATCCTGTCATGTTCAAATGCCATTGGTTTGATCCTGGAAGAACGAGGCTGACACCTAATCTTGGGCTAGCCGAAATTCGACAGGATTCTGTCTATCCAGGCTCCGATGTGTATATTGTGGCTCAACAGGCCACGCAGGTTTATTACACGCCATACGCGTGCAAAAGCAAAGAACATCTCTTGGGTTGGTATATTGTGCACAAGATATCACCACATGGTAAACTACCTCTCCCCAATGATGAGGATTATAACTTTAACACAAACACGTATGACGGCGAGTTCTTTCAAGAATCTGGGTTGCAAGGGACGTTCACGATAGACTTAACCGAAGCGATGGAAATGGAAGTAGAGAATGATGATGAGGACGCTGGGGATGAGGTGGTAAATGAGAAGGACATAGAAATGCTAGAACGATTCCGTTTAGGCCAAGCAAATGAAGACGACGACCTGTCTTCGGATACTGAGGAGTACTTAGACATGGTTGACAGTGATGAGGAGACTCATGCTCCGGCTAATCCGGATGATCCAGATTATTTCTAATACATGTAATATTATGTTATATTTTTAGGATCTATTGTTTTATTTATATTGCACATATTTGGTTATGTTATTTCTAATACAACATTGCTTGTTCTTTTTAAATGCAGGAGGTCAGGCAAGATGCCGGGAGGACGTCAGAGGCGGGAGGTTGAGTTGGTTGTACCGCAGCTCGCAGGCCGACGGGCCCTCGACGAGGAGTGGCCGCCGCCGGAGGGAGCCGTCTCCACAGGAGGAGGAGGAGGTCGAGGAGGAGGAGGAGGTCGAGGAGGAGGTGCCGGCCACGCCCGAGGCCCAGCGGCAGGAGGAGGCACCATTGGCCGAGGAGGCAGAGGAGGAGGACGAGCAGGAGGAGGACGAGGCGGACGGGTGTTCGGGTGCCTCAGGGGTGTCCACGCCCTACTTGAGAGGCCCGCCAGCCTCCCGGCGTTGCCGGCACGTGCCTGACCCCAGTGATCACGCCCATCAGACAAAAGTACATGTTCTAACTACCTGTTCGTACGATGAGACTCAAAATAGAAATAGAAGCTAATAATCTTTTTTAATCACTTGTGCAGGGGATGGGACTTTGTGGGGCCTAAAGGCCGCAAACCCAACGGCGTCCTGGGTCTCCTGTGCCGCGAGCACTACCCCGGCATAGTACAGTATGCCGGGAGGCACGAGCCGGCCTACACCTTTGACCACTACAGCGTCGCCCCAGACCCAGACTTCCCCAACAAGGCGGCGCGGGTTAGAGCGGAGCTGTGGGTAAGTCTTCGTCAAACAATATCAAATTCATCATATTTTCTCTTTAATTACTGTCTCGCCTCGTATTGTGTTGTATGCAGAACTACTTCAAGTGCGAGCTGGGGAAGGAGGCAGTGGCGGAGGTGACGGCTACCCGGGCCTGTAGGAAGCTCGTCACCGACATGATCTACGAGGCGAGACTGCAGGCCATCATCACCTACAACGCCACGGTCCTGGCCACGAGGGTGACGAAGGCCCAGGCGAGAGGCATGACTGGGCCGGGCGCAGTTCTTGCAGGTAAGTGTTTTCTTTTGAGATTAAGCTTTTGGTACTTTTCATCTAACGCTTAGACGTGAAATACTTGATGATGTGCAGATGATCCCCCAATGGTGCCAGTGTTTCCCGAGTGCTGGGAGATGATCGTGGACCGGTGGCTCTCTGAAGAGTGGGCGGCCCACCACGCCGAGGCCCGGGAGGCACGTCTGCAGATGCCAGGTGTACCACACCACCAGGGCAACCGCAACCTCGCCGAGTACGCACAAGCTTGGGTACGTGAAAGACTTTATCAATTTCTCAATCAAATGTTGCCTGATTGCTAATCATCTGTTGTCTTCCTCGCAGTCAGAGGCACACGGTGGCCAGCCTTGCGGCACGGTGGCGGCATACGCCATGTCCCACAAGGGCAAGGCCACGGCAGCGGAGACCTCCTACAACCCCGACGATCCCGCCGACGCGTACACCAACTCCAGCGTCCACTCCCGCCTCACTGACTACTCAGAGGCGGCAAGGGCGGTCCATGGGGACGACTTTGATCCCGCCACCGCGGACCTGGACGGGAGCATCGTCATGAGGATTGGAGGAGGGAAGAAGCACGGGCGGTTCTGGCTTGGCGACGGCGTCATCGACACGGCCTCCACTCCCACTCTGTCCCAGCTCCGAGCACAGAGCACGAGCGGGAGCGTCCCCATACGCCCACGCCCGTCGCCTGCGCAGTCGCGGGTCGCCGAGCTCGAGGTTATTTCTATTTAACTCATCGTACATTGATCTTTAAATGTTTGCATTGTTCTAACATTCACTTTGTATTATCGCAGGCCCGCCTGGAAATGGAAAGGCAGGAGCGCCAGGTGTCTGAGACCCAGATGCGGTCACAGATGTCGGCCCAGATGGAGGCTCAAGCTAAGCAGATGGCGGAGCTCATCGCCTTCATGGCCTCCCAGGGCATGGCCGTGCCTCAGACGCTCATGGCTCCTCCACCGCCGCCTCTGGACCCCGGAGTTGCTCCTGTGAGTATCAATACTTCAGTGTTTCATTTATTTCATTTCTTGTCTAACATGACCTTTTGCAGCCTCCTCCGTCAGAAGGTTCGAACAACCGCCACGCTCCTGGATGAAACCCGACCGGGGGTCAAGCAGGCGACAGTTCTTAGGGGTGGCCCGGTTGGCCGGGGGTGTAGTAGATCTCCTCGTGTGTCACTGAAGTCTCATGTTGTTGAACTATGTGATGTGAACTATGTGATTTGAGGACATATATGTTATTGAACTATGTGATGTGATATATATATATGTTCTGTGACGTGAAATGTGATATATATGTGATATGTGATGGATGTGATATATATCTGTGTGATATTGTCGGAGAAAAGGAAAAACAGAACTGGAAAACAAAAAATCAAAATTTACCCAGCTTTGCCGAGGGTTGCTCTCGGCAAAGTGGCCCTTTGCCGAGGGTTTTGGCCATAGCCCTCGGCAAAGCTGGGGAGACAGAACGTAATTTCCAAGGCTTTGCCGAGGGCTATGACCAAAGCCCTCGGCAAAGTCCGAGGTTTGCCGAGCGCCGGCTAAGATAGTCCTCGGCGAAGAGGTTCCAAAAAAAATATTCGAAATTTCTTTGCCGAGAGTTGACCCCGGATAACTCTCGGCACAGAATAACAATAATAAAAAAAATTATCGCTTTGCCGAGGGCTCAGCTCTCGGCACACGTAACTCCTTTGCCGAGAGCCGGCTTAGCCCTCGGCAAACCTACCGTCAATAGGGACAGCCGTTAACGACCACTTTTCTATGCCGAGAGCCAATCGGGCCCTCGGTAAAAGGTTTGCCGAGAGCCCGATAAATGGCCCTCGGCAAAGGATCCTTTGTCGTGAGGTTTTTTGCCGAGAGCTCTATGCCGAGGGTTGCGCTCGGCATATGCTTCGCCGAGTGCCAGATGGTCTTTGCCGAGTGCTAGAGGCACTCGGCAAAGCCACCGTTTCCAGTAGTGTTAGTCTACTCACGTTTTCTGACTATATATTGTGTAATCTTGCAGACATGACATAAAGATATTATTGTCTTGGCTTGATAACCTATAGGGTGGATTGATGATCAGACGAGACCAAGCCAGTTTCCTGACCAAGGTGTTTGTACTCACCAAAAGATCATTTGTAAACATGTACAGAGATGTCGGATACTACTGGTTGAGACTTGCCATATATATTTCCATTAGTCTATGCCTTGGTACCATATTTTACGATTTTGGCTACGGATATGATTCTATTCGTGTAAGTTGATTAGATCTTGTGTTAGTAGTAAGATATGAATTAGCTAGGCTAGTAGTGAAAGTTCTTAATGTTATTGAGTCTATTGTTTCAGTCTAGATCATCAATGCTCATGTTCACCGGTGGCCTTCTAACCTTGATGGCGATTGGAGGATTCCCTTCCTTTGTGGAGGAAATGAAGGTATCACTCTTTCATTTTTAATTATATATGTATGGTACTAATTTGGGGCGGAAAACCTAATGAGAAGATACTTATGATCATGAGGCAGATGTGTTGCAAGGAGATCTAGTACAATATAACCTTATTATCTTGATCATGAGGTTACATGAACGACATGAACCGCATGGTGACTCAGTAGTCTGGAAGTTATTGAATGTCAATCGGGAATGGCAAAATGTTGGTTAATCATCTATTTGTTGCTATCTATCTATATTTTTCCTATAGTTCAATGAAATAGACATGAAAAATAAAAAAAAAATAGTATTTATTGACTCAAATGAACTCGAGGTTGCAAAGCATAAACTTTTAACAATACACTCGTAATGAAATTAAACCACCCAAAATATCTAAAATATAATTATAAAAATAACAATAATTGCTAATTTCTATGCACTACATGTGCGTGTGTGTGTTCAACTTTGTACTCTTTTCACGATGTTGTAAAACCATACTGTAATTACACTAGAATTCATCGATCAATAACATGTTCCGTTATCCATATCTCCATTGTTGTTATTATCTATGTTCAACTCTCTTTTCTAGCTGATATTTGCAACCTTTTAATAATATGAGGTCTAACACATGTCTATGTCCAACAAAACAATGAAATGGCACAGTGAGTTTATATCACCATGAGTTGGTATACCATTTACAATAGAATAAATATAGTTTTTCAAGTATAGTCTGTTTTAGAAATTTCTTATGCCTCATGATTAGGAGAAGAATTCATGAATTTAGAGATGTACACAATAAACTAAATTGTGCTCCTCTAACTTGTTGCTTGTGTGTATGGTCCCTAGATATTCAGGAGAGAGAGGCTAAACGGAACATTATGGTGTGTCAGCATTTGTGATCTCCAATTGGCTATCAGCCACACCATATCTTGCCCTTATTGCTATACTACCTGGTGCAATTGCCTACTATCTGTCTGGTCTAAAGAGAGGAGTAGAACATTTTGTGTATTTTACACTTCTCCTTCATCCACGAAGCTAGTTGAAGCCCTTATGATGATCGTAGCTGCTATCGTGCCAGATTTTCTAATGGGCATCATCACAGGTGCTGGAATACAAG
This sequence comes from Coix lacryma-jobi var. lacryma-jobi, assembly GCA_009763385.1. Classification (NCBI taxonomy): domain Eukaryota; kingdom Viridiplantae; phylum Streptophyta; class Magnoliopsida; order Poales; family Poaceae; genus Coix; species Coix lacryma-jobi. Next base: position 150,721,301 of record CM019824.1, read on the forward strand.
GTATCATGATGCTTAATTGCGGATTTTCAAATACCTAGTAAACTGCCAAAGATAGTTTGGAAGTACCCAATTTCTACATCTCTTTCCACAAGTACGTGCTCCAGGGATTTTACAAGAATGAGTTCTTGGGTTTGGTTCTCCCAAAATAACCCAGGAGTAGGAGATGGAACTAACTGGTGAGCAAGTGATCAGTACCTTATTTGAAACGGAAATGGGCCACTCAAAATGGGTGGACTTTGCAGTGCTATGTGGAATGATTGTAGCATATAGGCTACTATTTATATTGATTATTAAGGTTGTGGACAAGCTAACGCCCATATTTAAAGGGTGAAACTTAAGGGTGAAATGTTTAGATGTCCTACTTATTAATGTATTTGTAGCATATATGCAAAACCCATGTACCCGCCTTTAGTATCTTTATGTAGGAAATGTTGTAAGTTGATAAAGGGTTCTATCAAAGACAAAATTTACATGATTAACTCTAATATTTCAGATATATGACTGTGTATTGAATCTAGACTAATGTATGCGAGAGGAAAGCACTAGTGACAAATATGTGTTAAAAACATGTGAAGTGAAGACATCTCCTATCTCATATTTCCTATATCTAATAAATAGGAGATCCCATTAGCATATTTTCCCGACTTCTCATGAAGCCACGTTAGCATCAACCTACGCCAAAACACCATCGGTCATCTCCACTCCTTCCCCAATCCCGCATGAACGCAACAACTGTCATGCCTCTCCCTCTTCTGCTTCGTGCTTCCAATCTCCCCACTATCCCTTCCACTAAACCCATTCACTAATTTACAATCTCTTGAATTGTCTCCATATCCATCCGTTTTCCTTCGACCCTTCCTCTACTCAGGGGTAGGAAACCGATCACCCAATTCATTTCTGCTATATAATTTAACACTATGATCTCCTAGCCTATCAATTCCAAAGATCTGGCACCTCGCTGGGTATATCAAGAACTCACTGTCCTCTATGCTTCTGACTGGTGACAAGTTCGCGATCCATGAAGGGGCAGATCGAGTCAAGAATCGTGACGAGCGGAGGAAGCCGCACCAGATCGATAGCCACCAATTTGAGCTGCACCGGATCGACCAAGCCCTTTGTTGCGGTATGACTTGGCGAAGGAGGCACGATGCACGGTGGGTGGCTGCAGAGCTCTTGGAGTGAGAGGTCGACCTTCTAAGCTAACGCTGAAAGCATTCATGAGGGCGTCAACGACTCCACTTCTGCAGTTCTCTTGCGCTCCTTCATCAACACCTCTAGGACGACGGAAGGGCCGAGGCAACTCCCAACGAGCGAGCAAAAGACTCGCGTGTTGAAGTACCACATAAATAAAAGATAGGGAAAAGTATAATTTATATGGTGACATGTGGACCCGTGGCCAAACGGTGTTACTCGTTAAACATGTTTTGGCTATGCAGTTGAGTTTTTATTTGCCTGAGCCACGGTTGATTTCATTGGCAACGTAGAATTTGTTGCTTCATGCTCCTTGTTAGGTGGCATGATTTTCTTCTCTAATAAAATTCCTGCAGCAATGCATGGGGTATTATCTAGTTTTGTTAAAACAAAAGGTAACTTTATAATTTGACATCTAAAGGAGCATGTATTCTCCACAACACAAAATGTTTCTATGCTCTAGAACCTATGTGACTTTATGATTTTGGTGTTTGATGAACAACATGACTATTTGGACTAACAATATTTGCTAGTATCAAGGTGATCCAACACCTCAAGAAAGACATTAGAAGCCTTCTTGAAGACCTACAAGACATGCTAGAAGTCAAAGACATCAAGAAGTAAAAGCGCGAACACAAATACACAAATAAAGCTAAAGTCATTCAAGCAAGACAAGAAGTGAATGAATCTGAACAAACTGACATGACACCAGCCCAAAGCTATAAAGCAGTTCATTAGCTTTTTAAAAAGTCCAAGATCACCAACATTAAAGTTTGGAGCTAAAACGTTATGCCCAAAAGAAGGAAGTTGTGGGGCGTAGGACCCTGACCAAACTAGTCTGGTGGTCATGTACCAAACTAGTGTGACGGTCTTGAACTGGTCCAAAGGTTCTAAATGGATATAGGAGAATAAATAGCCTATGCATATCACAATACAAGCACTCACTCATAAAAAGTGGACGAACAAGTCAACAGGGCACAAGAAACATTGAATATAGCCTAGCATTGAGCCTCCCCAAGACTCAAGCTAGGATGGTGATGATAAATAGGATGCAACTCACTTTGCCAAGTTGGTACCTACCTTCACCATCTTCGAAGACACCACCTCGCACATCGATAGTAGGGAATGACAAGATGCTACTACATTGTGACATGGATCCTAGTGTCAACAACATCATAGATCAATGGAGATTTATCTATGGTGTCTCATAAGGTTGTAAACAACCATGGTCGCAAGATGACATCCTAGAGTCATTGGAGATGAAGTATTCACTCAAGCACCAATGAGGTTCCTCCCTTGATCTTCAAGACAACTGGTGTATCGCTACAACATGAGAATAGCAAATCTCCGCCCTGCTGCTAGAAGAACAAGATAATCAAGGAGGAACTCGAGTTTGCATCTCCAATAAACATCAATTCATTGAACAAGAATCAACAAAAATCAAGAAATGTTGACGGAAGGAGAACATGCAACCATCTACCTCCTAATCTTCTAGTTCAGTTGGTGTAAAGAAAAGAAAATGCAAGGGAGAGGTCCTGCTCAATGGACCCCAAAACTATGAGCCCTCGTCGACAGGTAAATTGGTATGTATCTTATATTTAACTAGGTGACAACCCGTGCGTTGCTGCGGGAATTTTATAGTGTTATAGATGATAATGGAGGTAGAAATATTCCTCTTTTTCTTGATGATTTTAACTTGAAATACTAATTGAAAACAATGACCCATCTTCAGAAAGCCTAACAAAATACCACTCAGTCGAATACATATCCAAAGATAATATACATGTATGTGTATGATATATGAAAAAAAAGTAAGGCATCTAATTACTCTTGTCCAAAACTTTTTTTTTGAGACGAAAGAAGAATTATATTAAAATATAGCTGGGTACATCATCACATTACAAGTATTCTAGAGAAAACATATATCCAGAAACTGATTTTCATCTATATTGCACCCACACCGTGAATAGCTCAAACTCTCAAATCCAAACCTATTTGATGCTTCATATGGATGACCGCACAGGCAAATACTCGGCAACAATTGTTTTAGGCCAGACAATAGATGCCCAACGGACGGCCAACATTCCTGCAGGTGGAGTTGAGAAACTTCTTCTTTCTCGTGTCTTCTTCTTCTTTCTGCCACCGAAGAGTGAAGAAGACTGATCTGAAACTTATTCTCTCTAGTCCTTCATTGTGGCCAGATCTAACCACAACAAAACAGAGAAAAGACCAGAGAAAATTATTCCATGACGACGACATCATCTCCGCCTTGATGCCATCATCCGGAAACAAAAATATCCATGTCGTCATGCTGGTGAAGATGCTGACGCCGAAGTTGTCGTCCCCATCTTCAACGAAGCCGCCATGGAGAAGACAATTCCATCCTTCCCCTACTCCGCCGCCGAAGAGGCGAAGAAGAAGATAAATCTCCAATACCACAATACTTGGCATGGAGAGACTCAAAACCCTAAAAAAATTCAATCTATTGGGAAAAAGTATCAAAAACGATGGATCCCCACTCTCTCTAACCTCCGGCGTAGGCCGGAGGGAGGAGAGAGGGGGACCAACGGAGGACGGCGGCGGCACGAAGGAGCTACGGGCGGCGGCGGCGGGGAGCGGGACGCTCGTCTTCTGTCCGCTGATGCGGGGTTAACAACTGTGTTCTGGCAAAACTACTCTTGTCCAAAACTTGTGCAAACACATTCTGCAGTTCTCAGATATGTTTCGGGACCTAGTATCAAATGTGGGACCCACTTGAAGTATGTGTTATCTTTCTCCTAGTCGCAGAAAAGATTGTTGCTTTGGTGATTTCCTCATAAATAAATCTATGAAACATGAGAGTGGGTCCTCAGATCCTAGGATTTTGCATAACAAAAGATCTGTTCCAACAAACAGATTGCTTTAATTTCGTGTTTGATTATAGAGGACTACAGGAATATGAAATAATCCACTCAAAGCATTGAACAAAACCGGTACTTGGGCTGGCCCAGTGCAGTCCCAAGCCGAACAACCAACACCCATACCTGAAAGCTGAATATCCCCAAAGCCCTAGCCGCCATCTCTCTCTGTCCATCGGCGCACACACTGCGCACGACAACCCTGGGTCATGCGGTCGTCTTCCGCCTCGTATACTCCAAACACACAACAGAGTAGGGGACGGGAGCTCTTGCACCAGCGAGAGGGGCGGGCAGGTCGAGCGAGTAGTTGAGGCGAAGCTACGCAAGTGCCCTGCCGCCCTTCTACAGCCAGGCGAAGCTCCGCAGGCACCATCTAACAAAGAGCTCAAAGCTAAAAATGAAAAACTCGATAAGATGCATAGTACCCTTAACTCTAGCTATGCCTTGCTTAAGGAACAATATACTCAAGTTAAAGTAGATCATGATACACTTGTTGTAGCTTATGATATACTTTCTCATGAGACACATGATGCCCCTAACCTTGTTGTTAAGTGTGACATAGCAACATCTTGTGAGGACTTGGTTAGTGAGCATGATGAGCAAAGAGCTAGTGGCAAGGGCAAGAAAGTGGTTGTGGCCGATCACTATGATGACTACATCAAGATCAAGAATGAGAATGCAAAGCTCAAGAGTGATCTAGAGAAGCTTGCAACCACAAAGCAAGTCATTGTTGAGACCCAAGATGATGATTATAGCATGTCACTTGAGCTAGACATGCTAAAAGAAGAAAACAAGAGATTGAAGATGGAGAGGGATTACAAAATGACACCATCTCAAGTGGAACTCCAACAAGAGAATGACAAGCTCAAGAAGGAGAAAGAACACTTCACCACCGGATTGAGGAACTTCACCAAGGGTCAATGTCTTCAAAGTGAGCTACTCATGAACACCGTAATGAAGACAAATAGAAATGGCATTGGCTTTCTTGAAGAAAAGATGAAGCAATGCAAGAGCATCACAAAGCCAAAGAAGAAGAAGATTGGGAGATGCTATGAGTGTGGAAAAGAAGGTCACTTTGCTCATGATTGTGAAGAGCCAAAACCCACACCCTTGCCCAAGCATGCTAGGCCCTTTGCTTTCAATGCTCACTACATGCTTAGACAAGATTCTAGTGGCAAAGTGAAAGTCATGTTCATGGGGCCTCCTAACAAGAATAGGCCAAAGCAAATATGGGTTGCAAAGTCACTAGTTGAGAAGGTTAAGGGACCTCAACAAGTTTGGGTCCCGAAAGCTCAAGCTCGATTTCCTGTGTGTGTAGGTGAACTACAAGACCGGTGGATCTCATTGGGTGATTGATAGTGGTTGCACACAACATATGACCGGTGATCCCCGGATGTTCACCTCACTAGAAGAGAATGTCGATGACCAAGAAAAGATTACATTTGGTGACAACTCAAAGGGCAATGTCAAGGGATTGGGCAAAGTGGCAATTTCAAATGATCATACCATCTCCAATGTGCTTCTCGTTGCATCATTGAGCTTCAACTTGCTATCCATTGGGCAACTATGCAATCTTGGCTTTCAATGTTTGTTCACCGACAAAGAAGTGGTTGTGACCAAGAAAGATGATGCACAAGTGATATTCAAAGGCTTTAGATACAACAATCTCTATCTAGTGGATTTCTCCTCCGAAGATGCCAACTTGAAGACATGTTTGTTCACAAAGCAATCACTTGGTTGGCTATGGCATAGAAGATTGGCACATGTGGGAATGAACACTCTCAACAAGCTATTGAAGAAGGATTTGGTTAGAGGCTTGAAGGATAATTTGAGAAGGACAAATTGTGTAGTGCATGTCAAGCCGACAAGCAAGTTGCAAACACTCATCCAACCAAAGCCTTTGTGTCAACATCAAGAGAGTTGGAGCTACTTCACATGGATCTATTTGGGCCAACAACATATGCTAGCTTGGGTGGAAATCTCTATTGCCTAGTGATTGTTGATGACTATTCTAGATACACTTGGGTATTCTTTCTTCATGACAAATCCGAAGCAACCCCTTCATTCAAGAAGTTTGCCAAGAGAGCTCAAAATGAATTTGACTTGAAGATCAAGAAAATTAGAAGTGATAACGGAAAGGAGTTTGACAACACCCACATTGAGGAATATTGTGATGAAGTTGGGATCAAGCATGAAGTCTTTGCAACCTACACACCACAACAAAATGGGGTAGTTGAGAGGAAGAACCGGACTCTAATCACCCTAGCAAGGACAATGTTAGATGAGTACTCTACACCAGAAAGATTTTGGGCGGAAGCAATCAATACCGCTTGCTATGCATCAAACCGGTTGTTCCCCCATCGTCTCCTTGGCAAGACCCCCTATGAGCTACTCAACAACAAGAAGCCAGATGTATCATTCTTTAGAGTGTTTGGGTGCAAATGCTACATCTACAAGAAGCGCCAACACCTAGAGAAGTTCCAACGCCGATGTGATATTGGTTTTCTTGTTGGTTACTCATTGAAGTCCAAAGCATATCGAGTATTCAACCATGCCACCGGGATGGTAGAAGAAACATATGATGTGTAATTCGATGAATCTAATGGCTCTCAAGGAGTGCATGAGAATCTTGATGATGTAGGTGATGAACCATTGAGGGAAGCAATGAAGAACATGCCGGTCGAAGCCATCAAGCCTAAGGATGATGATGATGATGTGCAAGTCATTGACAAGCCATCCTCATCCAATGTACCACAAGATGATGATAAAGATGGGAGAGAGCCATTTGAAGACACTCATGTCTCCCATGATCAAATGATGGTACAAGCTCAAGATGTTGATGCTCCTCAAGCGGCCCCTCAAGTGGTTGATCAAAGGACTACTCCTCTACTACAAGCTCATCCTCAAGATCTCATCATAGGGAGTCCAACAAGGGGTGTAATGACCCGATCTCAAAAACTTGCTCTTTTTATTGAACATCACTCCTTTGTGTCTCTTGTTGAGCCTACCATTGTAGATGAAGCTCTAGGTGATTTGGATTGGGTGAATGCTATGCATGAAGAATTAAACAACTTCACCCGCAACCAAGTTTGGACACTTGAAGAGCGACCAAAAGGCGCAAGAGTCATTGGAACAAAATGGGTGTTTAGGAACAAGCAAGATGATCAAGGCAAGGTTGTTAGAAACAAGGCAAGGCTAGTGGCAAAGGGGTTCTCTCAAGTTGAAGGTTTGGATTTTGGAGAGACCTTTGCACCGGTTGCAAGACTAGAAGCCATATGTATCCTCCTTGCATATGCATCACATCATGACATTAAGTTATATCAAATGGATGTGAAAAGTGCATTTTTAAATGGCTTCATAAATGAACTAGTCTATGTTGATCAACCTCCCGGGTTTGAAGACCCTAGATATCCTAATCATGTTTATAGGTTGTCCAAGGCGCTATATGGGCTCAAGCAAGCCCCTAGAGCATGGTATGAACGCCTTCGGAACTTCCTCATTGAGAAGGGCTTCACCATTGGGAAGGTCGACACCACACTATTCACCAAGAAGCTTGATGGAGAGATAATTTGTCAAGTCTACGTTGATGATATCATCTTCGGGTCAACAAATGAAGCCTATTGCAAGGAATTTGGTGACTTGATGTCGAATGAGTTTGAAATGTCCATGATTGGCGAGCTCACATTCTTCCTAGGCTTCCAAGTCAAGCAATTGAAGGAGGGGACTTTTATATCTCAAGAGAAGTACACAAAAGACCTCCTCAAGCGCTTCAACATGGATGATTGCAAGCCTATCAAGACTCCAATGCCAACAAATGGACATCTCGACCTAGATGTGGGAGGTAACCCAGTTGATCAAACTCTGTACCGTTCTATGATTGGTAGCTTGTTATATTTGACCGCATCTAGGCCCGACATCATGTTTAGTGTGTGCATGTGTGCTTGTTTTCAAGCGAATCCTAGGGAATCACACCTCATAGCCGTGAAGAGAATCCTTAGGTACCTAAAGCACACCTCAAGCATTGGCCTTTGGTATCCCAAAGGAGCTAACTTCCAACTCGTTGGGTATTCTGATTCGGATTACGCGGGTTGCAAAGTAGATAGAAAAAGCACATCCGGAGGGTGCCATTTGCTTGGGAGATCACTAGTTTCTTGGAGTTCAAAAAAGCAAAATAGTGTGGCTTTGTCTACCGCCGAGGCAGAATACATAGCCGTGGGTGCTTGTTGTGCACAAATCCTTTATATGAAACAAGCCCTTTTAGACTATGGTGTAGTTCTAGAAAGGGTACCTTTGTTGTGTGACAATGAGAGCGCGGTTAAGCTTGCTAACAACCTGGTTCAACACTCTCGCACCAAGCACATAGATATTCTCCATCACTTTCTTAGAGACCATGTTTCAAAGAAAGACATATCCTTAGAGGGAGTTAGAACTGTGGTGGTATAAACCCAGGTACCCTCATGGCTAGACTTGGGCTGCTTCAGGAAGGCCGGCCCAACTCACTGTGAAGGTTCGTTTCGTTAAGGCCCAGCTGATCGGGCAAGCGGCCCAGCTGGTCGGATGACGGCACGGGAGCCTCCTCAGGATCAGAAAGCAAGGAAGCGTAGTCGGTTGGGAAAGATATCGTGTCCTTCACGATATGGACTTGTAATCGACTAGGTTTCCTTATTGTATCATGAGATCCGATCTTCTAAAGATCTGTAACCCTGCTCCCTGTGGCTATATAAGGCGAGCAGGGACCCCCTCTAAAAAACACATTCATCAATATACAGAGTAGATAACTCGACGCAGGACGTAGGGTATTACGTTGAAACTCGGCGGCCCGAACTTGGATAAACCCCGGTGTTCATCTAGTTTCGTTCCTGTGTCACGTCCGGATCGTCGTTCTACGCGCCTTCCCCACTAATCTACCACCTCGGGGCATACCCCTAGGTGGGCTATCGACCATATTTCGTCGACAGCTGGCGCCCACCATGGGGAGTGTGCATGCGAACGTCATGACGACTCGGATGGTTTCTTTCCCGATTTCCATGGATCTTCCGGCGGGCTTGACGTTCACCGTCGGGTCTTTTTCGTGGGTCACCGGAGGTGACCTAGTCGTCGGAAGCATGGAGACGCCCCAAGCATCCCAACTACTAGGAGCACCGACGTCGAGATCGGAGCCCCCAAACAAAACGGCGCTTCCCCTCTACCGAGGGCGGCGCATCGACAACTCCGACCTGATCGAATCCATCGATCGGGTCACGACGGGCATTGCCGAAATTCTCGCTTTGGCAGGCTCGATCGGAGATTGTTTGCCTCAGCACGAGTACAACGAAGAAGAGTGGCAACAACCTCGACGACCGGCTCGTGCTAGGAGACATGCACAACCTCAAACCGGTCTGGTCATCACTTCCACCCATGCGGGTCGTTCCACCCTATTTTGCCCTCCCCAGAAGTCTAAACCGAGCAAGACGAAGCAGTTGTCCAATCTCAAGCAATCTGGCGGCAATGTTTGCATGGCAATTTTAACCTCCGCTCCTGCATCAAATGATGGATCGACCAGATCCAACTCACCAGATCGGTCGCCGGATTATCCTCCGGGTTTCGGGCCCCTCCCGCGTTATGAGGGCTCAGTATTCGCTATAAGCCATGATGAGCCGACCGTGGATGGGGAAACAGATGAGGTCAAAACCCAGCGTTTAGCGAGAAACGTTGACAGAGCTACTCGGAGAGCAGCTGAGGCTAATGGTGGACAGCGCTTACAGCGAAACCTATACGATGCATTCGACATGTGCGATAACCATCAAGTCCACAGAACCCCTCAAGCTAATCTTGCCATGGCGATGAACCTAGTCGAGAATCTCCCGGTGACACCACAGCTCGAGCAACTCGGTGCGTATTTAAAGGCGTCTCTACTACAAGTCCAAGACCAGGCGGTAGCACCATCTCACGCCGCTCCCACCGGATCTAGAAGAAGTCGCAGGGATCTGGACCCTTGCCCAGAGGCTAGCAGTAATCAGGATCGCCGCAACGATCACAATAATCGAAGAGGCGGCCAAGACGACGGAACCGACCAGCGTGCCAGGAATCCAAGTGTCGGGCCCCGGGACTTGCGCGACCACATCACTGAAAGGTCCGATCTACGCAACCACATCGAGGGTTCTAAAGACACAAGGCTCCGTCAAGAGATGGAAAGACGTAACCAATGGGATCGCGAGCACGACCTCCTAGACTAAACCCTCACTGGTCCTAGACAGTTTACGAAAAGGCTCCGGTCTGTCATTTGGCCAAGGGGCTTCAAGATCCATGACCTGAGGTCGTACGATGGAAAGGCAGATCCTCGTCAATGGATCATGCTATATGAAACTGCAGTACGGGCAGCCGGAGGAGGAGGAGACGTCATGGCCAACTATTTGCCCGTGGTCCTTAATCAAGCTGCAAGCCAGTGGCTCCTGAGCCTCCCCCCCGACTCCATTGACAGTTGGTCCGACCTGAAAAAGGCATTCATATCTAACTTCAAAGCTACCTGTCAGCAGCCTGCCAGCAAATATGACCTAGAGCGCGTCAAAGACCGCCCTAGCGAGCTGTTACGAGAATACATCCGCCATTTCTCTGATGCTCGAATCCGGGTAGCCAACGTTACTGACGACGAATCTATCTCGGCTTTCATCAGAGGATTACATCATCATGAAGGGCTTAGGAATAAGCTGTTGCGCAAGGAACCAAGAACGGTCGAAGAACTACTTAATATAGCTCAGAGTTGGGCTCGGGCGAAAGAATATAATACACAGCTTGCGGACGACCGCCGAGACCAGAGGCCTCGGCACGACGACCTCCAACGAAATAATTACCATAGCGACCGCCGCGACGAAACCCACGATGATCATCGTGAAAGGTTTAGGGATAACCGCCGCCCTAACCGAAGGATCGACAGCCGAGATGAAAGAAGAAGACAACCAAACCCTGGTCGAGCACCGGGTAACGAGGTTAATAACGCCAAGACTGGAGGCAAGCGCAACTACGATTCAGCTTACTCCAAGATCTTGAAGCAAGATTGCCCGGCACACCCTGGCGTAGGACACACGATGGAGGAATGCAGGGGGTTCAAAGCCATATTCCGCAATGGCTTGAAGAAACAACGCCTCGACACCAAGGATGACCCTCCAAAGCGACGCGAGAGAAAAGGTCCTCACGAAGATGATGAAGACGACCAGGACCCAAGAAGAAACCCGAAGCACGGAGGCTTCAGAGAAGCCGAGAAGTCTGTACGAACCATATTCGGTGGGAAGGCAATCCTGGCCGACAAAAGGGTCCGCAAGCTAATTGAGCGTGCAGTCTACTCCGTTGACCGAGTTGACGAAAGGATATCGGATCCCAACTACCTGGCCTGGTCACACCAAGAAATTTTGTTCAGCAGAGCTGATCAGTGGGCCAGAGTGCCTGAGCCTGGTCGTTTCCCGCTTGTTGTTGACCCGACTGTTAACGGGGTACGATTCGAGAGAGTGTTGGTCGATGGTGGCAGCTCCCTTGACATATTATTCAAACACGCGCTACCGGAGCTTGGCATCAAGATAAGTGACTTAGAACCTTATGACGCTCCTTTTTGGGGGATCCTACCGTCCCAGGCTTCCCAGCCTTTGGGTCAAATCACCCTACCAGTCCTGTTTGGCATGAAGGAACGCCACCGCATCTGCTACATCAATTTTATCGTAGCAGACTTTGAAGGGTCTTATCATGCATTGTTAGGCCGACCGGCCCTGGCAAAGTTCATGGCGGTTTTGCATTACACCTACTTACTGCTCAAAATGCCATCTGAGAACGGCGTTTTAAGCATAAGGGGAGGCATCTCCACGGCCTATGAATGTGAGAAGGAAAGCTTCGCTACTGCTCAAGCTCATGACCTCTCAATCCGCATGGAGGAAACACGCGTGGACGTGGTAAAAGTGGTTCGAGAAGACCAGTCTATCCTGATCAAAGAAGCTAAGCGCGCGGCAACCAGGAGCAAGGATTTCAAGGAGGTGGAGCTGGTCGAAGGAGATACAAGCAAAACGGCACGCATTGGGGTCGACCTTGACCCCAAATAGGAAGACGCGCTCATCAGCTTCCTGAGGGAGAACGTAAGCGTTTTCGCGTGGAAACCCGCGGATATGCCCGGTGTACCTCGAGAGCTGGTCGAGCACTCCTTAGACGTTTCGAAGACCGCCAAGCCAGTCAAGCAGAAGTTACGACGGTTCGCTCACGACAAAAAGGAGGCTATTAGGGTAGAAATCACCCGGCTTTTAGTTGCCGGGTTTATAAAAGAAGTGTATCATCCGGAATGGCTTGCCAACCCGGTTTTAGTCCAAAAGAAGAATAAAGAATGGAAAATGTGCGTTGATTATACCGATCTTAACAAACACTGCCCTAAAGACTCCTTTGCTTTACCCCGCATCGACGAGCTCGTCGACTCCACGGCTGGGTGCGAGCTTCTGTCCTTCCTAGATTGTTATTCTGGATACCACCAAATTTCTCTGAGAGAAAAAGACCAGCCCAAAACGTCTTTCATTACCCCTTTTGGGACATATTGCTACACAATGATGTCTTTCGGCCTCAAAAACGCAGGGGCCACTTACCAAAGGGCGATTCAAAAATGCCTAGACGAGGAAATTCGAGCGGAGCTCGTAGCAGCTTATGTCGACGATATCGTCGTAAAAACAAAGCGGACCCCTACATTAGTAGACGACCTACGCGCAACTTTCACAGCGCTGAATAAATTCCAGTGGAAGCTCAACCCTAAAAAATGTACCTTCGGGGTCTCGTCCGGTATCCTGCTAGGCAACATAGTAAGCAAAGACGGCCTAAGGCCTAACCCAGAAAAAATCCAGGCTGTACTAAAAATGAAGCCTCCAAAAAATGTCAAAGATGTCCAAAAGTTGACTGGATGCATGGCCGCTCTAAGCCGTTACATCTCACGTCTAGGAGAAAAAGGCCTTCCATTTTTTAGGTTACTCAAAGCTTCCGAGAAGTTTGAGTGGTCGGAAGAAGCCGAAATCGCCTTTCAAGGGCTCAAGCAATTTCTTACAACTCCACCTCTGCTAGCCGCACCAATTGACGGTGAAACTTTGCTAGTTTATATAGCGGCTACTGATCGGGTTGTAAGCACCGTCGTGGTCGTGGAACAAGAAGAAGAAGGGCACGCGTACAAGGTGCAATGTCCGGTCTATTACATTAGTGAGGTACTCAAAGATTCAAAATCAAGGTATCCACAGGTGCAAAAATTGTTATATGCAATATTAATCACCTCCCGCAAACTGTGACATTATTTTGACTACTACTCTATCGCGGTGGTTACTGAGTACCCACTGGGAGATATTTTGCGTAACAAGGATGCCAATGGTCGTATAGTAAAATGGGCTCTGGAGTTAGCCCCTTTTTTCCTTGAGTTTTGCAGTGGCACCTCCATTAAATCCCAGGTGCTCGTTGACTTCGTCGTCGAATGGACCGACATGACAACCCCAATCCTTCCGACCAGCACCGAGCACTCGGTAATGTACTTCGATGGGTCGTTAAACCTCGAGGGCGCAGGAGCCGGGGTATACTTTATTTCACCTTCCGGAGACATGCTGAGCTATGTCCTCCAGATCCATTTTATAGCATCCAACAACGCAGCAGAATACGAAGCCTGCCTGCACGGCCTTCGAATTGTGATCGAGCTCGGAGTTAAAAGGCTAGAAGTCTTTGACGACTCTGCCCTGGTCATTAACCAAGTCAACAAAGATTGGGACGTCACCAACGAAAAGATGGACGCCTACGTTGCCCAGATAAGAAAACTCGAGGGAAAGTTTTATGGTCTTCAATTCCAGCACATCGTAAGAGCAGACAATCAAGTCGCCGATGCTCTCTCCAAAATAGGTTCATCCAGGGCTCAGATCCCTGACGGAGAAGATCAATTGGCGGATATCTTCACAAAACCCCTAGATGAGAACACCCTTTGTAGATTGTGAAGTGAGCTTAATGTGCTTGATCTAAGTAACTTTGTCAAAAGGTGAAAGGGGGTTGTCTTTGCATTGCATTGTATCATATGCCATGTTTAAATTATGCTATGCACATAGGCTTGTCAGACGTGGTTAAGATAACCGCCCTAGAAAGCGTGTGAAGAAGCTTACCCATGAGCAAACTTGACAAGCAACCTAGATTCAAATTCTGTATTACATTGCATATGCATGTGTGTTGCTTTGTCTTTCCTTTTTTTTGGTTAAGCTTTGAGCAACCGCTGTGTTCGTCCACCGCTAGGGGGAGCATTTGAGGCTCCTAATGGTTAAGACCCCTAGTTTTGGTGGCCACATGTTGTCTCCTCGGGATTTATCGCCTATCTTACCTAAAAATGATATGTAGCCTATGGCAAAAAATTTACAAAATTGAGGGTTTATGCGAGGATGCTCATACTAGGTTCCAACTGGTGTTTATTTGCCTCTTATTTGAGTTGGAACTTGGTTGGGAGAGGGATCTGCAACGGAGATCTTCGAAACTGCCCAAAACGCTGCATCGGACGCTGGCCCCAGCGTCCGATGCCTGCATTGTAGGCAGCCCCGGCTGAAATAGTGATCTATCAGCGTCCGTTGTGTCACCAACAGAGCGTCCGATGCCCCATCGGACGCTACCCAGCGTCCGATGCCAAGGCAAAGGACGCGTTTGTTGTGTTTTTGGCCGTTTTGAACCTCTCTGAGTGGACATCGGAGCGTCCGATGTGATCACATCGGCGCGTCCGATGCCCTTTTAAGCGGCGCAATGAGTTCTTCTATTGACAAACGGGTCCCACGTGTCACTCTTCACTCGCCGTTTTCCTCCGCGCCTCTCAGCCCGAGCTCGCGCCCGCCGCCGCCCAACCCTAACTCGAGCTCCACCTCATCGCCAGCCGCCGCGCTTGCCTGCAGCTCGCCCGCCGCCGCCCGTTGGGCTCCGCTGCACCCGCTCTTTCTTGCTCCTCGCAGTCGCGCGCGCCCGCAGCTCGGCCAACCGCCCGAGCCGCCAGACCCTCATCGGAGTTCCTCGCCGGAAAAGCTTGCCGGCGCCATCATCGACGTGTCCTTCACGCCCGAGCTCCTCCTCGTGCCCCACTCCATCTCCGGCGACTTCTCCCCAGAGGACAGAGCCGCCTCAGTGAACATCCACTCCTCCACATCTCATGCTCACTAGATGTTCGACGAAATGCCCAAAAGACCGTTCTCACTGTTTTTAACCCCGTTCTCGCCCAAATCTTGTGCAGTCCTCCTTGGCGTGATACGTGGGTGCCCGAACGTCGATTCTCATCTTGTGCTTGGGTCGTTTCGTCGGATCGTCAGGTAGCGAAGCCCTTTCCCATCTCATCTCTATATGCTTTGCTTTCGATAGGCCACACTCATCTCTAGTCTATGTATGTTCTTATATATAAATCTCGTCTACTCTTGCAGCGAGTCAGTGGCTCAGTGACAGCTTGGCAGTTGGGAAGTGACAGATAACCCGGGGCCAAGCCCGCGGGTAAGGATCGAGGCCAAGCCTTGCGAGTGTCAGCTTGTAAGTGTCAGGGGGAGTATCTGTCAATTGTGTTTCTTGTCAGCTGGTTGTTAGAGGATCTCAGTGTCAGTTGATATTTTTAGCGACAGTCCAGTCTTTCAGCGGCAGTATTTCTCTGTTCTTGTCAGCTATGCGCTGCAAGAACGTCGGCGGTGCTCCGGGGGACTCTCCTCCTCGTCCCCCCCTTCCGGTCAGAGGCTCGGGAAGGGGAAGTTGATCACGCGCCGGAAGCGCACCCGAGAGCAGCGCGAGGCCAATCAGGCATGTGAGGTTGCAGCCACTGCAGAGCGTGCTAAGCAGGGAGGCCGTGGTGGCGGCTTGAGGATCGAGGATCAGTTGTCGCCAGAGCAGCGCAGAGCAGTTGAGGAGGTCGAGCGTTTTCACCATTCGCCGACTGGCACGCTCATGGCTGCCGGTTGTCAGACGACGTTCACCTCACCAGGTGTCGAGCCCCAGAGCTCGCAGCAGGGCTAGGCAGAGGCCGAGGCAGCTGAGGCAGAGGCAGAGGCAGAGGAGGAGGTTCCTGAGGAGCTTCCCCGACGCCGGTCATCTCGTCGCTGGAGAGCGGTGCCACCCTAGCCCGATGTCCCTCTGCGGAGTGCACGTGCTCCCTCGAGGCGTCCGCCCCCGCAGATTCTGCGGCTAGATCTCCGTGCGGCCACTTGCTCGCAGATACAGACCCTCCGGCTAGTCCCAGTTGAGCAGTGGTTCCCGAGAGAGCGGCAGGAGCAGGCAGGGGCAGACTTCTTCACTGTCCTTTAGGAGGATTTTTATCAGGGATACAGGAACGCTGACATCTGCTTGCGTTCGCAGCGCGTCTGTCCCCTGGAGGCAGTGGTCATAGCAGCTGCAGAGCAGATCCACCCCATTCTCACATATCTACCCAATTTGGCAGACCTTCTGGGGTGGTCTGGCTCGTATATCGAGGATTGGGTATTCCAATTCTATGTGTCACTTTGGGTGCACCCTGACAGAGAGACCATAGAGTTTGCATTTCGGGGGGAGCACTATAGACTTTTTTCTTCTGAGATCCGGGATTGGTTTGGACTGCGACACTCTGAGACCCGGATCCACGACCTGTGCTACGACGGGACGGAGCCACCCCGCCGCCCTCATGGTGGTGCACAGCCGACGACAGACTTGGTCCACCCCTGTTTCACTGAGCCTTTCGGCGAGGGTTCGAGTTGCGCGCCTAGGGATCTCACCCCTACGACTCGGATCCTCAACGAGGTTCTTCGGTGGACCCTGCTTCCCAGGGTGGGCTTTTGAGAGGGGTTATCTCGTCTTCAGCTTTGGTTACTAGCTTACATGGTCAGACAGCAGGAGTTCGACGTCTGGGATGTCATCTTGTGCGAGATGGAGGACACCGTAGCAGAGGGCATCAAGGCCCGTAGGCAGCTACCGTATGCCCACTGGATTTCTTATATACTTTGGAAGGTAGCTACCACCACAGGATCTGACCCCGGGCAGACTCTCACCGGCTCCGCGACAGTCTTCCCTGAGTATAACATGAGTCAGCTGTTGGGACACGGTCGGGACCGCAGGCAGCAGGAGCAGCAGCGTCTGTCTAGCTCGAGGCAGCGTCCAGAGGTGCCAGAGTCCGCACAGGAGCAGGACGCGGCCGTCCGAGTCCTCGCAGAGCAGGAGCTCGCCGACCTAGAGGGTGAGGACGCCTACGTGGCTGAGGACCCCACCGATAGCTCAGACGAGGACTACCAGCTCCCGCCTCGCCTTCAGCCTCGTTCTCACGACACTGAGGCCGGGTCGTCTGGTACTGCTTCCTCCGATCCAGCGCTTCTTGCGATTCTCTCTCGGATGGAGGAGCAGCAGCGGACCGTGACACAGGATGTCCAGCTCCTAGCCCAGGAGCAGCAGCGGTTAGCTCAGCAGCAGGCACTAGCTCAGCAGCAAGCACAGGAGCGCTCAGATGCCCTGCAGCGCCAGATGATGGAGCTTCAGCAGCAGACCTTGAGCTTCATGGAGAGGATCATGAGTGGTCCTCCACAGTGGCAGTGGCAGCAGCCTCCTCAGCAGCAGCAGCTTCAGTGGCAGCACCCGGTCCCACCGCCACACCAGCAGTACAGTCAGCAGCCCCAGCTCTCAGGCCCGGGTCCCTCCCAGTTCACCACCTTTACCACTCCGCCTGGAGGGGCCTCGGTGTTCAGTACGCTTCACATTGGTTTCACGCAACGTCCGACAGAGTCTCTATTCACGACGACCACCACAGTGACGTGGGACTTGTCTGCTAGCTTTAGTGAGCTAACTGGGTTTCCCACGCCTAATCTTCAGGGCCTAGTTCAAACGCCGACGACTCCGATGACTTCCACCACTGAGACTCTTCCGAGTCCCGTCGCGTCCTCAGAGCAAACTGAGCCTGTCCAGTCAGAGACGACCACGACTGTTCACCCTGAGTTATCTACGATACACGAGCTTCCGCACTCCGACACTCAGGTTGACACAGCTACAGAGACTGCGACAGAGCCAGAGCAGACAGAGCAAGCAGAGCAGTCAGTGCCAGAGCCGACCCGGACCGCTTCACCGCAGCTTCCAGCTCCAGAGGGTCAGCAGGCTACCGGCGACTCTTCTTCAGACTCTGAGGCTATCTTACAGCAGTTTGAGTTCACCCAGCGCTCTCCAGAGACTGCACCTGACTCGTCTGCGCCACCTCCGCCCTCCGACGCTTAGTTTGGCGCTTGATGCCAAAGGGGGAGAGTGGGTCGAGTATAGCGATAGGGGGAGCGATGTGAGAGGATTTCAGATCTTTTGTTATGTTATGTTTCACATACGCTCTTTACATATCGCATCTTTTGCACATTATTATGTTTTTTATGTGTGCTATGGACCTTATGACATGTATGTGCTCACTATGATAAATTATATGTCATGTCATTTCGTTTCACTCGTCTACTTGCGCTTAATTCTCACTTGTTATGTATTCGAGCTCTTTACTCTTGCACTTGCTATTCACTCTAACTTGTTGAGTGCAGGATGTTGGCATGATATGTATGAGCTTGCCTCGAATCATTTTCTCTTATTCATCGCAAGTTCATACATGTCATGATTTGAAAACCTCTTCTCTCTATACTCGAGGTCGTGTTGTCATCAATCACCAAAAAGGGGGAGATTGAACGCATCTTGACCCCTAGTGGGTTTCGGTGATTGGATGAAACACAAGATTACTGTGACTAACGTGTGTTTTGCAGAAACAGGGATGAGTTAGGTCACGGTAATGGCGACGATACGGGCATATGGAGTTCATGTCCCCTGGTGATGAAAATCGTTTCGGTTTTCAAAGGACGGACGACAAAGACGGTGGTAGGCTAGGCTAAGTGTCACATGGTGTTGGAGGACACCTAGGTAGTCTTAGGTCTTTGTTTTTCCTTTGGCCGTACTATAAAGGGGAGCGTGAATCAGTAGCTTGACCTAGATGAGTCTATTGAGGTAGGTGTGGTGCACACTTGTTATTTCATAGCCCTAGGTAGCTCAGAGAGATGCCTTTTGTCGTGAGGATGAAAAGTCGTTAAGGCCGCGTCGCGATCCGAGCTGGTTTTGCCCTTGAAAAGGGCATCGGGCGCTGGCCTGGTGGGCATCGGACGCGTCCGATGCTCACTCAGACTAGGGTTTAGTCTGGTGCATGGCATCGGACGCGCCGATGTTACCACATTGGATGCGCCTGTGCCACTGTTCACTTGCGAGTGAACTTGAGCCTGCATCGGACACTGGCATCGGACGCTGAGGGACAGCGTCCGATGTCCATGCAGGGAGGTTCTAGAGAGGGTAAAATCACAACGGACATGTCCGTTGTGATGGCATCGAACGCTGCCCAGAGTAAGATGCTCCTTTAAGTTGTCTGACAGGTGGTATAGTCGACCATTGGTCGAGGTCATCGGAGCGTCCGATGCTAGGCATCGGAGCGTTTGATGCCCCCGCAGAAACACCTGTTTGGTGCTCTTTTGGATGACCGGTTGGGGGAGTATTTATACTCCTCCCCCTCCTCCATTAGAGTGTTCTTGCCACTTTCCTCTGCTGAGAAACACATTGTGAGTGTGAGAAAGAGTAAGAGCCCTAGTGAGGTTGAGAGAATTGCTAATTGTGAGAATTAGTGACCTCCTATTGAGAATTGAGTAGCAAGTGTGCATCCATCCATCTCTTTGGCCTTGTCTTGGTCAAGTGAGAGTTCTAGCTTGTTACTCTTGGTGACCGGCATCACCTAGATGGCTTGGTGGTGATCGAAGAGCTTGGTGATCATCCGGAGGCTTTGTGGATGACCCAAGTCAAGTTGTGACCGGTAGCGAGCGATTCACCGGCTGGAGTGGCGAAGAATCAGCTCGTAGTGAGCACTTGATCCTTGCGCGGATCAAGGGGGAGCGATACCCTTGTGAGGGTGCTCCAACGAGGACTAGGGGGTGTGCCGACACCTCGATACCTCGGCAAAAGATCGTCTTGTCATCTCTACTCCTTTACTTACGCATTTACCTTTGAGCAATTCAATTCCGCAATATATTTGTTGTTCATTCTTTATTGAATTGCTTTGCTAGAGTAGGAGTGGCATAGACATTGTCTTTTGTGCGGTAGAATAGAAAGAAACACACTTCTAGGCACAAGGGGTTAATTGGGCTTAATAGGTTTTAATTCTTGCTAAAGTTTTAGAAAAGCCCAATTCACCCCCCCTCTTGGGCATCTTGATCCTTTCACATATCTTATGTCTAGAAGATGATATTGTTGTAATCATGTAAAGTTTGTTATATTATGGATAATCCTTCCATGGGTTAAGAAACTCCACATTTTTGTCAAAATGTATTCAAATGTCGCATCTTATCAGTCATGTTATAAAAACAATGCACATAATATCAACCCTATCATGTCCAATGTGCTTAAGGCTAGAGAAGAATGAATAAAGTTTTGGTTATGTTGGTGTTTTCCTCCGGCAGATATCAATTTCATGCACTTGATCTTTCCCTTATCCTTATGAACACAACAAAGTGTGGGGAGTCAATCTTCGCTAATTTCTACAAGTGAAAGTTCTAAATCAGTAACAATGATGCACAATGAACAAAGATGTTGCCAACTTCCACTACCAATGCTTCACTTCAAAATGTTGGTTTGACATTTCCTCCCATCTTTTTGGTTCATTTGTGATTCTTCGACATGCTCTTATGCAATCTAAAATGAACCAAGTCCACACTTTGATTAATTTTTTTGAAAAGTGACATGTTTATACATTGATGAGATAGAGGCTTGCATAAAGATTGTTCCACAGACACATACTTATGCTTGTGGGAAAAAAATTATAGGACAATCATATTAACAAAGTTGTTGACGAGTGTGATATAGTTCTGGCTTAGATTTCCTACCAGTTCTAATCAAAGGTGCTTGGAGATTTGCTTTTGATAAAATTGTCATAAAACCATAATGTCACAAACTCCTCAATGGTGAGAAATTCCTACCAAAGTCATACATAGGATAAAAACTTTCTACATACGCTGCTTGTTGCCAAATTGAGTTTGGTCAAACCTTTTGACCGTTCTTGAGAAACTTATCATTCTCCCATGATCAAAATCATGTACATGCCACATATATCTACCGCTCTTACACTAGAAGTATGCAACAACATGTTTTCCATCCATAAAAATGTAATCGAAGTTCTTATTATAACCTCTTTTGAAAGTTCTATTGTAGAAAAGAGGCATGTGCTATGCAAAAGTAAAAAAAAGTACTGAAAAATGGACAACTGTTCGAAATATCAAAAAAGGAAAAACAATGGGTACTTCAATGCCCGCCAAGAAAAAAAGAGACGGTCCATGTTCTCTATGTCTTGCAAAAGTTTTCAAAGTTTCAACAAGAGAGGTATGTTTTTTAAGAGCATAATTAGCCACCATATAAATCCACACACATGAACATCTTGATCTAAGAGTGTGACATTTTTTCCTTAGATCCTTGTTTTGACTTTACAATATATGCAATGCAAGTATGACTTCATGTTTATTCCTACCTGAGCTCCACATAAACCTTTTTATAGGATAAAACAAAAGAAGACACAACAATGTTATGCCTTGGTAAGGAACCATACACCATCGAGCGATTTGAGAGTACCATTTGAGGAGTATAAGTGAACTATGCTTTTCTTTTGAAAACCTTAGAAACACTCCAAGTCACTAAGATATGGATTTGGGAAGATAACTTCACTTCGAGAGTTGTTTTGCTTTCGACCGCTTAAGGATATATGTTAGACAGTGCCACATATCCCACTATGTAGGGAATGTTTTGGAATAAGTTTTTTGTATTAGCTGTATTCTTAAGATGTTATGATCATGATTACTTTTATCTTTAACCTTTACTCGAGGACGAGCAAAGAGCAAGTGTGGGGGAACTTGTTGATGATCACTAACATCAATTATAAACTGTCAACATAACTTGAATAAGGGCATTAAAAACAATTATCAACATAGACATAGGGGTTTGAACTAACGAGTTCCATGAGTTTGGTTGTTCTCACTTGTTTTGTAGGATATTTGATTTTTCATAGTATAAAGACATCTCAAGTGATGAATTGGAGATTACCATTATGAAGAACTTGTTGAGATGATACAAACAAACATATCATTTGCTATATTTGGAGTCTTGGTGGAAAAGATATCAAATTCGTAGTGAAACTGATGTGGGAAGGTTCCAGAAGAGTTTAGAAGGCAACCCACTGCGCTGGGGGTTGAGTGGCTGCTAGGTGGGGCTGGCCGCCCCTATGGGCCCACCAATTAGTCTTTGCTTCATATGTCAGTTGTCTACTGCCTTAAGGTTCACATCTAAGCCCTTGATTAAGGTCGGTTTGATCCGAGGGCTGTGGTGGCTCCCTCATCCCTTTATATATCAGCCCCTGCCTCCCTCCCTGAGGCATCCCCAAAATCCTAATTCATATTTTAGTTGGGATCCATTTGATATGTCCTATTACGGATCATAGTCCCATGGAGATCAACACACCAGGGAGAATAGGGCTAGACTCTCCAATGTAGTAGATTGGTAGCTCAGGAGTAAGGGTCGCGTTGGTTTTGGATCTAGTCTTGGGGGCTAAGGAAAGCTATGTATTCACTTCTATGTCTTGTAAGACTTACTATTTCTATCTACATGTCTATAATTACTTTATATCTTGTTTAGTTAAGTTTATCTTTACTTTTGTGCATGGGTTCATAGAGCGCTTAGCCAGCTATAGTTTATCGATTGACTAAGTAGCCTAGTCTCGTGTAAGCATGATGCTTATATGATTCTCTGTCTGTGAGTACACCCTGTTCCCTGGTTGTGTAGTAGTAGAAGGAGGTGACAGCCCCGTCTATTCTTTATAGTCCACACCGAATTGAGCAGGTTCTTAAATTATAGGACCGTAGTCATGTCGGCAGAGTTATCTATTAGCGATGCTCTATTGTCTAAGCGGCTTTCCAAAGTGCACACAAGTAGATTTAGTCTTAGCAATAGTTGGGTGTTTATACTTTGACCATGTGGTAAGAATATCGTAGGAATCTATCTCACACATTGTTCTCCTGAGTTAACTAGTATACTTTATCTTAGTGATCTATCCCCTGAGTGTTATATATTATACTTGACTCTTATTATTATCATATATCCCTAGTTCATTCTGGTTTGTATGTTAATTAGTAGATACATGATAAGTTAATCATTAACTTCTTTAACCATTGGTTCTCTGTGGTAAAATATAAATAATGATACCTAGGTTACTCCCGGTAAAATGCTACTCTCGTATTCTATGTGCTTATAGAATCCTTCATATTCTATTTGCACTTAATAAATACCAACATTCCTCCAGTGCACGGACAATACTCTCATTGTTGTTCGTTGGGAGGCATCAGATATGGCCAACCTCAAGCACTTGTTGGACATGTTCGCAAATACCACTGGGCCAAGGATAAATTACAACAAGAGAATGACAATTCTGATACACATGGCTGAAGATTCAGTGCAACACTATATATCCTTGCTTGAATGATGGATGCAAAAGGGACAGTTTCCCCAGGTGTACCTTGTACTGCCTCTCTCAGTACATAAGCTCCCTACATCAGCGTTCAACAATTTTAATGACAAGATGACAAATATTTAGTAGGATGGCAAGCCTCCTTACTCAATTCCATGGGGCGCACAGTCTTATGAACTCTATTCTTGATTCACAACTTGTGTATGCCATGAGTGCTCTGTTCATCCTAGTTAGTGCAATGAAAGTTGTGGATCACTGACGTCATTGTTTTCTTTGGAACAATGATAACAACTCCACAACTCCAAGTCTTGTAGCTTCGGAGTGTGTATGTTTATCCAATGAATAGGGTGGTCTGAATATTAGAAACCTTGGAGTCCAAAATATTTGCTTACTTCTGAAGCTCCTGCACCATTTATATTGCTCCTAGGAATCTGCTTGGGCTAGCTGGGTCAAACATTGTGCCTCTCTAGTTTCACTTAATGGTGAGTTGTCTGGAGAGCATTGGAATGTCCTATGCTCATTGTTGCTGATGTACCAAGTAATCACAATGGTTGATCTTAGAGATGGCCGTGACACCTTGAAAGGTCAAGATGGCGGACTAGAGGGGGGTGAATAGTCCTTTTAAAATTAAACGTAGCGGCTAACCGAAATAAATGCGGAATTAAAACTATCGGTCTAGCCAAGACTACACCCCTCTACTTATACTCTATGACACCTTACAAAAGATCCTAAACAAAGCAAATAAGGTGTCGGGCTAGCTAGAGCTCACCTAATCAATTCTAGAAGCAAGGTCACACAAACCTATGCAACTAGTACTTCAAACATGGGGGAGCTCCTACACAATCTAGTAAGCATAGCACAAAGCCTAAGCTCACTAGCAATGCTCAATAACAAGGCTACACAAGCCAAATTAGAGAGCTCAACTTAGCTACACAAACTAAGCAACTAAACACTAGCACAAGAGTAAGTATTGCAATACAAGCTAGTGTAAAGAACAGGCAGTCGGTACTACCGGGCTGCTAGGCCGGTACTACCGACACCAATACTACTGGGCTGCTAGGTCGGTACCACCGAGCACCTGCAAGAAGCTACGAAATCGAAGTGGGTGAGATGCAATCTCAGATCTAGCAATTACCCCACTTCCCTAGATGATGTAGAGGACGATTGTAGCTTCCCCAAGTCTTGGTTCCTTGCCAAAAAGTAGATCGAGCCTTTCCAACCTAAGATAGAGTGATGGAGAGAGGAAGAACACAAGAACAAGCGTAATATGCAAGGAAACAAGAACAATAAGAGCAACAAGGGACGGGGACACAAGATTTTATCCCGAGGTTCACTTGGTTGCCACTAAGCTAGTCCCCGTTGAAGCAAGCCCAAGGTTGACGCCGATCCTCTTGCTAGTGGTGACACTAAGCCACACTCTCCACGATGGAGTGCTCACCAAGAGCTCTAGCTTTTGATCCGGCCGGACCACTTGGCGCTCTTCACGCCTCTTTCCACTAGAGTTGCTCTTCGTGATCTCCCGCGGGGCGAGCACAATGCCCCTCACAAAGCTTCTCCGGAGCCACGCACAATCTTCACGCGGGCTTCACGAAGGAGACACGCACCAAGTCGTCTAGGAGGTGGCAATCTCCAAAAGTAATAAGCACCACCGGCTTGCAACTCAAACACCTAGTGCCAACTCTTGCAATCTCTCATGCACTGCACTAGAATCGCTCTCTCACACAATCGGATATGCACTAATAAGCATATGTGAGTTAGAGGGCTCCTAAGCACTTCCCAACCATGGACACAAAGTCCCTACGGTGCTCAACCTTTGCCAAGGGCCGGCCACCCCTCTATTTATAGAGGGGAGCCACCAACTAGCCGTTTTCCCCGAGCTCACACGGCCACGGTCGGTACTACCGACTAAAGGGCCGGTACTACTAGCGGTCAATATGACCGTTAGGACAGCCTTCCTAACACAGTCGGTAGTAGGGTCGGTAGTACCGACCACTATAGCGGTACTACCAGTAGGCCAAATCTAGATCTACACAGAACGCCTCCAAACTTCCTCCAAACCTCGGTACTACCGACCACAAGGGTCGGTACTATCGGGGGCTGGTACTACCGGCCTTATGGCGGTAATACCTTTAGGCCAAAAATGGCCCAACACAGAGAACATGCGATCTGCTCACCGAGGGGTCGGTACTACCGACTTCAGCAACCTGACCTCCGCGCTAAAACGGCCATAACTTTTAGCTCCGAACTCCGATTTTGATGATCTTGGACATTTTCGAAAGCTTATTCAGAGGGCTACACAACCCGCATAAATATAAGATCCAAAGCACAAAGGATTAGTACAGTTTTCCAATCCAAGATCCATCGCTTCACTTTTTCAACCAAAGCTTTCTCCGAAACTTCTCCAAACTTCTTCTCCTTTGCAAATGTGCCAACACCACCAAGTGTATACAACCTTGTGCATGTGTGTTAGCATTTTCACAAACATTTTTTAAAGGATTTTCACTTGCTCTCACCACGCCACTCGATCCTAGTAACAACACAATGTTAGATCGCTCAAGTGGCACTAGATGACCAATATGCAAACAAGTTTGCTCCTCTTAATAATACGGCCATCTATACTAAACCCGGTCATCAACTTCTCTACACACCTATGACCGGTGAAATGAAATGCCCTACAAATATACCTTTGCCTTGCGCATTCCATAACATCTCCTTCGGTGTTGATGCAACACATGTACCAACCTATCATCAAATGATATGATCCACTTCATATCTTCACATGGCCTCCATGGTCCATCGATCTTGACCTCACTTGCTCTTCATCATTGCTTCAGTCCTTCGGCGCCAAGTCTTTGCTCAAGCCTCCCGACACTAGCTCGGTACCAACGGCTTCAAAGCCTCCAACTTGCCCTTCACCTTCGTAACCGGTCCATCAAGCCAAGTCTTGCCTTGATCTTCACCATCTTAGCCACATGACTCCATGTCATGTCACATATGAAATAAGCTCTTTCATCTCATGTGTGAGCCTTTGCAACATCTTCCAAGCCATTTCACCTCTATGGCATATGTTGCTCACACATGATCACCTGTGGACTAATCACCTGTGTATCTCACATAAACACCATTAGTCCACCTAAAGTTGTCACTCAATTACCAAAACCAAACTAGGACCTTTCCCACCTCATTTTGGTATGATGCTTAGTCTAGAGAGGATGCATTGGCTGATCATTTCCTGGTGTTGCATAGTCACTGCCAGAAAAAGTAGTTATATGTTGCCTAAGTCTATTCTTCAAGCAAATGTAGAAATGGAGCAATTACATAACATTGTCAACCAAGTCGTTCTCTCCAATGCTAGGGATCAATGCTGAGGACCTTTTCGTCTTGGTCAAGGTAAATTGGACTCAGACAACATCTACCACCTGTTGCAATCCAATGATGCACCACCTCATCCTATTGCAAAGTTGTGCTCCCTGACAGTCCAATTCTTTGTTTGGCTCTTGGTGCATGGGAGGGTTCAATGCAAATACAACCTATTTTGCAAGAAAATTCTTGACTCCCCTATATGTGAAGTTTGCAAACAAACAAATGAAACGAGCGACCACATTGTCTTTGGTTGCCCCTTTGCAGAGGAGTTTTAGGCAAAGCTAGGGTTCCAACCACCACCAACACCAACTGATGGCTGCATCTTCAACATTGTCTGTCTAGGACAATACCCAAGCAAACATTTCTCAACCTTTGCTGCTATTTGCTATGCAACTAGGAAATGAAGGAATGCAATAATTTCAGAGGTGAGCACTGCTCACACCGGCACGTCTCCATACTAATGCACAATGATGCAAAACTTTGGAGGTTACGCTTGCCAAAGAAGGATAGAGGAATAGCTGGTGCTTGGTGCCAACTATTGTTCCTCTATGTAATCCATAATATTTAGAAATATAAATGATGTCGTAAGTGTTGATGGTCCTTAAACACCTGTTTTACAATCAACATTTTACCCTACAATTCACCAAAAAGGCATGAAATGTAGTCAAATAGGTTTCAAACTAACCGAATTCTACATGTCCATAGATTTCTATTTGAATGCAGGATTTGAGCCAAATTTGGATATTTGAACCACCAAAGGCCAAGCCCACTCAGTAGGGCCCAATTGGGCCTCAGGGGGGTGGCGCCCGCCACCCCTAGATGGCGCCCGCCACTTGAGTTGACCCAAATCCACTCCCTGCCACGTCACCGATCCGTGTGACCTCCCCAAGGCCAATTCCTGGCCCTTGGTCACTAGGTCGGTTGAATCGGACAGCTCGGGAGGCAAGTGATGCGGATCGTGCCCTGGATTGGACAAGAGGCGGTTAGGGTTTGAGCCACCGCCTTGGAGGAGTCCCTGGAGGCCGTAGGATCAATGACGGTGCATCCAACGGCTAGGGTGGTGGCGGCCGCCACCTAGGGCTGGCGCCCGCCACTAGGGTTTGCCCTAGGTCGGTTGGCTGCCCCCTATAAGTACCCCCCTCACTCCACAAGGCTATATATACCCCCCTGGAGGCATCACTTCAACACACACACAGAAGCAAGCAAGAGAAGCAAGAAAGCAAGTGAGAGCTAGGTTAGAAGCTCAGAGAGCTTAGGCAAGTAGGTTAGCTAGTAGAGAGAGCATAGCTCTAGTGCCCTCGCTGCAGCGCGGCTCTTAGTTTAGCACAGCTCAGCCCTGACCACTGGTATAGTAGCGTAGAGCTTGCTAAGAGAGAAGCGGGTGCGAGTGACTGGCATCGGAGATCAGTTGATTTCCCGGCGTCTCCGGTCTGGTTTGCTCTCTTATATCTCAGGTACACTTATCATTATTCCAATATTACTTTAGTATTACTTTCAGTATTACTTTATCAAGTGCCTTGAGTGTGACCTAGCTATCCTACAGTTCAATTCACTTAGCCATAGTAGTTAATCTCTAGTGATCTTAGTGTTTGATCTTTGCCAATAGGTTGCTTAGTTAGTTTAGTGTTTATCTTATTAAGTCAAGTATTTGCTCTGACGTCCGCAAGGGTGTCTCTATTCAAAGCTAGGGTAGAGATAGTTAGAATATAATTAAGCGTGGTGCTTAGTTATAGACTTACCTTCAGATACGGCTGACCCCCGGATAGCTGTGGTAGCAAGCAGGTGGTGACAGCCTTGTGCGCCTTGAATTCCACCACGTAGTTGGCCCAGTTTAACAGTAAGGCTCGTTGTGCTAGCGTTCAACCTAAGTCAGTGGTAAAGGCTCGTACGCCTCGATACTTGATAAGATAGGAATAAAACTTTACTTAACTTGGTGGCTTAATTGACATTTGCCTATCTTGCTTCGTAGTTATCTTGCTTCATAGTTATCTTGCTTCGTAGTTATCTAGGAGTAGTTAGTAGTAATTAGTTAGTTATCATTAGTTATCCTATTCCCCTTTTCTATCTATCCATCCACATTACCTTACCATCCATTTCATCCTTACCTATCCACCCATATATTCTTTCTAGCCTTTTCTCTTCTCTTCTCCTCTTTCCCTTTTCTTAATCTTCGACTCTCATCCCCTCCTTGACTCGACTCATACACCACCCTAGCCTTCCTTTGGGATCAAATAAATCGACATCTGGTACTCCCAGGGAAGTGCTACTACGATAGTTCTGTGCGCTTGCAGAATCTCCTCCTGGTAGATTGCATTCTCTCTAACTAGCTCCTACTAGTGTCGGGATTGACAACCCCATTTGACATTAGTAGATAACTGCTTTAGCTTCACTGGACTTGTTACAAGCATTTCTGGCGCCGTTGTCAGGGGTAGATTCCATAGTCTACTCCTAGTCACGACGTTGGCAAGTGTCAACAAGCATTTCTGGGCCGTTACCGGGGATAGTTGCCTAGCTCTATCTTTAGTGAAGTTAAGAACTACCAACAGTAAGCTTTCAAACTCTGATGGGCCCTAGGTCTTAGATCAATGAAATGAACTAACTAGGTGGGGAGCCTTTCCCCATTGACACTAAAAAACACATACAACCCACTTCTCATCTTTCTTTTCTTCTCTCTCTCCCATACAGCTTGCTTACAGTCCTTTACTATACTTGCTTTGTATTATAAAGCTAGCTCACCAATCGTTGGATCTTACACACTATTATATATGAAAGTCCACGCAGCTAGCATTCTACTACTACCACACTACCTCAGATCAAGCCTTCACAACCGGTTGGAAACCCCCATGAAAACCGGTTTCGAACCACAAGAACCAAAATGGTTGTGATGAGCCATCAGAATCACAACCGGTTCCCAGAAATTGACTGTCAATGAAATATGGTCGATAGTCTACCGAGGGGTATGCCCAAGGTAGTAGATTAGTTGGTGGAGGCGTGCGAGATGTCTACACAAGCGTAAACACGGGGACGAGAGATGGCAATTTAGACAGGTTTGGGCCGGCAAGTCGCCGTAATACCCTACGTCCTGTATTCTGGTGGTTGGTTTGTATTGCTGGGTTGGAATATGACGTGAGGTCTAATGGGATCTGATGAGATGAGGTCAGATGAGAGGGGGTCCCTGCTCGCCTTATATAGTCGAGGAGCAGGGTTACCATTGTCGAGTCCTTATCAGATTACAAACGGTTCCTTAAGGCAAGGAATCCGGATCTAACTCTAGGATCTTCCTTGGTGGGCAAAGCTTCGTGAGAGTCCCTGGTGAGCACGACAGCCTGGTCACATGCCACAGGGCCTTCGAGCTGGGCTGTCCTTGACGAAGGGGCCAAGTAGGTCCATGGGGTATACGGAGGTAATATCCCCACAGCTAGTCCCCGAGCACTTTGTATCCGTTGGCGATGCCGTCTTGAGCAGGCGAGGTCGATGTCGGGCAAGTAAGGCTCGCTAGAAGGATGTAAGGTGCTCAAGAAATTTTTTGAAGAGCTTTCTTCTGGTAAAGTGTATCCACTTGGAGCTTGCAGGACTATAAGGAACAACGAGGTCCTAGTAGAAGTCTGTGCAAGTCCAACTTGACGGAGCGTCCTTGAATTGTTAGAGAAAAAGAAAATACATTCACCACAAGGTGAAGTGTATCCACTTAGTCCACGAGCATGGTAGTAGGTGTTGAAAACACGTGGTGTCGAGCTTGTAGAGCATTTAGCAAGTGCCCCGATGAGTTGCCCAAAATTAGCACCCTGATCCGAACAGCATGGAGCGACTTGATGCACACCGGCGACGAGTGAAGGCCAAGACAATGAGCCTGGGCGACCGGTGAAGATCAGGTCAATGAACCTGGTCGGTGATGGGTTGATGAACCTACGACCTTCTGCTTAGGAAACAAAAGACAACGACGAATGATGGCGGCGGCGAGCGAAGATGGCGATGAATGATGGCGGCAGCGAGCGAAGACGACAACGAATGATGGCGGCGAGGAGTGAAGGCAGCGAGGAGCGAAGGCAACAACGAGCGAAGGCGAAGTCCCCGAGCCTGGTCGGCGAGGGGCAAAGGCCAGGTCGATGAACCTGGGTGACAACGGGTGAAGGCCGCGACAATCCTGGTCGACGACGAACGAAGGCGGCGTCGAGCTGGGTTGACGACGAGCGAAGGCGGCAACAAGCTCGGTCAGCAATGGGCGAAGACAACGACGAACGACGGCGGCGACGAGTGAAGGCGGCGATGAGCGACGGCGGTGAGGAGCGAAGGCGACGACGGGTGAAGGCGGCGACGAGCCCGGTCGGTGACGAACGAAGGCGGTGACGAGCCTAGTCAGAGACGAGTGAAGGCGACGACGAGTGATGGCGGCGATGAGTGACAGCGGCGAGCCTGGTCGATGACGAGCGAAGACGACGACGAGCGAAGACGACGACGATCGAAGGCGGCAACGAGCCAAGGCGACGACAAGCGAAGGCGGCGAGGAGCGAAGGCGACGACAGGTGAAGGCGGCGACAAGCCTGGTCGGCGATGAACGAAGACGGTGACGAGCTTAGTCGGAGACGAGTGAAGGCAACAACGGGCGAAGGCGGCGACGAGTGATGGCGGCGACGAGTGACGGCGGTGAGCCTGCTCGATGATGAGCGAAGACGACGACGAGCAAAGACGACGATGAGCGAAGGCGGCGACGAGCCCGGTCGGTGATGAGTGAAGGTGGCGATGAGTGACGGCGGCGAGGAGCAAAGGCGATGACGGGCGAAGGCAGCGACGAGCCCGGTCGGCGACGAACAAAGGCGGTGACGAGCCTGGTCGATGATGAGTGAAGGCGACAACGGGCGAAGGCGGCGACGAGTGATGGCGGCGACGAGTGACGGCGGCGAGCCTGGTCGATGACGAGCGAAGATGATGACAAGCGAAGGCGGCGACGAGCAATGGCGGCGACGAGCAACGGCGGCAACGAGCCCGGTCGGCAACAGGCGAAGACAACGACGAGCGAAGGCGGCGACGAGTGAAGGCAGTGATGTGCGACGGCGGCGACGAGCGAAGGCGACGATGAGCGAAGGCGGCAACGAGCCCGTCGGCGACGAACGAAGGCAGTGACGAGCCTGGTTGGTGATGGGCGAAGACGACGACGATCAAAGGTGGCGACGAGCGAAGTCGGCGACGAGCGAAGTCCCTGAGCCTGGACGGCGATGGGCAAAGGCGAAGTCCCTGAGCCTGGTCGGCGACGAATGAAGGCGAAATCCTCGGGCCTGGTCGGCGACGAGCAAAGGCGAAGTCCCCGGGCCTGGTCGGCGACGAGCGAAGGCGAAGTCCCCGAGCGTGATCGGCGACGAGCGAAGGCGAAGTTCCTGAAAAATAAATATGGAGAGCAGTAGTACATGATGATGTGCGAACAAAATATGGAGAAAAAACCAGTGACGAAGGATGACTGCAGCTTGACGAAGTCCTCGAGGCTGGGGTCGTCATGTCGACATGGAGCGTCTAGAGACGGAGCCAGCCGCGGAGGCCCTGGTCACCGATGTAGATCTTTTCGCTGTTGAGCAGCCATGGAGTGTAACATAGGAGAGTAGTCTGTAAATAGACTCTTGGGCGAATAGAGGCAAAACTTGTAGCGAGTCGGCGTGCTTTGCATATTCCCCAAATTCCGCAGACCCAATAGCCGTGAGCCGAAGCGATGAACAGTTCGGCCTTGGGTTATCCCATGATCCATAGCGTAGAGCGCGGAGCTCGTTTGCGCGTAGGAGTCAAGGGCGTCACCCAAGGAACCGCTGCTGGCATCCCATAGCGCAGAGGACAGACGCTCGTGCACGCGCAGGGAGGTACCATGGACAGGGTCTTTTCCGAGAGGCTCGATCATGGCGTGACCTGGGCGAATGGGGACCATTCATCGAGCGCGTGGGTAGCACAGATACAGGCACTGAGCGTGTAGCCTTAGAATTCTTAGCCTGAGTTAGCCTTTCCTTCATAGCGCAGAGGGCAGACGCTCATGCACGCGTAGAGAGGTCGGGACGTCACTCGGGAGAGCTGCTGGCCAACATAGCGCAGAGGGCAGGCGCTCATGCACGCGTTCGGTGGTGACAACAGCCCCAGCTCTGAGTTTTCGTCGGCGTCAGTCAGGCTGCTTGGAGACCGCATGGAGAACGAGCGTGTAACGACGCGTATATAGGCACTGGACGTATAGCCTTGGGGGTCTCAGCCCAAGCTTATCCTTCCCTTCGTAGTGCAGAGGGCAGACACTCATGCACACGTAGAGAGGTCAGGACGTCACTTGAGAGGACTACTAGCCACCATAGCGCAGAGGGCAGGCACTCATGCACGCGTCCGGCGGTGGCAGTAGCCCTGGCTCTAAAACTCCTTCAGCATCAGCCAGGCTGTTTGGAGAGATCGACGAGTCGTTTGGAGAGGTCGGCGAGTCGTTTGGAGAGGTCGGCAAGTCATTTGACGAAGACGGCAACGAGCCCGATTGATGATGCTGGTCGACGACGAGCGACGGCGGCGACGGGCGTAGGCGGCGACGAGCCTGGTCGACGACGAGCGACGGCGGCGACGGGCGAAGGCGGCGAAGAGCCTAGTCGACGACGAGCGATGGCGGCGACGGGCAAAGGCGGCGACGAGCCTGGTCGACGACGAGTGACGGCGGCGACGGGCGAAGGCGGCGATGAGCCTGGACGATGATGAGCGAAGGCGGCGACAATCCTGGTCGACGACGAACCAAGGCGGCGACGAGCGAAGGCGGCGAGGAGCCTGGTCGGCGACGAGCGACGGCTGGCGAAGGCGGCGATGAGTGAAGGCGGCGACAATCCTGGTTGACGACGAGCGAAGGCGGCGACAATCCTGGTCGACAACGAGCGAAGGCGGTAACGATCCGGGTCAACGATGAGCGATGGCGACGACGAGTGATAACGGCGACGAGCGAAGACGGCGATGGGCCTGGTCAACGACGAGCACAATCGACGACGAGCGAAGGTGACGACGAGCCGGATGTAGATTAGATCTTGGGCGGCAGGCGGGTCGGCGACGAGCCCGGTTGACGATGAGCGAAGGCGGCGACGATCCTGGTCGATGACGAGCACGGTCGATGACGAGCGAAGGCGGCGACGAGCTGGATCAATAATGAGGGGAGGCAGCGACGAGAAAAGGCGACGACGAGAAAAGGCGGCGAGGAGCCGGGTCGACGGCGATGAGCCCAGTCGATGACGAGTGTTGGTGCGGTTCAGACGAGCGTTGGTGTTGGCGATGTAGCGGTGATCATGCCGACTGACTTCTGACGAGAAGACTCGGGGCGGTCTTGGCGGCGGTCCCGATC
The DNA here is from genome assembly GCA_009763385.1 of Coix lacryma-jobi var. lacryma-jobi. Lineage (NCBI taxonomy): Eukaryota > Viridiplantae > Streptophyta > Magnoliopsida > Poales > Poaceae > Coix > Coix lacryma-jobi. Next base: position 150,755,571 of record CM019824.1, read on the forward strand.
GTCACGACAGTCATGGTGTCCAGAGCGGTGGTCGCGTCCTTCATCGCGCCGTTCATCGCGGAGTTCATCATTGTGACGGCGCTCCTAGGATCGTGGTCGGTGATGTGGGCGCTCGTGATGGCGATGAGCATCATCGGCGTCGGCGTAGGAGTTGGCGATCGTCTAAAAGGTGAACGTTGTGCCGCGTAGCCTGTAGGGCATGGAGATCGACGATGAAGCATGTCTGGCAAGCCATAGAGCGAAGCGTAGAGCCGGATGTAGATCCGATCTTGGGCGGCGAGCGGGTCGGCGATGACGAGCGAAGGCGGCGACGAGCCTGGTCGACAACGAGTGAAGGCGACGATGAGCCGGGTCAACGACGAGTGAAGACAGCGACGAGTCGGGTCGATGACGAGCGAAGATGGCGACGAGCCTGGTCGACGATGAGTGACGGTGGCGACGGGCAAAGGCGGCGATGAGCCCGGTCGATGATGAGCAACGACGGCGACGAGCGAAGGTGGCGACTGGGGAAGGCGGCGACGAGCCTGGTCGACGACGAATGACAACAGCGACGAAGGCGACGACGATCCTGGTCGACGACGAGCGATGACAGCGACGAAGGCGACGACGATCCAGGTCGATGAAGGCGACGCCGAAGGCGGTGACGATCCTGGTCGGCGTCGAGTGACGACAGTGACGAAGGCGGCGATGATCCTGGTCGACGATGAGCGAAGGCGATGATGAGCCTGGTCGACGACGAACAACGGTAGCGACGAAGGCGACGACGATCCTGGTCGACGATGAATGACGACATTGTCGAAGGCAACGACGAGCGATGACATCGACGAAGGCGACGAAGAAGGCGACAACGATCCTGGTAGACGACGAGCAACGGTAGCGATGAAGGCGACGAAGAAGGCGGCGACGATCCTGGTCGACGTCGAGCGATGGCGGCGACGAATGCGGCGATGATCCTGGTCGACGACGAGTGAAGGCGGTGACGAGCCTGGTCGACGACGAGCGAAGGCGGCGGCGAGTGAAGGTGGCGATGATCCTGGTCGGCGATGTTGATGCAGTTGGTGATTCTCTTGTTGGCCCGGTTGATGGCCTCGACCAGGTCGTCGCGGCGGATGGATCTTGGCGCAATGGTGCTGGCGCGATGGCGCGATGGTGGACGACGAGGCGTCCAGCGCAGGAAGCTGCGTGGGTTCCACGATCTCCGGAGCGAGGACGGCGTCGTCGATGGTCCAGATCATAGATCTGATCTGGAAGGAGGCGTCGAGCTCGGAGAGGATCATGGAGTCGGGGAGGGTGACCGCTTGGCAGATCATGGTGTCGTAGCACACACCCCCTACCTGGCGCGCCGACTGTCGATGAAATATGGTCGATAGTCTACCGAGGGGTATGCCCAAGGTAGTAGATTAGTTGGTGGAGGCGTGCAAGACGTCTACACAAGCGTAAACACAGGGACGAGAGACGGCGATTTAGACAAGTTCGGGCCGGCAAGTCGCCGTAATACCCTACGTCCTGTATTCTGGTGGTTGGTTTGTATTGCTGGGTTGGAATATGACGTGAGGTCTGATGGGATCTGATGAGACGAGGTCAGATGAGAGGGGTCCCTGCTCGCCTTATATAGTCGGGGAGCAGGGTTACAGTTGTCAAGTCCTTATCAGATTACAAACGGTTCCTTAAGGCAAGGAATCCGGATCTAACTCTAGGATCTTCCTTGGCGGGCAAGGCTTCGTGAGAGTCCCTGGCGAGCACGACAGCCTGGTCGCATGCCGCAGGGCCTTCGAGCTGGGCTGTCCTTGACGAAGGGGCCAAGGAGTAATGGAACTTTATCTCCCTTGACATTGTGACACGTTATAAAGTTTGAATGACAACGACATCAGAATGTGCTATGTGACTAGAAAGTAATATGTTATCGAATTCACTCACCTAGCAAGCACTGTCACTATGGGATCGAGCTTGTTAAGATCCCTTCTCTTTCAGCCCTACACCTCGATACATGATCCTTCAATATCAATATCCAGTAGGATGAAATGGCTTTTGCAATCAGAAACTCATAGTTAATGAATGAGGGGCGCAACCACCGACGGTGGCCGTCAAGGCTCGCACTACAGCGTGGACAACCAACATCGCGTCGTGGTGGGAGGCACCAACCGGCAGGGTGCCCGGCATTCGCGGTCGTCGGCCGGTACGTCACCACGTTGGGGACGAGAGAGATGCATGTGGTGGGTGAGGGACAGCAATGTGGCCCAATCATCCTTTTTTGGGTGACGTGGTCGATCTCTCCAGCTGAGGATAGCCTCCCCCGACACTCGTCTGAGCCCACCGCCGAGCCCCAGTGGCGCCAGAGCGCGGTCTTTGCGCTGTCCAGCCGCTCCACCACCAAATATCGAGAGAGGGAGAGCGAGAAGACGGAAGGAAGAGCTAGATTGCGATGGGCACCAGGAATCCGATAGTGCCATCGCCCTAGCCGGCGCAACACTCACGCCAGGTCTCGATCGATCTGGGGACAACTGGAGAAGCGAAACTCGAGCTTGGCACCACGGTTCATCGTGGGCGGCGGCACGCATCGGCCGTCGGTGCGCAGCACCAGCGGTGGGACACGAGGCTAGGAAACCACGCAACCACAATGACCAGCCAGCCAACCAAAGGACGTAGCAGCGCCGGCAAAGTGGACGAGGGACGGAGGGAACGACATAGCCAGGAAGAGGAAGGGAGAGAGACAGGAGAGGAGGCAGAAAGATAGCGCCACAGTCTGTCATGGTTGGCGGTGTGCAATGCCCATGGTGGGAGCATTGGTGTGTCGGCCACAGGGGTGCCATCGCCCCACCCGCCACCGCCTTGGGGGAGACCGAGAGATAGAGAGGAGAGATGCGAGTGTGCGTATTTTTATTGCGATGAGGGGGAGAGGTGCAGGTTTTTTCGGACATGGTATTTCCGGGCGACGTGGACGAAGGGTGGCCAAGTGAAGCCTGCACAAGCCAATCGGTGGGGTGAACGGGCGAATGGGAAGTCGCAGTGCCAGGATGTTGCCGAGCTAGCCCAATGAGAAAAATGGGGCGATGTTGCCCTGCTCAATGCCCGGTGGTGATCTCCTGATTGTAGGAGTCCATCAGGGACCACGACCAGCGATGTGCTGCAGCCAAAGGGTGCTCAAACAGTGGTGCTGGGGCCTGCCTGGTGCGCCACCACGTCCAGAGAGAGAGAGAGGTAGATCCGACAGGGAGAGACAAAGAGAGGGGGAGGGGGAGCAAACCGAAGAGCGGACAACTCGAGGAACAGGGAGCCGCGCGGACCACCTTCAGGCCGCGCCAGGGGAGCGGTGCAACCACCAGCGGTGGCTGTCAGGGCCCGCACTGCAGCATGTACAGATGACATCGTGTTGTGGCAGGTGGCACCAATAGGCAGGGTGCCCAGCATTCGCGGCCGCCGGCCGGTACACCACCACGTTGGGGACGAGAGAGATGCATGTGGCAGGTGAGGGGCAGCAACGTGGCCCAATCATCCTTTTTCGGGCGACATGCACTACTACAAAAATTATTTTGCATGACATCTTGCAATAATTAACCGTGACGGGCCTTTGACTCGGCCGTCACGGTTATTGGGTGATCGGCATGGCTGCGGATACATGGGTGTATGTCGAGTCTCAAGTGATGAGTGATTGTCAACTGGGATAATGTGCATGTTCTTTGGCTTGTGTTGTGCAGGTGTCGAGCACGGATATAGTGATCGAAGGCAAGGTGAAGGTCAAGTAGAGACGTGTCGTGCTGATGGACCGAGAGTGGCGAAGGGCGGACGTGAGGCTTGGACTGAGGGACCGGTGGCCTGAGGATCAGCTGTGGTGGCTGACAGCCTGGGACAGCGACGAGCGAAGACTTGCGGGCACGGTGTTGCTCGGGTCGAGGACCTGGGGACACGTGTCGGTGGACGGGGTGCACAGGCGGTGCATCCCCTCTACGGCTCGGTTTGGTGGTTGAGCCACAGAAAAACCACCGAGTGGACGGTTTCCAGGTTTGGGCCTCAAAACCTGGACGCTGATGGTTTTCGAGTTTGGGCCACAAAACTCGGGCTGAGGACGGCTGGTTTTCTGGTTTGGGCCTCAAAACCGGGGGTTGATCGTGAAGGCTAGTTTCTCGGTTTGGGCCTCAAAACTAGGGGTGAAGTCTGGGAAAAGGACAAGCAGAGCGGTGGCGGCACGTGGCGGCAATCGGTGAGGTTGCGTCGAGGCAACGCTACCAGTTGTGCGGGCGTGGCCGTCGGATCACCATCATCTTCGAGTTGGTCCAGGATAGCCTTAGGGTTTGGCTGGTTCGCTCTGTAAATAACTAGGAGTAGAGTGGGAATTAGAATTAGGATAAGTAGAGGGAGACACCCACCTCCCATCTTATCTCAGTCATTTGCTCTTTGCCTTCTAGGTTTTCCTACTCTCCCAATCCCCTGCTGTAGCAACTGAGATCCACAGAGAAGACAATCATACCTCTGTGTTCGTGAGATTTTGAGGAAGTGAGACCGTAATCTCACTATTGTAGCGTGTGGTAGCCACACGGTTGCAAATTGGTGGGTGTGATTTGCTTTTTAGTGATGTTCTTCGCAGGTTGCTTTTCTCCACGTTTTTCCCGTTGATCGATCTCCCTACTCGGTACATCTTTTGCGATTCCGTTTGAACTGAGTTGTTCTAGATCGTGAGGCGCATCTTTCCACCGAAAGAATTCTCCTCTAACCTCACGAGCTAGTAGATCGGTCGATTTTCGTTTCGAATCGAGTTTTGCTCCTTTTCCCCCGAATTCTTTCGATTCACCGATTTGGAGTTAGGTTCGATCCATGATCTCTTTGGGATAGCTCACTAACCTCTTTGGAACTCCTCACACCAAGTCTAAGCCTTAGAGCTTTTGATTCGGAGGAGATCGGGTTGAATCCGCGAAAGAACAGTGCTGTTTCGGGGGCATCGGACGCTCTGTTCGTGACCATCGGACGCTGAGTTCATATCAGCGGACGCGTCCGATGCCACGTGTCATCTGACAGCGTTTTCTAAGGGACATCGGATGCTGACCATCGGAGCGTCCGTTGCCATCGGACGCGCCGGGGGTCAAGCATCGGACGCTAGGGTTTCACTGTAGCCAGCGTCCGATGCCTATGTAGTAAGGTCCCAGACTTGTCCTGATTGCATCGGACGCGTCCGGTGCCTGACCATCAGACGCAGGCCAGCGTCCGATGCTGTGTCTTCAGCGCGTTTTCGTCCGTTGTTTGTTCGTCCGTTGTCGGTTTTGATTTCCGACTTTTGCGTTGGGTTTCTAGAGTTGTGTAGTGTCTCGCTGTGCTTCTCGGAAGCATCCACCCTACATCTAGGGTCATGGACACTCGCAAGCTCTAGGTTTGCTCTTGGGGTTGATTTTCAGGACAATAGTTACAAGTTTCTGAAAAGAAATTTGAAGCTCCCATTCACCCCCCCCCCCCTCTGGTCGCTTTCTGGTAGCACTTTCAGTCCTTCACTGGCCACCTGGTCGTCTAGGCGCCCGTCACGGTTAATGGGTTAACCGTGGCAAGCGACCTAAGAGGTCTGTCATGGTTAATGGTCTATTAACCGCGACGGACGCCTTAACTGGCCTGTCACGGTTAATAACATTAACCATGACGGGGCCTTAGGTCGCCCGCCATGGTTAATGGTCTATTAACCGTGACGGACACCTTAAGTTGCCCGCCACGGTTAAAGGTTTCTAAATATAACAGCAGCCAGCCCCTCTCTTCTTCCCCACGAGCCTTCTTCTTCCAACATTTTCTACCGTGTGTTGCCGCCGCCGTGACCGTCCTCGCCCCTCTCCTGCCCAAACAATGGTTGAATAGAAGAATTTGAGTAGATAAAAATCCTAGCGCCGCCAGCGCCAGGGCCATTGTTCGGGCCCAAATTTGTTGCGGCGGGAGGGAGCAGCTCTAGACAAACAGAGAGCGCACAACCGGCAGCGGCGGCGGGGGACATAGCGGCGATGAGGATCGAGGAGGTGCAGTCGACCTCGAAGAAGCAGCGTATCGCCACCCACACCCACATCAAGGCCCTCAACCTTGACGTAGCTGTCTCCTCCCACCCGCTTCTCCGTTCCTCCTCCACCCCTGGTTTTTCTAGGGTTTTAGTTCTTCTTTGTGTTTGTGTACGAGTTCCTCGTTGTGAGCCAGCCTCCTGTGCGCCACCCCTCCTGGTCCTGGCGCGCCGGTCCTCCCGGTCAGCCATTGTCCACCGGCCGCCGCTTCCACCAATCCGTCGATTCGCTGTGTCGTGGAGTCGCCATGGTATACTGTTAGTTCATCCCCTTACGACCTTTCCCATATTATGGATTTACTCTATTTTTGTATTTCTTGTATGTAGTAGATTGAATTTGCAAAATGTTTCTTTTGGTAGCTAAGATTCCAGAGTGCGTGTATGCAGTAGATCTGAATCACATGTATGCCAAAATTCCGGAGTACGTGTATGCAGTAGATCTGAATCACATGTATGCTGGGCAAAAATGAACCACATGTTGCTTCCATGTCCCATCCAAAGTATAAATGTTCAAAAATATATGGTATCCCATCTGAATTCATAATTTGAACTTTTCTGATTTTCATTATCTTGTGATGCTGGCCTCAAGTGGTCGTATGAGCACACAAGCTTAATTTGCCATTGATAAGTGATAACTATGTTGCAGAACAAAACACAGATATATAGTTCCCAAAATATTGTATTGACCTTATTTATTCTTGCTAGGTTGTTTGTACATACTAGATATAACACCAGTTTGGATATCCTCCTATACTTAGATTGACATTGTGCTATCATGCTATTTGCCATGTGCATGGAATTAATGGAATGAACATAATTGTTTCTGCAACCACTAACTGATGGTTTCTTTTGTTTTTTTAGAATTCCTGGCAAGGAGAAGACTGAAGAACTACCAGAACCTTTGGATAATTTTAAGTACTTAGTTAGCATGTAGATAAATTCAGTACTTAGCATGACTACTAGAATACGATTGTAGTACCCATAAGAAATACCCAGCCTTTCATGTGTGTTTCTTTTTAGATAATGATCCAGCATTTCATGGTTTGTTATTGCACTGACTGATACGAACTCGAACTGCAAATCGACAGGCAAATTCAGGGCGGTTCTCGCATCCAGTGGGCACATACAAGTACATAATCCAGTGGGCACAAAGATAAGCATATGTCTTCCATTTGGCAAAGAAATTTCAAGGTATCTGCTATTATAAACATGAGTCCTGATTGTTTTGGAAAACGGTTGTACCAATCTACCCAACCATTACTCAAAACATAATAATCTTTTATGTTTGTTTCTATGCTGACTAGTCAATTGATACACTCCTTTCTTTTACTATTCTCCATATATCTTGTTCGCTATTTGAGAGATCAAGTTATTTTAGTGATTAGTACCATGTTGCAACCTATTTTACTTTCTAGCTAACAAATTTATTTCACAATGAGGTACTTGTCTGGTGTAGCTTCATTTTACTCCATTTCATTCTTCAATACTTGTCTTAATTGTTTCTTAAAATATAGTTTATCCAAATATTTATCATGTCACGAATTCAACTCCATATGTATATGTCATGTGTTATGTCTGTGTTTGATCTGTTAAATATGGATTCGATTTGAATTTAAATTCGAATTCAAATATGTGTTGTTGTATTTTATTTTTTAAAACTTGAAAATCTTAACTGTGGTGGACAACATAAGACGTTTGTCACGGTTAATACCATTAACCGTGACGGGCCACTTAATTTGCCCGTCACGGTTAATGGTATTAACCGTGACTGGTACATTATATGGTCCGTCACGGTTAATACCATTAACCATGACAGGCTTTTGAGCCCGCCACGGTTAGCCTCAATTAACTGTGACGAGGCGGTCGCGACGGGCTCAAATGCCCGTCACAGTTAAAGAAAAATGACCGTCACGTAAAAGATTTTTGTAGTAGTGATGGCCAGTCTCCCCAGCCGGGGATAACATTCGTTGGCACGCGTCTGAGCCCACCGCCGAGCCCCATGGCGCCATAGGGTTGTCTCCACGTTGTCCAACCGCTCCACCACCAGATCTAGAGAGAGGGAGAGCGAGAAGACGGAAGGAAGAGCTAGGTTGCGTCGGGCACCGGGAATTCGATGGCACCATCGCCCTAGCCGGCGCAGCACACACGCCAGGTCCCGACCGATCTGGGGACGACCGAAGAAGCGAAACCCTAGCTCGGCACCGTGATCCGCCGTGGGCGATTGTGCGCCTCGGTCATCGGCGCGCAGCACTATGGTGGGACGCGAGGCTTGGCGACCATGCAGCCACAAAAACCAGCCAGCCAGAGGACGCGTCGGCGCCGGTGAAGTGGACGGGAGACGAAGGGAACAACACAACCAGGAAGATGAAGGGAGAGAGAGGAGAGGAGGTAGAAAGATAGTGCCATGGTCCGTCGTGGTTGGCGGCGTGTAGTGCCCATGGTGGAAGCGTTGGTGCGCCGGCCGTGGGGGTACCATCACCCCACCTGTCGCTGCCTTGGGAGAGACCGAGAGATAGAAAGGAGAGTGTTAGTGTTTATTAACCGACAACTCATCACGGGATTACCCGGGATTATTGTTCGGAGGGCTTCGGTGTATGCAAAACTTGATGATAAACGCAGAGACAATGATTTATACTAGTTCTGTCTGCTGAATAGCATCCATACGTCCATTTTGGGAGGAATAATATATTGCGCCCTGTGCTTATGGGTGTGTTTGTGTACTTACCGATCTAGGGAGCTCTGCCTCTCTTTATATAGTTCAGGAGGCAAGAGTCCTAGTAGAATTACAAGGTAGCAATCCTACTAGAATTGCATCCAGAGGGTCCTAATTGGACTAGGTCTACGCCCTTCCGTGCGGAGTACCCGAGGACTCTGTCCCACAAGCCCACGAGCTCTTCATGGTTTATTGGTGAAGTCATCTTGAGACCCTTGGCCTTGATCAAGTGTCAACAGAGTACCTTCTAGGAGAAACCATAAAGTGTTGTGCCCTTTCTGAAAAGCACACCCATTGGGTGTAGCCTCTAAGCCTTTTGTTGTTTATCCTAAAGAGCTAGAGGGTCCTATCTAAAATTACTCCAATTCCTTTCAAAGAAATTTGAATGCATCTTTCTAAGGATAGGTATCCCGCAGCCCCAAGCCTAAAATCAACTAGTCGGAGTCGATTGTAGGATCTTATAGATATCCTCAAGGGTGAAGTCGAGTAATAACCTCCCGAAAACAAGGATCAACATATGCTTGTCGCCGAGTGGTTGAATGCTTGTAAATTTGACCTTTCATCCTTGAATCTGAGCCCCCGAGCGTGACCGAAGTGAAGTTGACTAAGCAAAGGCAGTGTTGGGCCCCCGAGCTTTAGTCGTCGCGCCCGAGTGAATTCTGAGTGGAATGGATGATTTTTAGTCGTCTTTGGACTGCATGTAAACTTTGTAGTTGTCTTGCCGAGTAATATAGCTGATTGTACTTGGTGTAGTCGGATTTTGATGACAGGAGTAGTTGACTTCGTCTTGATTGACTTTAAGGTTAGCCGAATATTGAGGTAAACATAGCTACATATGGGCTATGTTTAATCGGGTGAACATAGTAGACCAGGCGTCTCGACCGACTCCATAGTCGTGAAGGACGAGTCTATCCAAGTGCATCATTAAGCACTAAAAAGGTGGACATAATTGACCAGGCGTCTCAACAAACATAATAGTCAAGAAGGACGAGTCAATCTGGGTGGTACTCTTAGCAACTAAGGGGTGGACGTAATTGACTAGGTGTCTCAGAGGGCACGTTTGTCGCTAAGAACGAGTCAGCCGGAGTGCTCACCGTGGCACAGAGTGGACGTAGTTGACTAGACGTCTCAGAGTAGCATCATAGCCACAGAGGACGGGTCAGTCCGAGTGCTACTCTTAGCAATTTTGGTAAGGGGCTTTATTGACCAAGCACTCAAAGAACGTAGTAGTCATAGAGGATGAGTCGGTCTCCTTTATTTTTGTAGCGTGTGCAGCTATTAAGGTTAAATTAGTCCTTGGGCGTTTGCAGCGTTGGAAGTATAGATCCAATAGAGTAGGCAGTGTGTGCCGAGTAGTCGTCCATCCAAGAATACTTGAATTGTAGTTGGTGATGGAGAGTTGACCATACGAGTCGCAACCATGGTGTGTTGATGGCTTGTTCACAACACGTTTTGGCTTGCTTGTGGCTGCAATAACAACTTGATGGCTCGCTTTGCGGCTTGACAGCTCAATGATTGCTCGACAGCTCGATTGTAGCTTCATAGCTCACTTGCGGCTCAAGAGCAGCTTGATGGCTTGCTCACGGCTCAAGAGCAGCATGATGGCTCGACAATTTGGTACTCAGGCGTTGTGAATGTACGAGTAGCTGGTAGTTGATGAAGCTGACTAGTCGGAACAGCTCTTCGGTAGATTCTTTGATCACCGAGTTATTGTCACCATAGTGTGTTGATGGCTTGTTCACGTCACGTTTTGGCGTTGCTTGTGGCTGCAACAACAACTTGATGGCTCGTTTTGCGGCTTGACAGCTCGCTTGCGGCTCAACATCAGCTTGATGGCTTGCTCACGGCTCAAGAGCAGCATGATGGCTCGACGATTTGGTGCCTAGGTGCTATGAATGTACGGGTAATTGGTAGTTGATGAAGCCGACTAGTCGGAACACAACTCCGCGGTAGATTCTTGATCGCTGAGTTATTGCTGAGTAATTTTGATCATTTGGTACTCGTTCCCGATTAATATGTTGAGTCTGAGTAGTCTAAGTTGGTTGTTGATGAAGTTGTGATCCATGTCCTAAGCAGCGTGCGGGTGTTTTTTGCGAGTGTGTTTTTTTTTATGAGGGAGAGGTGCGATTTCCAGGCGACCTGGACGAAGGATGGCCATGTGAAGCCTACGTAAGCAAAACCGAGCGGTGGGGTGAATGGACGAATGGGAAGCCGCGGTGGCAGGATGTCGTCGAGCTGGCCCAATGAAAAAAAGGGGCGACGTGGCCCTGCCTAACGCCCGACGGTGAGCTCGTGATTGTAGGAGTAAATAGTAAATACTAGTAGACGTATATACGTATACGACAAGCACATGTTTATATGTCATGTGTTTTTACGTACCGCATCATGTTCATACGTAATGTGACAATATTAAAATAAGGAGACACATGGTTGTGTTAGGTAAAATATATATAGTAAAAGATAGGTAGAGAGACGTATGGTGTAAGGCAAGATAAGTCAATGGGTAATACAATATATTATATATATTTACATCCTTAATGAAAGAGAACAGAATATTTTGAAGTGTTGCATTGCGTGTCCTCCACAATGTAAAATTTATTTTTCAAAACTACTCTCTCCATATTCATATTAGTTATCATTTTAGACAAGATTTAGATCAAATATTAGGAATATAAATCATCAATAACTATTAAGTTTCTAAGTTTATAAATATGAAAAATCAAAAGATTTGTCTTGAAAAATATTTTTATAAAAATATACATATATCATTTTTTCATAAATATTTTTATAAAAATAAGAAGTTAAAATTCTATTTTGAAGACTATGTCACTGTCCTAAACGACCACTAATATGGATATGGAGGAAATATAATATAATAAAACAAACTAATATGGATATGAAGAGAGTATAATATAATAAAATAAATAGGAAAAAATTGCACCGAATGTGCGGAAAGAACAGTTAGGCTTAACACACAGGGTACAGTCGGTTTGATCTAGTCGCACACGCTTCTCATGAAGAGCACCATGAAGTCAGTGAGCCCAAACAACGACAACTTAACTGCATAAACTTATCTATTCTCTCTTATACAATACTATTGAAACAATCAAATTAAAATCAGCTGAAATAAGTTCAAACAAACAAAGTCACATCAACTCATTGTTGATCCTAAGTAGCGACAATATCACCTTATTGTTGGTCCTTGGAGCATTTGTCACCACGAAGTACATCATATTCTAGCCTTGTAAATACATGATTTTACTATACACTTAGTGTCGGTGTTTCGTACCCGGGGTATCACACCAACGAGTGATATGATCGCGTGTTTCTCTTCCTGGATGGTGATGCAAGAGGACACAAGGATTTATCCTGGTTCGGGCAAAGAAGGCCCTACGTCCAGCGGGGGATGTTCTTGTATTACTTGCACCTAAGTGCTTGTACAGGGGAGAATACAAGCTCTGTGAGCGTGGACCGGAGTCCGGACTCGTGCCTGTGTGTGGACTCGTGTGTTGTCTTTTTTTTTGAATGAGGGCCCTAGCGTCCCCTTTTATAGAGCAAGGGGAGGCCAGGGTTACATAAAGGTATTACAGGTGTCGGGGCGTATGGTGCCCCATACGGGGAAGGGTAGGAACCCTGTCTTGTCGGGGCCACTGGAGCCGATGTGATCGTCGCTGTTGAGGCGTCCTTGGGTCGTGGCTTCCATTCTGGGCGCGGACGTGATGGCGCGACAAGGCGGGAGCCGTACAGCACCCATCCCGGAATGTACAGTACGCGGTGAGGTCCCTCCGGGTCTTGGGGTACCTGTCCTCCAATAGCACGAAAGTAGTTAGGGCTCGAAGGGCGCGGAGCCGGCTTCGAGGTGGTGCCGCGGGGGCTCGAGGGGCGCGGAGCCGGCCTCGAGGTGTTACAGTGCAGGGCTCGAGGAGCGCGTAGCCGGCCTCGAGGGGTTACAGTGCAGGGCTCGAGGGGCGCGTAGCCGGCCTCGAGGGGTTACAGTGCTTGGCTTGGCCGAACAGTGCTGTACTGGTGCCCTTTTGCCCATGCTTGTGGTGAAAACGAGACTTGACCTTTACACCGAGTTACTCTGGTACATGCTGTGCACTTGTGGACATGACCGGAGTAGGTGAAGGCATTAAATGCGTGGTATGGGCTGGTATGGCTGTCTGTGCAGCTCGAGGTCCGTGTGTTAAGGCTCGAGGTGTGGGGGCGCGCTTGCCCGAGGTCTGGAGGGCTCGAGCGAGACGGAGAGCGATCGTGCTCGCCCGAGGCCTCGCTGGGAGGGCTCGGGCGAGACGGAGACAGAGCGTTCGCCCGAGGCCTGGCTGGGAGGGCTCGGGCGAGACGGAGATAGAGCGTTCGCCCGAGGCCTTGCTGGGAGGGCTCGGGCGAGACGGCGATAGAGCGTTCGCCCGAGGCCTGGCTGGGAGGGCTCGGGCGAGACGGAGACGGAGCGTTCGCCCGAGGCCTTGCTGGGAGGGCTCGGGCGAGACGGAGATAGAGCGTTCGCCCGAGGCCTGGCTGGGAGGGCTCGGGCGAGACGGAGACGGAGCGTTCGCCCGAGGCCTGGCTGGGAGGGCTCGGGCGAGACGGAGACGGAGCGTTCGGGTGTTTGCGTTGATTGGGGGTACCCTTTTTCGTACCACCGACAGTAGCCCCCGAGCCCTTGTTTGAGTGCTTGCATTCGAGCAGGGGCTCCAGATTGGGATCTCGATGGATAGCTAACGGGTCTCGAGGGTTTTGTCGATTTGATTCCGTGGGTGTCGTGCGAGCGACACCCGCGGGTGTAGCCCCCGAGACCATGGGGGAGTGGTTAGAACCCCCTCGTGGGCTTCCTGAAGAATCCTCTATCGTTTGGGAACCTTCTGCCCAGCGGGCGCGCCTTTTTAGGCGGATATCGTCAGGGAGCGGAGATCGCGGCGCCGTGTGTACCTGTCAACAGGCTCGAAATGTGGTTCGGTAGTCTTATTAAATGTTTGCGGTTACCTTTTCTTTGTCGTGGGAGACTCCGTCCGAGGCTTGGCTCGGAGGGCTCGAGCGAGACGGAGAACGAGCGATCGTCCGAGGTCTGGCCTCGAGGGCTCGGGCGAGATGGAGGACGAGCGATCGTTCGAGGTCTGAAAATCTCATGCTCACACCAAGAAAAGAGATTAGTCGTAACTATCCGAGTTTTTAGACCCTCTTTCGTCGAGGGGTGCCAGGCTGAACCGACTGGCCGGCTCCTCGAGCTGTCCGGCATGCCGATTGCCCTGGCTTGTCATCCCGCGAGTCCTTTCGATCGGATGCGAGGGGGGATGCCTCGTACTACCCCGAGTGGGCGAGTATCGAGGTTCCCGGTGAGCTGGTAACGGGGAATCCAAGTGAGAGCTCGTGCCCCGTTCGTTAGGGGTCGACTGTGGCCCGGAGGCGGTCTCATAAAGCATGGGGGCTCAGTCTGCAGGAGTGCCGGGTCCATTCGATAGGACCCGGTGGCTCGATGCCTCCCTCCGAGGGGATCTCACTGCACGTCGAGCTCCCTGCCTTGGATACACGTGAGGGGCCTCGAGGGCTCGGCCCACGAGAAATGCCGCGAGTGGCGCCCCTTGGTGTCCCTGACTCGGGTGCTCGAAGCCGGCTGTCGAACCCTTTTCGAGGGCCAGCCTTCGCTGCATCGAGACTTAGGGCCGGGGCCCGTTTTTACCTTTATGAAGAAGCCTCCGTCGTCTGGGAATCCTTCTGCCCGTTGGGCACGCCTTTTTAGGCGGAAACCGTCGGGGAGAGCGGCGGGCGCGAAGCCGGAGCGACAGTCGTGGCGGGCCCGGGTAGTGGAGCGAATGGAGAGGTAACGCGTGTATCCTGCATCCGGCTCGAGACGCGGTTAGGTGGGCGCATTGAATGCATTCGGTTACCTTTTTACGTCGTGGGAGATCCCGCCCGTCTGGATTTCCTCCTATAAATATAGAAAGAGGGGAAAAAGAACCCTTTACTTTGCCTTTGCCTTCGCCGCCGCCGTAGCCTTTACGCGCCCTCTCCTTCGAGCTAGTCGATTGGGGATTTCCGGCCGCCCGTCCGCTGCTCGGATCCGCGCCACGCCACCGTCATGGCCGCCTAGACACAGATGCTGCCGGCCGAGGACTGGAGCCCGTCGAAGGTGACGCCGAGCGAAATGGACTCGCTGGTGGCCCAGGGGCTTCTGCGCCCCAACCCGGAGGAGGGACCCGCATGGTGGGTTATCCCGTCGGCGGAGCACCAGGAGCCGCACCCGCCGGAGGGGTACGTGGTGAGCTTCACGCGCTACCACCGTATGGGGCTCGGCGTCCCGCCGAGCCGCTTCTTGCGAGGGCTGGCCCACCATTTCGAGGTGGAGCTGCAACACTTCTCCCCCCAACTCCATCTCGCACGCCGCCATATTCGCCGCGGTGTGCGAGGGGTACCTGAAGATGGAGCCGCACTGGGAGATGTTCGTCCATCTCTTCCGGGGCGAGCTCTTCATCAAGTCCCTGAAGCCCAGCGGGAGGCGGCCCGTGCGCATGGGCTCCCTTGCCATCACCGCGAGGGCGGGGACCTCGTCGGCCAATGTCCCCCGCGAGTACCTGCGATACAAGCTTTCCACCAACCAGGCCGGGTGGGACGACCATTGGTTCTATCTGCGGAACGAAGGTGGCCTCCTTCCGCAGTACACCGGCAGGGTCCTTACTCGACGCCCGGAGAAGTGGACCTAGGGCGTTGCGGCGGACAGGCAACGCCACCTGGCCCCGCTGATGGAGATGATGAAGACGCTGGTGGACGAGAAGAAGCTGACCGTGCAAGCGGTCATTTGGGCGTTCCACCAGCGAAGAGTTCTTCCGCTGGCGGACCGCCCCCTTCTTATGCACGAGATGGGCCCGCAGGCTCAGCTCGAGGCGCTCAATCTCCCGGGTGTCGATCACGATCCAGGGGCCGTTCGTCCCTGAACTCTCCAACCTGGTTGCGATGGCACTCGACGAGGGGTGTCTTGACCTGGTAAGCCTACCTCGAGTCGAGCTATCTCGAGCCTCCTCCCCCTTCTTCCTCCTTCGATCCGTTTGCATCTTCTTTCTTCAGGGGGCATTTACTTGTCGCGCGTCGAGGCCCCCGGTGAGGGAGGACGCCGCGGATTCTCAGGTGAGGCGCCTCTCTGCTCAGAAGGACAAGGAGAGCAAGGATGCCAAAAAGAAGAAAGAGAAAGATAAAAACTTGCGTCGCTTAGCTCGGGAGCAGAGACTGGCGAAGGCTCGTCGTAACCGTCAGCCTGGGGACGGGTCCCCCGAGCTGAGCTCCTCGAGCTCGGAGGAGGAGAGTGGTGATGAGGAGGAGGGCGACGACGAGGGGATGGATGCGCGCTTGATGCGCGCGGGGCTCGTCGATGACAGGGCTGACCGCTCCTCTGTGCAGGAGGGTACACTGGAGGTCCCACCGACAAAAGGGTCGCGCGGGACGCAGCCGCGGAAGGCGGCGCCGATCCCTGCCTCGTCGGGGGCCCGAGGTCCGTCGAGCTCCGCGCCGGATGCGCCCCTGATCGCAAGGAAGCCCCGGACCCGGAGCGCCTCCGCCACAGCGCCAGCGGAGGCCGCCCCCGCGTCAGCCCAAACGGGGGGTCTCGAGAGGGGTCGGGCCTCGAGAGGCGGTCGACAGGTTGAGAAGGGTTTCGGGCCCGACCCCCGCGAGCCGTCAAGGGCGCCGTCGAGCCCGCGGAGGGGCGGGCGCCAAGAAGAGGTGTCGAGCCCGCGCCATCACGAGCGTCGGGGAGGGAGCCCCCGAGCGTCTCGTGACCAGGGGCGCGAGCGTCCCCGGAGTCCATCGCCGCACCGCCGCCGGGACACGGAAGCGGACGCGGGAGGGCGCGACCACCAGCGCGGGCGCCGGAGCAGGTCCCGGAGCCCGCGCCGGGGCGAGCGCCACGACGTCAGCACGAGGGTGGTACGGTCGCCCTCCCGCGATGTGGGGCGGAAGGAGGGCTCTCCCTCGAGGTCGAGCCATGGGAAGCGTCGGGAGCCCTCCCCCCATCCCAGCCCTGTGGAGACGGCCCAGGCGCAGGGCTCAAGCCGTGGGGTGGGCTCGAAGCCCTCGAGTGGGTCCGGCGATTCCGGGAAGAAGCCCAGCCGCCGCTTCGGGTGAGTAGTTTCCTTGGATCTCGTCGGTAGTGAGGCTTCACCTCTTTGCTTTTGATGACGCGTGCCATCTCCATCTTCTCAGGGGGAAGCGCTCCTACCAGGAGGTGGACCTCGCTTCGTCCAAGCGGGCCAAGACCTCGAGCCCCGTCGAGGCACAGGCACCTCGAGGTATGGCACCTTCCTCCGCTAGAGAAGCCGCTTGGCTGGTGAAGGCCCGAGCTGCCATGGCTCGAGGGGGCCGGATGATCGTCGCGAATTTTGGTGAGGCCGTCGCCATCGACCACGGGGGTCGAGGTACTCTTCCTGGTTCTGACATCTCCGTCATCTCGTATTGCAGGGGCCTCAGCTCATGGCATCGAGCCTGCCACCACCGTATCCGCCGAAGCGCTGCCTCCTCCCCCTCCTCTTCCTCCCGCGATGGTGCCAACTGGGAGCGCCATCCTTCCCCTCACCACGACGGGTGTTCCGGGGGAAGCGCCTAGGGCGAGCACGGCCCCGCCGGCGTCTGGGGCTGAGGAGACTGCGCCCATTGTGGCTCTGACCAGCATGGGCCGGGCTGCGGAGGAGGGAAGGGGGGGAGAGGCGTCGGTGGAGAAGGAGCCGACGGTGGAGGACCTCCTGAACGAGCTGGAGCAGGGGCCGCTCCTCACCGCGGGCTCGATGACGGTGGAGGCGCCCGAGGTGCCGGCTAGCGCCGACAAGGCGCCGGAGGGCCCGGCCAGGGAAGAGGGCCCAGGGTCAAGCCTTCCCTCGATCGATCCGCAACAGGAAGTGCCGGTGGAGGGACGGAGGGAGTCGGGGCCCGTGCCGTCGGGCGGCGGTTCGCTGTCGGGGCAGCTCGAGGCGGAGGAGGATCTGCCCGACATTGAGCTTGACCGACCGATATGGCCGTTTCCCGTCCCATCGAGCCCGCCCCTTGCCGTGGTTCCCATCGAGCAGCCGGCCCAGCGGGGGCCCCGCGCGAGGTGCGGTCCATCTTCCGGGAGGTGGCCGTGCTTTTGGCGGAGGCGGAGCGGTCCTGCTCCGAGGAGGCGGGCCGGTCCGCACAGGTGTCAGCCGCCCTCGCACGGGCTGAGGCGGAGCTTCGAGATCTCCGCGCGGAGCTGAGCCGGAACGCCCAGATGGCGAGCCGGCTTAACGAGGCGGAGGCGGAGGTCCGGGTGGCTCGAGGCGAGGTCGCTCGATCCAAGGAGGAGGCCGCCGCCGTTCTCGAAGCGTCGAGGAAGGAGGCCGCGGACGCCCGAAGCGAGGCCACCTCTGCCCGGGCTGAAGCCGAGGCGGCGAAGCAGGAGGCTGCTGACGCCCGTGGCGAGGCCGCTGCTGCCCGAACCGCAGCGGAGGCGGCGAGAAAAGAGGCCGAAGACGCCGTGAGTGGTGCCGCCACCGCCCGAGCTGCCGAGGGGGCGGCGCGGCAGGAGGTGATCCGCAAGGATCTGGCCCTGGTGGAGGCGGGCCGGCTGATCGAGGACCTTAGGTCCGAGAAGCTCCTCACGCTGGCCGAGAAGCGCAGGCTGGAGCAGCGTGCTGAGGGCCTGACCAGCGACCTCGCCGCACTGGGGCAACACTGCGACGGTGAGGCTTACACCTTGTTCTTGTTTGGGTCTCGAAGTTTTTTGTTACGCCGCCGTCTCACTCTTCCTTGTTTGTTGCGCAGGGGTCGAGAAGACGGTTGAGGAGCTCCGCGGGACGAACCAGGCTCTCTTGGACCAACTCCAAGATGAGACGATGGTGGCGGAGCGGGCTTGCTCCTCTCTCGACCGGCTCGGCCCCATGTGGGGTGCTCCTCCTGTGACCGCGGCAGAAGGTGCAGTGGCTCGGGGCGATGCCTTGGTCGACGCCTTGTGCTTCTTCGACGCAGCCGCGCGGGACCGTGTCCGGCAAGCTCTCCATCACGGCGTCAAGCAGACACTCGCGGTTGTTCGCTCTGGTTTCCGCTTCCCGGTCCACGTTGTCGCGAATGGCTTCATTGAGATCGAGGGGAAGGATGAGGAGTGGAACAACCGCCGTGTCGACAAAATTTTGGAGAAGATGGAGAGGCCGGGGACGTCGCTCGCGAAGATCTTCGAGGAGGACGTGCTGCCTCCTGACGCCAGCAGCGGTGTCGGGAGCCCTCCTCCTTCGAGCTCGGGCGTCGAGGTCGAGCCTGCCATCGTGGACCTCGGGGAGGAGTACCGCACCGACGAGGACTGAGGCCTGCGTGCCAAATTTGGGCGTCGAGGCCCTTGTAAGAATTCTATGACATAAATGAGGGTACGTCGAGACCCGAATGTATATGTGATTTGTTTATGAAAAGAGTTGTTTTCTTTTCAAATGCGTTTGACCGCTTCTCTTTGTCGCAAGCTCGAGTTTCTGCTAACTTAGTCTGTGTTCCTTCGATACGTCGCGAGCCCCTCGAGGGGAGGCGTAGGTAGGGCACCGTAGCCCGGGGGCGTAGGTGGCCGTCTACGTCGACGCCCCCCGACCTTGGAGGCTCGAGGTACTTTAAGATTTAGACGTCGCTAGTTCACTCGAGGCGCGAGTCGAGACGAGGGTCAAATTTTTGAAAAGAAAACACGCGTTTTTTTCGGAGTCTGGGGGGGCGTTTACCCCCTGGTCAGCCCCCGAGGGAGGCTCGACCCTGAGCTAGGCAGGGTCGAGGCTACCTTGAGTTGCTAAGTAACATGAAAGATGGCGCACGAGTTGGCCCATTTATATTCAACGTGTTTGTACAAAGCAATAAAATGAACAAGGCCTCGAGGCCCTTAAGGGTAGAAGCGATGTAGCTGAGATATGTTCCATGCGTTCGCCAGGATCCTGCCTTGGTCGTCGTAGAGCTTGTATGTGCCTGGCTTGAGCACTTTGGCCACGGTGTATGGGCCTTCCCACGGAGGGGTGAGCTTATGGCGCTCTCGATTATCTTGCAGACGTCGAAGCACGAGGTCCCCCACCGCCAGGTCCCTTTTTCGCACGTGCTTGTCGTGGTAGCATCGAAGTGTTTGCTGGTAGCGTGCAGAGTTGATGAGCGCCACGTCTCGGGCCTCCTCGAGCTGGTCCTTGGCGTTGGCGAGCCTTTCGTCGCTGGTTTGCTCGTTGTAGGCTCGAAGTCGAGGTGAGCCGTACTCGAGGTCCGTAGGTAAGACGGCCTCTGCGCCGTAGGTAAGGAAAAACGGAGTGAACCCGGTGGCTCGACTCGGCGTAGTCCTGAGGCCCCACAACACCGAGGGGAGTTCTGTAGCCCACCCCTTTCCGAAATTCTCGAGGGTCTTGAACAGCCTCGGCTTTAGCCCATGGAGTATCATGCCGTTGGCGCGCTCGACCTGCCCGTTGCATTGGGGGTATGCGACCGAGGCCCAGGTTACGCGAATGTTGTTGTCATCGCAGAAGTTGGTGAACTTTTTGCCCGTGAATTGGGTGCCGTTGTCGGTGATGATGACATTAGGCACCCCGAACCGGTACATGATGTTGGCGATGAACTCGACAGCCTTCTCGGAGGTGGGGTCTCCTATCGGCTTAGCCTCGATCCACTTGGTGAACTTGTCGACGGCCACGAGCATGTGTGTGTACCCTCCACTTGTCCTTTTGAGGGGACCCACGAGGTCGAGCCCCCAAACGGCAAATGGCCAAGTGATTGGGATCATCTGCAGGGCGTGTGCGGGCTGGTGCGTTTGCTTGGCGTAGAATTGACACCCATGGCACGCTCGGACCAAACGCTTGGCGTCCCCAATGGCGGTCGGCCAATAGAAGCCTTGACGGAAAGCATTCCCAACCAGGGCCCTCGGCGCTGCGTGGTGGCCGCAAGCCCCCGAGTGCATATCGTCGAGGAGCTTGCGCCCTTCCTCGAGTGGGATGCAGCGTTGAAGGATCCCAGTCGGACTTCGTCGGTATAGCTTACGTTCATCGCCGTAGATGACGTAGGTCTTGGCCCTCCGAGCGATGCGTCGGGCCTCCGTCTTGTCTTCTGGTAGCTTGCCTCGCGTCAGGTAGTCGAGGTAGGGCGTCCGCCAGTCGAGGGGCCGTGATGACGAAGAGGCGTGTGCGTCGACCTGCATCGCCTCTGCGGACGTCGAGGGGTCCTTCTCGAGGGGTGGCGTTGAGAGTCGAGCCCCTGTGTCTTGCTCGAGGGGTGGCGTCGAGGGGCCAGCACCCGGGTCGATTTCGACGGATGGCTCGAAGACGTCCCTCGAGAAGACGTCTGGCGGTACCGTGCCGCGCGTGGACGCCAACTTTGCCAGCTCGTCTGCGGCCTCGTTGTATTTCCGAGCTACGTGGTTGAGCTCGAGGCCGTAAAACTTGTCTTCTAGCTTGCGCACCTCCCCGCAGTATGCCTCCATCTTGGGATCGATGCAGCTTGAGGCCTTCATAACCTGGTTGACGACGAGCTGCGAGTCTCCTCGGGCGTCGAGGCGTCGGACCCCGAGCTCGAGGGCGATGCGCAGCCCATTGACGAGGGCCTCGTACTCGGCGACGTTGTTGGAGGCGGGGAAGTGCAAGCGTAGCAGGTAGCGCATGTGTACTCCGAGGGGTGAGATGAAGAGCAGGCCTGCTCCTGCCCCCGTCTTCGTGAGGGATCCATCGAAGTACATGGTCCAGAGCTCGGCTTGAATCTGTGCCGGCGGGAGCTGAGTGTCGGTCCATTCAGCAACGAAGTCCGCCAACGCTTGCGACTTGATGGCCTTTCGCGGGGCATAGGTGATGGTCTCCCCCATCAGTTCGGCAGACCACTTGGCGATGCGCCCCGTGGCCTCCCGATTGTTGACGATCTCTCCGAGGGGGAAGGACGACACCACCGTCACGGGATGAGCGAGGAAGTAGTGCTGGAGCTTGCGCCTTGTGACGATGATGCCGTAGAGCAGCTTTTGGATGTGCGGGTACCGGACCTTGGCCTCAGAGAGTACCTCACTGGTGAAGTATACTGGTCGCTGGACCGGCAATGTATGACCCTCCTCGTGCCTCTCGACGGCTATGACCGCGCTAACCACCTGAGTGGTTGCGGCCACATAGAGGAGGAGGGGCTCGGGGGTATCGTCACCTTCGGCTGGTCGCGGGGGAACGAGAAGCTTTTGGATGTGTGGGTATCGGACCTTGGCCTCGGAGAGTACCTCACTGGTGAAGTATACTGGTCGCTGGACCGGCAATGTATGACCCTCCTCGTGCCTCTCGACGGCTATGACCGCGCTAACCACCTGAGTGGTTGCGGCCACATAGAGGAGGAGGGGCTCGGGGGAATCGTCACCTTCGGCTGGTCGCGGGGGCACGAGAATTGGTGCAGAAGTCAGCAGCCCCTTCAACTTGGTTAAGGCCTCCTCGGCTTCGGCGGTCCACGCAAAGTGTTCCATCTTTTTTAGTAGGCGGTAGAGGGGTAGTGCTTTTTCCCCCAGCCTCGAGATGAATCTGCTGAGAGCGGCTAGGCAGCCTGTTACTTTTTGTACGCCCTTGAGGTCACGAATCGGGCCCATCCTTGTGACTGCTGAGATTTTTTCAGGGTTTGCCTCGATCCCCCGTTGCGAGACGATGTAGCCAAGTAGCATGCCTCGAGGCACACCAAAGACACACTTCTCGGGGTTGAGCTTCACATTCTTGGCCCGGAGGCACTCGAACGTGGTCTCGAGGTTGCTGATGAGGTTCCCTACTTTTTTAGTTTTAACCACGATGTCATCGACGTAGGCCTCGACGGTCTTGCCTATGTGCTCGCCAAAGATGTGCTGCATACATCGCTGGTACGTTGCCCCGGCGTTTCGAAGGCCGAAGGGCATCGTAACATAGCAGTACATACCAAATGGCGTGATAAAAGAGGTCGCGAGCTCATCGGATTTTCTCATCCTAATTTGGTGGTAGCCGGAATACGCATCAAGGAACGAAAGCACTTCGCACCCAGCAGTGGAATCGACGATCTGGTCAATTCTAGGTAAAGGAAATGGAACTTTTGGACATGCTTTATTCAGACCAGTGTAATCTACACACATCCGCATTTTTCCATTCTTTTTCCTAACTAGTACAGGGTTAGCTAGCCACTCTGGGTAAATACCTCCTTGATGAATCCGGCCGCCAAAAGCTTGTGCACCTCCTCGCCGATGATCCTGCGCTTTTCCTCGTCGAAGCGGCGCAGGCGTTGCTTCACCGGTCTGGACCCGGCCTGGATCTCCAAGGCGTGCTCGGCGACTTCCCTCGGTATGCCCGGCATGTCCGAGGGGCTCCACGCAAACATGTCGACGTTCGCGCGGAGAAAGTCGACGAGCACTGCTTCCTATTTGGGCTCGAGGCTGGTACTGATGGTCAGCGTCTTGCCATTGGCCGAGGTCGGGTCGACGGGTATTTGCTTGGTGTGCTCGGCCGGCTCGAAGGTGCCGGCGTGACGCTTTGCTTCTGGGGCCCCCTCGGTGGCCAGAGCTGCCAAGGTCTCGAGCGAGTCGAGGTGGACGTTGGCCTCCCCCCGCTCGACGCACTCCACATCGCAGTGGTATGCGTGCTCGTAGGAGGTGTCAACGGTGATGACCCCTTTTGGCCCCGGCATCTTGAGCTTCAAGTACGTGTAGTTAGGAATCGCCATGAACTTGGCGTAGCCTGGTCGGCCGATGATGGCGTGGTAGGTCCCTTGGAAGCCGACCACCTCGAAGGTGAGCGTTTCCTGACGGAAGTTTGCCGGCGTGCCGAAGCAGACCGGCAAGTCGATGCGCCCAAGGGGGTGGGCTTTCTTTCCTGGTACTACTCCGTGGAACCCCCCGACGCTGGGTCGGAGCTGTCCCTCTGAACTCCCCAGGAGGTCGAGGGTCTCGAGGTATATGATGTTGAGGCTTGAGCCCCCATCCATCAACACCTTGGAGAACCGAACGTCGATTATGATGGGGTCGACGACGAGGGGGTAAGCCCCCGGGTTTATGACACGGTCCGGATGGTCGTCACGGTCGAACGTGATTGGCGCATCGGACCAGTCAAGATACCGGGGGGCGTCGTGGCCAAGCGAAAAGATTTCTCGGCGCTCCTTCTTTCTTTCTCGAGCTGAGAGCTCGACGGTCGCCCCCCCGTAGATCATGTAGCAGTGGCGCACCGGGGGGAAGTCGCCATCTGCGTTTCTGCCGCCGCGTCGATCGGTATCCTTTCCCTTAGGCGCGTCTTCCCTCTTATCGCCGAGCTTGGAGTAGTAGCCCTTCAACAGTCGGCAGTCTTTCAACTTGTGGTTTACGGGGCCCCTGTGGTAGGTACAGGGATCCTCGAGCATCTGGTCGAAAACAGCCCCATCGGGGGGGCCTCGGGGCTTCTTAGGCTCGAGGGCGCCCGCGAGCACCTCTTTGTCGTCGTCGTCATCGGCGCCACGCTTCGCCTTCTGGCCCTTGCGTTTATTTTTCTTCCTTTTGTTGCCGTCATTGTTGTCGTTCTTGGCGTCGTTGCCCTTGCTGGAGCCCTCCGGCGCGATCACCGCCTTGCCTTTGTCCGTGGAACGGCCAAAGAAGGCCCCCACCGCTTCGTCGCCCGAAGCAAAGCTGGTGACGCGATCCATCAGGTCCTCGACCGTCCCGGGACGGTAGCGTCCTAGCTCATGAACAAGCTCTTGGCATGTCGTGCCCGCGAGGAACGCTGAGATGACGTCCTCGTCAGGCACGTGGGGGAGCTCGAGACGCTGCTTCGAGAACCGTCGAGCAAAGTCGCGGAGTGGCTCGTCCGCCGCCTGCCTGCAACGCCGTAGGTCCCAGGGGTTGCCTGGACGCATGCAGGTCCTCTTGAAATTCCCGTCGAAGACCCTGACTAGGTCGGCCCAGTCATGGATCCGATCCGGCGGGAGCCCCTCGAGCCACCGGCGGGTGGTGTCCGAGAGGTAAAGTGGGAGTTGACGTATGATCACGCGGTCGTCGTTCTTCGCTCCGCCCAGCTGGCAGCCAAGGCGGAAGTCCGAGAGCCAGAGCTTGGGCTCGACCTCCCCGTCATACTTCACGATGTTGGTCGGCGGTCGGAAGCGGTCGGGGAGGGTTGAGCTGCGGATGGCCCGGCTGAAGACTCGGGGGCCCGGGGGCTCGAGGACTTGCCGGTCCTCGTCGCTGTCGTAGCGCCCCCCTCGATGGGCGCTATAGCCACGCTCTTGGGCCCCCTTGTCCTTGCGCCGTCGGTTGATGTCGTTGCGGGCGTCGTTGGGGTCTCGAGGTGGCCGGTTGTCGACGATCCGTTCGCGGACCGGCCTAGCTCGAGAGGCGTCCGGCTGGTGGACGGATGCCTCGCGAGCGTCGTGGGGCGTGTCCGCCGGTCTCCCCGAGGCTGCTCCGCGTCGGCGTGATGCCGAGCTCTCGGCCTGCTGTACCGCGGCTGTCTCGAGGAGGTTTTTCATTTCTCCGAGCATGCGCCTGGCATCGGGGTTGGAGACGGCGGGCAGGTCACGGAGCATCATAGCCGCGGCCACCACGTTCTGCCCAGCTCGTGGGAAACATACCTCGGGGTGTGCTGGTGCCCCGTCCTCGAGGATCCGCAGGTGGACCTCTCGAGCCCGGCCTCGAGCTCCGGCTCCTCGGGGCTGGGGTGGTTCCTGCATCAGGGTTTGCCGGAGCTGCAGCAGGTGTCCGCCGTTCCTCCTCGGCTTTGGTGATTGCCTCTTGCACTTGTGCGAGTTGCGCCGCCCGGCCATCGTCGTGCTTAGGCGGTACAGCCGGTGCTGGAGGTTCGTCCCTTCCCAGAACACGTGATCCGCCTGCCGCGGCCACGTCGCTAGGTCCCTCTAGGTCGAGGGTCGGCCTGTCGTCGTCGCCTTCGTCCTCGGTATCGCATACGACTCCCTCGAGTTGGAAGCACTCCCTGGTGGGATCCCAGAGGTCGGGGTCGTGGTAGTCGTATTCGTCGGAGTCGGAGTTGTTGACGGCACACCGCCTTGGCCGATGCTGGGACCGCAGCTCGCGGTACCATTCTCCGACGGTGGCTCGCCGAGGTGGCTCGAGGGGTCGCAAGAAGTCGCGGTCGACGCACGCGGGGTGGACGATTTCCAGGCTGGCCATGGCCTGCAGTAGCGCGCCCGAACGCTGCTCCCGGTCCACCACCGTCTGGTCCTGATGGCGCTCGTCGAGGCGGTGGGCGTATATAGCCGCAGAGTTGTCGAGGCCGACCGGGAACCGCTGGCGTCGAGCGCAGCGCGACCCGTGCGGGAGGAGGCTGAGCGGCGTCGACGGCGCACGGCTCGGAGGTCTCTGGCCTGGCTCCTGGTCCGTACGCATGATGAATGTGAAGTCGCTAGGCGGGCGCGGGTGCGCCCTGGAGGTCTCCGGCCGCGCGCCGGGCTGGTTTCCCCTTGGGGACCCTGCACCGGCTACGGGGGTGTAGGCGTTTGCCGCGGGCACCGCCTGCGCCCGGCGACGACGATGACGACGGCGTTGCTCGCGATGTGGCGACATGTGGTGGTGCGGGCGACGCGTCACGCCCCCCGCGCGGGGTGGCGTGACACGCACTCCGCTCAGGCCCTCCGTGGAGAGCAGAGTCAGCTCGTTGCCGTTGCCTGTGGCCAGGAACTCGAGGCTCCCAAACCAGACGACGGCACCAGCCGAGAACGGAAGAGGGGATGAAGCCATCCAGGAATCAACGAGAAATCGGCTCGGACACGCGAAGTCCCCTACCTGGCGCGCCAACTGTCGGTGTTTCGTACCCGGGGGTATCACACCAACGAGTGATATGATCGCGTGCTTCTCTTCCTGGATGGTGATGCAAGAGGACACAAGGATTTATCCTGGTTCGGGCAAAGAAGGCCCTACGTCCAGCGGGGGGATGTTCTTGTATTACTTGCACCTAAGTGCTTATACAGGGGAGAATACAAGCTCTATGAGCGTGGACCGGAGTCCGGACTCGTGCCTGTGTGTGGACTCGTGTGTTGTCTTTTTTTTTGAATGAGGGCCCTAGCGTCCCCTTTTATAGAGCAAGGGGAGGCCAGGGTTACATAAAGGTATTACAGGTGTCGGGGCGTATGGTGCCCCATACGGGGAAGGGTAGGAACCCTGTCTTGTCGGGGCCACTGGAGCCGATGTGATCGTCGCTGTTGAGGCGTCCTTGGGTCGTGGCTTCCATTCTGGGCGCGGACGTGATGGCGCGACAAGGCGGGAGCCGTACAGCACCCATCCCGGAATGTACAGTACGCGGTGAGGTCCCTCCGGGTCTTGGGGTACCTGTCCTCCAATAGCACGAAAGTAGTTAGGGCTCGAAGGGCGCGGAGCCGGCTTCGAGGTGGTGCCGCGGGGGCTCGAGGGGCGCGGAGCCGGCCTCGAGGTGTTACAGTGCAGGGCTCGAGGAGCGCGTAGCCGGCCTCGAGGGGTTACAGTGCAGGGCTCGAGGGGCGCGTAGCCGGCCTCGAGGGGTTACAGTGCTTGGCTTGGCCGAACAGTGCTGTACTGGTGCCCTTTTGCCCATGCTTGTGGTGAAAACGAGACTTGACCTTTACAACCGAGTTACTCTGGTACATGCTGTGCACTTGTGGACATGACCGGAGTAGGTGAAGGCATTAAATGCGTGGTATGGGCTGGTATGGCTGTCTGTGCAGCTCGAGGTCCGTGTGTTAAGGCTCGAGGTGTGGGGGCGCGCTTGCCCGAGGTCTGGAGGGCTCGAGCGAGACGGAGAGCGATCGTGCTCGCCCGAGGCCTCGCTGGGAGGGCTCGGGCGAGACGGAGACAGAGCGTTCGCCCGAGGCCTGGCTGGGAGGGCTCGGGCGAGACGGCGATAGAGCGTTCGCCCGAGGCCTGGCTGGGAGGGCTCGGGCGAGACGGAGACGGAGCATTCGCCCGAGGCCTTGCTGGGAGGGCTCGGGCGAGACGGAGACGGAGCGTTTCGCCCGAGGCCTGGCTGGGAGGGCTCGGGCGAGACGGAGACGGAGCGTTCGCCCGAGGCCTGGCTGGGAGGGCTCGGGCGAGACGGAGACGGAGCGTTCGGGTGTTTGCGTTGATTGGGGTACCCTTTTTCGTACCACCGACACTTAGGTATATACTATGTCTAGATAAGTGTCCTTTCTTTGTTACTCTGGGTGTGACCTCTGTGCCGTTTCATAGGTTTTTATTATCTCGCGCCGTTTCATAGCTAGACCTTGGAAAAAGTTCACTTTCCCCCCTCAACTTTTGAGGAAGTCCGATTTTCCTCCCTCAATTTCAAAACCGGACAAACAACCTCTCTCAACTTTTGAATCCGTGCATTTTACCCCCCTCGCCGGTTTTGGACGGTGGTTGCTACAGTAACAGTGGTTTTGCTACAGTAACAGTGGTTTTGTTGTTTCCTTTTTTTATTTATTTTTGCTGAATTTTTGAAAAATCATAAAATAGAAAATCCAATTTTGTTGGACTCCATATGAGTAGATCTATAGAGTGAACTTATAATATGATATACTTTAGTACAAAGTTTTTGTTGTAGATTTAGATCTATGTTTTTTGTAATTAAAATAAATTTATAACTAAGTTATACATGATTTAATGAGTATAAATTTTTTAATACAGTTGAAGCATACAATAATTAGTCCACCATAAAATTTGATCACAATTAGACTATACAACTGTAGCTATGAATTAATCCAAATAATTACAAAAAACATATTATCGTTTGGAATTAATTGTAATAATTCATAGCTGTAGTTTCTATAGTCTAATTGTGGTCAAATTTTTATGGTGAGATAATTATTGTATGCTTCAACTATATTAAAAAATTTATACTCATTGGATCATGTATAACTTAGTTATAATTTTTTTTAGTTACAGAAAAGCATGGGTCTAAAGGTACAACAAAAACTTTGTACTAAAGTATACCATATTATATATTCATTGTATATATCTACTCATGTGGAGTCCAACAAAATTGGATTTTCTATTTTATGATTTTTCTGTGATTTACTATGATTTTTCAAAGATTCAGCGAAAATAAATAAAAAGAAGAAAAAGACAAAACCACTGTTACTGTAGCAAAACCACTGTTACTGTAGCGAAACCACCGTCCAAAACCGGCCAGGGAGGTAAAATGCACGGATTCAAAAGTTGAGGGAGGTTGTTTGTCCGGTTTTGAAATTGAGGGAGAAAAATCGGACTTCCTCAAAAATTGAGACAGGAAAAGTGGACTTCTTCCCTAGAACTTTCCCCTCTTTCCTCGCCACAGGCCAAAGTTAACGGACCCGAAACAGCCCACGGGCGGACACGGTGCCTGGAATTTAGGTCCAGTAACAATCTGCCCACAATGCCAGCCCACGTATCAAACCCTAGGCATCATCAGGTCCAGCGTCAACATGTCAACAGTGTGACCCAGCCGCGCGCCGCCCTCCCGCTTCCTTCTCCCGACTACCCGACCACACCGGTGTACCGCCGCTCCCCTCGCCGGCGGCACCCCAACATTCTTCCGCACTCCCTCCCCTGCACCTCTGCCCATTCTACCGCCGCAGTAGTTGTTGCGCCTCCTCATCGGAGACCTTGCCACCGTCGACAGGTCCTCCTTCCACCCAGGTCTTCTCTCGTCGAGAGGGGTCGCGCTCCTCCTCTCTCTCCGTCCTCTGCTGGTACTGACTGCGCTTGCTTAGATTGGTTGCATCCCTTTCTTGTGTCGTTGGCATGTAAAGCTCGCCTTACCTGTGCGTGTTGTTGTTCTTCCAGCAGTTATTTTTCTTAACCCGGCTTTCCCTCGATTGCTGCGTGAAATTGAAAGATGAGGAAGCTCAAGTTCCATGAGAAGAAGCTCCTCAAGAAGACCAATTTCTTGGAGTACAAGAGGGAGGGCGGCCACCGCGAGGCGCTCGTCACGCAGCGCTACGGCCTCGTCGAGAGGGACGACTACAAGAAGTGGGTTTTTCCCTTATCCCCACTCTCTCCTGCTTTCCTGTTTAATCAGCTCTGTAGTTTGTATTGAATCAGTACTAGGATTGTTTTATGCTGATTTCTAATCGAAGCATTTGATCAAGGATACACTGAAAATTTCTGACTGTTGGGTGGCAGGTACAACGGAATATGCTTAATGGTGCAAAAGCTCGTTAACATCATAAAGCAGATGGACCCAAGAGACCCTTTCAGAATGGAGATGACAGACATGTTGCTCAATAAGCTGTAAGACTGCTGGTCCACTTACTTGAACGTGAGATTGTATATACAATTGATGTAAATTTTGAGCTGGACTATCAAGGTTACGTCCTCAAGTACCAAAACCTTGCAATTTCACCTCCTGTGTAGCTATTGGTTGTATGTTTGCCTGCTTGTAGAGTTAACAGTATGAACTTCACCTGTACCTATATGTAGTGTGTCGGGAAGGGCAGATATAGTCCAACTAGACTACTGTCTCCTTTACTACCTCTCATATATGGGATGATTTTATGAATTGCATTCTTGAGTCCTGAATTTTTCATGTGAAATTTAACTGACTGACTGGTTGCTCAGAACTTACTGTCTTACTGAGTGTGAATGTGCAAAGATTGCTTGGGTATCTGAAATCATGAGATTCTAATTATATTTTTGTTCTCCCTATGTCTGGTCATAATAAAATCCAATATTGAGCTTCCCTTGTGGTAGTACTATCAACATTTTTACATCTGCATTGGGCTTGATTGTCATTGGCCATCATCTGTACTAGGCTTGTTCCTTGATCATGGCAATTGATTGATTTTTTTTTCAGAAACCATTATTCTCATTTCCAGACTCTCCAGCATGGGTCACGAAACATGCTATGATGTTGTTTTCTTGACTTAGTCGTTGAGATCTAAACCTATTTCATTTTGACTAAATCATAATCATATAATGTCATACTCATCGGATCTCTAGTATTCTTTTTTTTTCCATGCTTATTTTTTTGGTCTGATTCAGCTACTTAAATTTCAGGTATAATATGGGTGTAATTTCAACAAAAGAGAGCTTGATAAAGTGTGAGAAACTTTCAGTGAG
Source organism: Coix lacryma-jobi var. lacryma-jobi (assembly GCA_009763385.1). Taxonomy (NCBI): domain Eukaryota; kingdom Viridiplantae; phylum Streptophyta; class Magnoliopsida; order Poales; family Poaceae; genus Coix; species Coix lacryma-jobi. The sequence goes on from CM019824.1 coordinate 150,786,240, forward strand.
CGCGTTCTGCAGGTCCCCCCTTTCTCCTCTCTTCTCCCTAGTCCCTAGAGTGTTTGTTTTCCTTTGTATGTAGGATGTTACATTCTATAGGTCATCTTACTTCAGTTCAAGTATTTTTTCTTGACTAAGGTCTGTGACTCTGTTGTAGAGTATATATCCTACTATTCATTTTGCTAACCGCTTGTATGGTAATAGTAGAACAAAGTAGGAAACAATATGACATGGACTTTCAATTACCTTGTTTACTCAATTATTATTGCAGGCGGAGACTTGCAACAGTTATGGTGAAGCTCAAGTTTGCAGAGCACCTTAAGGAGGCTGTGACATATGTCGAACAGGGGCATGTGCGTGTCGGTCCAGATACAGTCACAGATCCAGCCTTTCTTGTGACCAGAAACATGGAGGACTTCATCACCTGGGTGGATTCCTCAAAGATCAAGAGGAAGGTCATGCTGTACAATGATGCATTGGATGATTTTGATGCCATGTTCTGAGAAAATCATTCTACAGAAATTTATGTGCCCATCAGTGTAATCTTAGGCCGGTCACATGGCTTTTTCTGAACAAAATCTGTGGCGGTTGTTTTCTGCAGGGCTACTTGCATTTGCATTGCAGATGTGATGCAATTTTGTGGTTGGTTCAAGGCACATTATAGTTTATATCTGATGTAGTTGTGCAATTGTCTTTGTAGCGTGTTTGTCCATCACGGGGTTAACCCGGGTTGCCCCCATAGTCTGAAATTCCTGCACTATGCTTCATCATTCTGTAGTGCATTTGTGCCTGCTGGCATTATTAGTCTAGACATTAATTTAGTGCCACCATTTCAACAAGTCCTTAGTAAAGGCAGCAGCAACCCAGCTGTTACTGTCATAGCCTCCTAGCCAGTGTTTTCCTAACAAATAAAAGGCAAAAATACCGTTTAACCATTGTTTGTGCTAAATTAGCACCAGATAGTAAGGTGGTTCTGATTTCTTAACATCGAGCTGCATCCGACGACAGACTTTAATTCACACTTTCGTGCGGGCATTGCCAAAGAAAAACAAGAAAGCGAAGAAAATAATCCTCTAGAGAAGCACTGTAACCAAACATGAATATACAAGTTTCCCGTTGCGCAAACTGATAATGAATATTGTACAGATCGATTCAGTTTGATCAATATATCTCAGGGTGCCCTGTTTTCTATATACACAAACATATGGGAAACGATAAGGACGCATACAACAAAGTGGAGACTTGATAATGGTGGATTTACAACAGCCGTATGACATTGTTGATCAACTAGGGGGAGTCCTGGAACCCATAGCCCTTGAAAGTTCTCTAATGATGGCAGACTTCTCCTTAGTTTCTTTATCACCTTCGAAATGCCATTTTCGGGACATTTCTTCAGCCTGCAGTTACAATACATGGAATGGTCCGTCAATGTTGTCACAGACCCACAATAATCCACAGATGATAGCCCCAAAGCAAACTTGAACAAAACTGAAGTACAATGTGGTGAAGGCGAAATACAATAAGCAATTGTTTAGCCGGAACAAGAATAGAAGAAGTTCACTTACCCAGCTTCTCAATGGAGCTATTTGTTCTTTAATCATATCAGCTCGTGGCTGCAGTGCATCTTTTCCTTTAGTTTTAACATCATCTACCTGAAAGGAGAAACAAGAGTTGGTTCAGAGGGGCTACTTGACACTTGGATTTTTTATCCTGAATGCAGGAGGTTTCATCTTCTTCATTGCTCCTGTTAAGGATTGAGTTAATATCAAATGTTCAAGAGTTTGTTAAATCACACGTTTTGCCCATGGGACAAAAGAAATTCGATTTGGCTAGTTCATACAAGTATAACGGCAAAGGAGAAACTTGATTTATCATTGCATTATCCATGTGAAACCATAATATTTCAAAATTCCAATTTTTTGAGACTAATATCACTACCATTGAACCTAAGAACCCCTTGACAGCCTCAAGGCTAACATCCAAAGTTTCATCACATAAATATAGCCACAGCTTATTTCAACAATAAACTCCTAGGAAAACTATTTCCATCATGAATTTGTTAGCTAGGTCCCCATTGGTGGCACAGAACTTTGCTGTTCTGCAGATGGCTCAGACCTTATTTTTAAAACTGAATTTCGCTTTCCATGGTTGAGTGGCAAACAGAACATAGTCTAGCAAGGGCTCCTATTGCCATTCTGAGTGGCAGGGAGGATGTTACTTAAAGGATTAAATAAAAAAAAATTTCCATATTGACTCTGCATGATTATGGATCACTAAAGAATGCCAGGACTCATTTTTCTCATCCCTGTGTGTAAGGACCTGTGTGGCCTAGAGGGGGGGTGAATAGGCCTGTCAAAAATCACAGCTCAAAACTTAATTAGATAAGCTCAGAACTACCGCTCTGTGCCCGGCACTGCCGCTGCCCGGCACTGCCGGCCCCAGCGCGGTACTGCCGCGCAGTGTGAGACCAGAAGCTGCAATTCGAAATCCAGCCACAACTAACTGATTCTATATGAATAGAAATGCTACAACAAGTTCTATGAACCAGCAGAACCAACTACTCCAAGCCAAATAAGAGTAATAAAGTAGATCGGGTCAAACCCTAGAATCTATCACAAGCTCATGAATATGAAGAATGAAACTAAGCAAGCACAAGAGACAAGTGATTTATCCCGTGGTTCAGCTCGCCACCAAGGCTTGCCTACCTCCACGTTGTTGAGGCTGACCACTTAGGTCATGAGCTTTGCAACTCTACCTCGTTCTCAAGTCAAGGAACCAAATCCTTGAGGTGAGGGGTAATAATACTAGCTGAACAATCGATTACAAACCTCCCTAGGCCGCCACACAAGTTGGCAAGGCTCTAGGGTGACGCCTAGCCGGCTAGGGTTCCAAGAACCCAAGAGTAATAGAAGCAAATCCACCGGCTATGGCTCAAATCAAGTGCTCTAGTAAGTAGATCTCAGCTAGGGCTTCTCTTTGATGAAGGTTTAAGCCTCTCAATCACTTGGAATCAATGGAAATCGAAGGATTGGTGAGAGGGGAGTTGAGAGCCTTCAATGGGGAAGAGAGAAGCTTGTCTGGAGGTAGGTGACGAGTTGTGGTCATGGATAACCGTTGGGGTGGCAGGGAGATGGAGTAAATATCTCCTCCCTGCCAACGGTTTACAATAAGTCGCGGCAGTGCCGGCCGAAGCCCGGCACTGCCGCGACAAGAGCGGCACTGCCGCGCCTATCAATCAGACAGGGTTGGATTGGAATTCAGTGCAGCTGTCTTTGGTTAGAAACATGGATGGCTTGGGTTGGTTTGAGCACATGTCATTCAGCCATAGCAATGTATTTGCATTCCCCCTTGATAGTACGGCATTCCTATAACTCAAATTCAAAATGAAAAAGCTTGATATATCACTTTGAGTCCGGATCCGATGAAATGTAGTATGGGGGGTCCACCAACGTACATACACCATCCTATCTTATCATAACCTGCTTATCAACTTCATGAATCTCATTAGTTCTCCAATCGTGTGGTCATTATCACCAAAACCCACAATTAGGACTTGATTGCACTTACAATCTCCCCCTTTTTGGTGATTGATGACAACACAATCGAAGCTTACAATAAAAGGGTACAATACTTGAGATTTAGAAGCTTAGGTGTGAAACCTCCGCCTAAATGTGTGAATGAGAGCTGAAATCTCGAATTGGCATTAGAGGCCAACATTCACATATTCAAAAGTGAGAGATAGGTTCAGTTTCACATCTAATAGCTTTGTGGGGTGCAACTAAACTGTGTCAAGAATAATACGTGATGCGAATGACAGTTTAAGCACATCAGAGATGTTTGCTGTCTTTCTGCCAGAGCGGCACTGCTGCTCTAGGCGCGGCACTGCCGGAGCCCGGCACTGCCGGCCCTGGAGCGGCACTGCCGCTCAGGCTACAGACAGCAAACGCAGCGGAAATAACACAAAGCCACAAAGCATAATCAATAACAGAACTAAACAAGATAAACACATCCTAGATAAGCAGGTAAAAGTACATGTCCACATCCAAGCCTAAAAAGTAGTACCACAGAGTAATATTACAAACATAGAGTTTTGAACGAATCAAACTCCCTCACAACTCACAACTACTAGCATGATGGGGACATGAACAGAAAGAAAGTGTTGTACCCCTTCTCTTCACCTAATTCTCCCCCTTTGGCAACAAGTCACCAAAAAGAGAGAAGTAGAGAAGAGAAGAGGTCCAAACACTCACTCATCATCCGAAGCTATCTTGTCCCACTGAACTTCTTCTTCCTCCTCATCATCATCATCGTCATCATCGTCGTCGTCGGAGTCTACCACAGCCTTCCCCTGACGGTGAGTGGAACTGGTGTAGCGGGTCGAGGTCGAGGCACGTGTAGAACGACGGGGTGGCACAGGCACTATCTCCTCCTACTCCTCATCTCCATCTGAGTCTATGTCATCTGAGTCGAGACTGGAGAGGTCGAAGTGAGGTGGAGAGCGGGGTGGAGGTAACGGCGAACGTCCCGCCCGCTCTCGCTCTGCTCGCTGCTCAACGAGTGCCTGGTGAGCTGTCTGGGCTGCGTAGGTGCAAGTAGAGAAGATGGCCTTGATCCATTTGGCCAACTTGCTCTTCTTCTTCCTCGGATAGGAAGGACGGGAGCTCTCTGGCCTGTCAGTTGCTGCTGCCCCTGCTGTTGCTCCTCTCTTCTTCTCTGCACGGTACGGCTCATGCAACCCATCCTTAGCAAAGGTATAGCCGGAAACCATTTCAATCATAAACATGATGTAGGGGGCATAGAGAACTGCCTTCCTAGCATCCTCGGCTGCAACCTGAAGCTCAGTCCATATAAAGCTGGATACGGAAAAACGATTAGCCTCTGGGGCCATCCTAGCCAACATGTTCCTGCCATATCCATACAAGTTAGAATGGGACCCACTCTTTGGGTTGAGAGTTTGCCTGAAGAGGTTGTTCAACATGTAATAAAAACCTTGTAGTCCCTTGACCAACCCATCTGCCTTCCGAGGGTCCTCATACATGAAAGCAATCTCAGAATCTGTCAAAGTCCTCTCATCATGCAGGTTATCATACTCTCTATCCTCGCTGCCCAAACCGAGGATCCTACTAAAGGTCTCATAAGTGACCTTGTAGTGATGACCCTCGGTCATCCAATGCATCTCCTCAACCACATTGTCAACATACAGCGTCGCATGGAAACTGATGGATGATCTCGGTGTTCCAATTATAACTAAATCCCATCAGATCATACATGTCTCTTGCCTTACATGCAGCTACCACCCTGTTGATGTCACGGTCAGTCTTGCTCTCTAGATGCTCCCAATCAACATACTTCATATTCAGTATCTTCTGCTTCTTGGCATTGTATAGGACTGAACAATAGAAATCAGAATGGAACTCGTTCCAGAACCTATAATCAATGTCCATATCCTTTGATGGTTGTATGGGTTGTGCTGGCGCTGAGACTTGACCGAGCTGAACTGCTGATAGTATGACACGGGCTTGCCTGTCCCTGGTGTCCTGAGGAGGTCTCTCCTGCACATCCTCTTGTGTATGGCTGCAAGTGCGCCCCTGCTGACCTCTTGCCAAGTGCTCTAGGGTGTTGGGGGTAGAGGTCTTCCCTTATCTGTCGCCCTTGCATCTGCAGGCGAGCCTCATCCCAGATCTGCTTGCCTCGCTGAAACATCTCCTTGGGAGCTAGAGCCACCTCGACGGATGGCTGCTTGCTCCTCCTGAGCGGATCCATCCTCTGCTTGACCCTTCTCTCATTCTCCTCTTCCGCCTGACATCTAAAACATGGAAACTGCGAATTAGAAGACTGCATAAGGGCTGGTAGGTTATAGTGAGGCGATAGATTTTGATGGATAAGGTGTTACTTGGATCAAACCCCTGCTCATGGTTCGGCACTGCCGCTCTGGGAGCGGCACTGCCGCGCAGGCAGGCTAGATCTGAGCCAAGGAACACCACATCCATCATCTCTATCACTTCCCTATCATCTACAAACACTTCTACAACCTCTAAATACAAATACCCATGGCGCATTTTACAAATCGGGAAAAACTTAGGGTTTGGGATTTTGAACCTTTACTTGAGAGGAAGGAGAGGGAAGGAGGGACCCCTTGGAGAAGAGGACGACGGAGCAAGCACCGAAGGAGATCCCGAGCAGCACCTGCCGGAGGCCGGAGTTGCCCGGGGGAGCAAGGTCGGTGGAGAGGGAGGAGCGCGGTCGCCCTTTTCGCCCGAGAGAAAAGGAAGGAGAGGAGGTCACGGGCTGCGGTGAAAGGATGAGGAAGAGAGAGAGGGGGGGCCATCGGGTAAGAGTAAGAAAGTTTTCCCTTGGCCCCACTCGGTAACAAACCGATTCAGCTGAATCGATAAGTTGCGGCACTGTCGCGCCTGCCGCGGCACTGCCGGGGCCCGGCACTTCCGCGCCTGACCCGGCACTGCCGGACAGTTACCTACAGAGGTTTATTCTACAGCACTATATCTTATTCTTGGAGTGGACAAGTACCACTTGCATTTATGACCGGTGACAAGTAATCAATTTCAGAACAATGTCATTCCAAAGCAGGTTTCTTTCAACGAAGATTTTTTGAAACCCAAAAAAATATATGGAAGTTTTTAAATTGGTTTTACCTAGTCAAACTAGTTATCAATCAAGCATGCTAGGTTTTCAAACCACGTTACTTAAGTCCAAGTATATTTAGAGTTCACTCCTTAAGGCACAAAACCTGACTCATCTAGAGGCTAGTGAGATATCGGCTAGTTGTTTGTCCGGTGCTCACATGTCTAATGGCGATATCTCCTTGATTCAATGGATCTCTCAAGAAGTGATGTCCCCCCCCCCCCCCCCCCCCCCCCCGGATGTCCTAATATGTTTGGTTCTTGAGTGACTCACTGGTTTTGTTTTTGCAAGTTTTATGGCACTTTCATTGTCACACAAGATGTGGATATGAGTAAAGTTACATCGAAGTCACGAGGTTTGCCTCATCCAAACGTAGTTGCGCACAACATGCACCTGCAGCAACATACTCGCCTTCGCTGTGATAGGGCTACACAATTTTGCTTTTTAGAACCCCAAGACACTAAAGGAGCGTCCAAGGAATTGACATGTCCCCGAAGTGCTTTTTCCGATCTACCTTGCAACCGCAGATCGGAATCGCATAGCCAAGTAGATCAACTGGGGAGCCCTTAGATACCACAAAGCCAAGGTTGGAGTGTTGAACTAGATTATCTCAAGATGCTTTTAAAAAACGGCCACTAAGTGAACACTCTTTCGGGTTAGCTTTGAAATCTAGCACACATGCACACACTAAGCATAATAATCGGCCCTCGAATGCCGCATAAGTAGAGTAGAGAGCCCGATCATGGAGCGATATACCTTAATGTCCACAGCTTTCCCTTCTACTACGTTGAGATCAAGAATGCCCACTGTTGCATGGGAGTTTTGATAGGCCTTGGGCGTTCACCATGTCAAACTTCCTCAACATATCATGGGTGTAACTTGGTTTGACAAAGGAAGGTTCCCTTCCTTCCAATTGCTTGATATTTGAAACCACGGAAGAACTTAAGCTTCACCCATCATAGACAATATCGCAAATCTCTAGTCATGATCCTACTAAACTCATCCACAAAAGGATTTGTTAGTACTACCAAATATAATGTCATCGCAGATATTTGGCACACCAAAAGATATCTCCATTGAACTTTAGAGTGAAGAGAGTAGGATCGGCTTGCCTATTTCAAAGCTTTGTTTGAGCAAGAATTCCTTAAAGGCATTCATCCCATGCTCTAGGTGCTTGTTTAAGAATAAGCCCATCGAGCGCCTTATGGAGTTTGGAAGACTGGTTTGGGGAACTTGGGTCTTCACAAGGCCCGGTGGTTGCTCGACATACACCCAACTCTTGTAGGGCCATTGAGAATGCACTCTTCACATCCATTTGATATAGTTTTTTGAAGTTGTGATGGGCTTGCAATGCTCAGCAAGAATCCGAATCATTGCTTCAAAGCCTTGCAACCGTGCTATGTTTTCCTTCAAGTCAGCCCTCTACTTGAGTGGAAACCCCCTTGAGCTACCAATCTTGCCTGTTTCCTTGTCACCACAACCGTTTTTCCATCTTTGCTTGTTGCGGAATACCCATTTGGTTCCCAATAACTTGGGTATTTGGTCCTTTCCACAATTGACCATACTTGATGGCGCTCGAAGTTGTTGAGCTCTTTTTCTTGCAGATGGCCATCACCCAATCCGGATCATCCAGGGCTTCTTCTACCTTGAGAAGGTTCCAAAGAGGAAGACCAAACGAGTAATATTGACAGAAAATTTGCTAAATGAAGCGTGTCTTACCCCCATTTCGTAGACTCCCAAGAATGTTGTCAACGGGGTGATCCCGGTGAATAGTTTTGCTTGAGTCTTGTGATGATCAATGGGTTCTGTTCATCCTTCAGCATCCTCTTCTTCATCTTGCTCGAAGATGGGTTTGTAGGTTTACACTTGTACTCCCATGAAGTAGGTGGCTGCAGCTGCTCTGGTGTAACCCTCGGCACTGCTGGCTTCGCCTGGCACTGCCGCAGTCGCACGCCGGGGTCAAGGCCCCGGCACTGCCGGGGACTGTATCCTTGATCAATCCCAGCAGGACTCAGCTTGAGGGACCATCCCGACCGTAGCCTGCTGTTCTTGTGGTCTAATCATCACACCAATGGCTAATTGCTTGATTGCTGCACAGGTGGTTCCTCATTACCTACAACAACTTCATTAACTGCTTCTACTTGAGAGCCCTTTAGTTCATCAAACGTCACGTCTATCGCGCTATTTATTTAAAACCTTGCCCGAGGCCTTGTTGAAAACAACGATAGGCAATGGTCGTTTGATCCATAACCGAGAAGAAAACCTTCATCAACCTTGGATTGTGAACTTAGAGGCTTTGGCTTCTTGTTTTGCAAAATGAAACATTTGCACTCAAATCTCTAAAGTACGACACCTTTGGTTTGTTACCGGTGAGCAGCTCATAGGAGGTCTTCTTTCTTCTCTTGTGGAGGTAGAGGCGGTTGATTGCATGGCAAGCGGTATTGACGGCTTCGGCCCAAAAGATGTCCGGCGTCTTGTACTCATCTAGCATCGTCCTTGCCATGTCAATGAGTGTTCTATTCTTCCTCTCCACCACGCCATTTTGTTGAGGGGTGTATGGAACTGAAAATTCATGCTTGATGCCCTCTTCATCAAGAAACTCATCCACTTGGGTGTTTCGGAATTCGGTTCCGTTGTCACTACGAACTTTCTTGATGTTGAAACCGAATTCCCTTTGAGCTCTTCGTATGAACATCTTCACCTTCTCTTGCACTACACTTTTGTCATGCATAAAGAATACCCAAGTGAAACGAGAAAAATCATCAACAATAACAAGACCATGTTTGTTACCGCCGACTAAGGTAGAAACCAAAGAGAGAGTCCATGTGGATCAACTCCAATGGATGAGTAGTAGTGTCGTAGCTCTTTGGTGGGTGAGGTACGCCTACTTGTTTTCCGGCTTGGCAAGCTCCACATACTCTGTCTTTCTCAAAATCAACATTGGTTAGTCCTAGGATGTGGTTGTCCTTTTGAAGTTTGGCCAAGTTCCTCATCCCAACATGAGCTAGTCGGCGATGCCATAACCAACCCATGCTAGATTTTGCCACTAAACAAGTCTCAAGTTTGGCTTCACTTTTGTTGAAATCAACTAAGTAAAGCTTCCCTTTCAAACGACCCGTAAAGACAATAGAGGAATCCTCCCTTCTAAAGACTTCCACACCCTCATCCGTAAAGAGACAATTGAAACCCATTCCACATAATTGTGAAACGGATAGCAAGTTGTAACTCAACGAATCAACATGTAAGACATTAGTAATTGAATGCTCAAGTGTAATAGCAACTTTACCAAGACCTAACACATCCCCCTTGGAGTTATCACCGAAAATGATGTTTTCGCTTGCATTTGAAGTTGGGGAATATGATGAGAACATACTCCTTTCTCCGGTCATATGATTTGTACATCCGCTATCAAGCACCCAACTTGATCCACCGGAGGAGTATGCCTGCAAGACAAGTTTAGTTCCTAGGTTTAGGTCCCCAATTGATATTGGGGCCTTGCAAGTTAGTCACAAGTATCTTAGGAACCCAAACACTTGTCGGCTGTCCTCTTGTTATCACCAACATACTTTGCAACAACTTTACCACTGTTGTTGTGTCCTAAAATGTAACAAGATGACATGCTCTTCCTTGGGGCTTCTATCTTGGGTTGATGTGCAAACTTGTTCTTGGTCACCCAAATAGATTCCTTTGGTTTCTGAGATTCTTGCTTTGGGTTGGGTACCTGCTTGTGCTGTGTGTGAGACTGAGCAGAAGGCAAACTGGTAGCCTTCCCTTTCTTGGGGCGCGGCACTGCCGGCCTGGGGGCGGCACTGCCGGGGTCCGGCACTGCCGCCTTCTGGCGCGGCACTGCCGCGGTCTGTGCAGGCTGAACTGTACCAATCTGACCCTTCTTCTCAAACCTCACACACTCATAGCCATTCACTGTCCTTCTTCCATTAGTCTTGGCTCCTTTTTCGTGCCCCAACCCATCTTTTATGGAAGGACGCCGTCCATTCTTGAACTTGGGCTTGCTCTTCTCTTGAGTCTTCTCATTAGCACTTGTGGTAGACTTGACACAACCATTTGCAATGATATTTGTCAATCTTGCTATCTCCTTTCTCATGGCCTCCATGTTCACAAGGTTAGTGGAATAGATATTTAAATCAACATTATAGCATTTTCCACAACCTTCACTAGTGGAGGGAATAGAGGTGACATTTGCTTTAGGAAGAGTTGAGTTGCTTTCCCAAAGAAGATTATATTGCAACTCAAGTTCTTTGTGCTTTTCATCTAAGCCACAATACTTTTCCTTGAGTGCAATATGGGCCTTCTTTAGGGAAGCATGTTCATCTTGCTCTTTGGCCAAGGCCTCGTGCAAGACGTCCAACTCACTTCTCTCTAATGCAAGAGCTTCCTTGCAAGCAATGTAGAGGTCCTCTTGTTTGATGAGAGCATCCTCACTTATTGCTAGCTCGGCTTGTACACATTCTAGTTCCTCCATTAGTTTAGTGATAAAGAGTTTGGTTTTCTTGTCCAACCTTTTAGTTATCATGTTTATCTCTTCATCACTAGAATCATCATCACTAGAGGAATCACTAAGTTCACTACTAGAGATGTCACTAGGTGGAAGAGAGGTTTTAGAAGTGTGAGCCTTTTTCACCTTCTCTTTCTTGGCCATGAGACAAGTGTGGGAGTTGCAATCATCATCATCGGACAAGTTGTTGAATAGTCTTGGTGAAGGAGATGACTTTTGAAATGCTATTGTTGCTATCTTCTCATCTTCTTCACTTGAGGTTTGTGCGGTTGAATCCCATTCATGTCCAATGTGAGCTTCTCCCATGTATCTCTTGTTGTGTTTCTTGTAAGTGCCTTTGTCATCTTTCTTGCCCTTGTTGAAGTTGTCCTTCTCATGTGGACAATGTGCTATGAAATGATCGGTGCTTCCACAATTGTAGCAAGTTCTTTTCTTCTTGTTTGGAAACCTTCTCTTTACAAACTTGTAACCTTCCTTCTTGAGCCCCTTGCGGTATCTTCTCATGAAAAGAGCTATATCACCAATTTCTTCAAATTCTTCACCATCACTTTCACTTCCACAAGATGATGATGTGCTGTCCTCAACTTCAATTTTCTTCTTTTGTTGCTTGGGCTTGCTTGTAGAGGCTTGCTTGCTTGATTTTGCCTTGCTTGATGTTGCTTGCCTTGATGGCTTGCTAGCCTTAAGTGCCACATCCTTGATCTTCATCCCATCTAGCCTAGCTTGCAACTCTCCAAGCTTCCTTCTCTCATTTGCCTCTTCTCTTTGCATATCAAATGTGATAATCCTTCCAAGCACATCACTAGGTGTGAATTGCTCAAACTTCTTCTTGTCCCTAATCAATGTCACTACGGTCTCATTTCTAGGTGAGTATGCCTCTAACATGATCTTCACAACCTTGTGATCATTGATTTCATTTCCACCTAGCCCTCTAATCTTACCAACAATCACCATCAATCTATCAAACATCTCTTGTGGACCTTCACCATCACAAATCACAAACCGGTTGAGCTTAGCCATCAACAAGTCAATCTTGGATTGCCTCACTTTGTCAACCCCTTCATGAGCTATATGCAATGTGTCCCAAATCTCCTTTGCAACCTCAACTCCCATGACCTTGTTGTACTCATCACCATCCAAGGCACTAAGCAACACACTAGTGGCTTGGGCATTGAGATGAATGTTGCGGAATTCATCTTGAGTGGGGCTCTTTGGATCAACCGGTGCTTCAAGTCCATTGTGCACTATCTCCCAAATACCTGGATGGAGACCAATAAGATAGGTCTTCATAATGTGCTTCCACTTGGCAAAGTTAGTCCCGTCGAAACGAGGTAACTTGCCCGCGGCACATTGATGAGAGGCCTAGAGTCATGGTTAGTCATAGAAGAATAGTTAAAGGATACTTCTTTATATGACTTCTTCATCTCCTCCTTCTTCTTGTTGTCCTTATGTGTGTAGGAGAAGTGATCATCTCCATCTTCGGTGCTACTTGAGTCATCACTCAAGTTCACACTCTTCTTTGCTTGGAGCTCTTCCTCCTTCTTTTCTTCTCTTCTCTTGGCTCTTTCTTCTCTTCTAATCCTTCTCTCTTCTTTTCTTTGAGCCTTTCTTCTTTTGCTTTGAGAGCCGCTGCATCTTCTCTTGCTTTGGCTCTAGCTTCTCTTCTCAATCTTCTTTCCTCCTTTCTTCTTGCGAGCTCTCCGGCCGACACACCCATTTGAGGAGGTGCCTTCTCACTTGCTGTGGAGAGACTTTCATTGCTGCTAGCGGTGTGCATTTCCACTTCAGGTGTGGGTTGCACAACGCTAACGTTACCCGTTCCTCCGCCGGTGGCCATTCTCTCGCACGGTGAAGTGCTGCTGAGAGACCAGGCTCCGATACCACTTGTAAGGACCTGTGTGGCCTAGAGGGGGGGGAATAGGCCTGTCAAAAATCACAGCTCAAAACTTAATTAGATAAGCCCGGCACTACCCCGCTCTGTGCCCGGCACTGCCGCTGCCCGGCACTGCCGGCCCCAGCGCGGTACTGCCGCGCAGTGTGAGACCAGAAGCTGCAATTCGAAATCCAGCCACAACTAACTGATTCTATATGAATAGAAATGCTACAACAAGTTCTATGAACCAGCAGAACCAACTACTCCAAGCCAAATAAGAGGAATAAAGTAGATCGGGCCAAACCCTAGAATCTATCACAAGCTCATGAATATGAAGAATGAAACTAAGCAAGCACAAGAGACAAGTGATTTATCCCGTGGTTCAGCTCGCCACCAAGGCTTGCCTACCTCCACGTTGTTGAGGTTGACCACTTAGGTCATGAGCTTTGCAACTCTACCTCGTTCTCAAGTCAAGGAACCAAATCCTTGAGGTGAGGGGTAATAATACTAGCTGAACAATCGATTACAAACCTCCCTAGGCCGCCACACAAGTTGGCAAGGCTCTAGGGTGACGCCTAGCCGGCTAGGGTTCCAAGAACCCAAGAGTAATAGAAGCAAATCCACCGGCTATGGCTCAAATCAAGTGCTCTAGGAAGTAGATCTCAGCTAGGGCTTCTCTTTGATGAAGGTTTAAGCCTCTCAATCACTTGGAATCAATGGAAATCGAAGGATTGGTGAGAGGGGAGTTGAGAGCCTTCAATGGGGAAGAGAGAAGCTTGTCTGGAGGTAGGTGACGAGTTATGGTCGTGGATAACCGTTGGGGTGGCAGGGAGATGGAGTAAATATCTCCTCCCTGCCAACGGTTACAATAAGTCGCGGCAGTGCCGGCCGAAGCCCGGCAGTGCCGCGCCAAAGAGCGGCACTGCCGCGCCTACCAATCAGACAGGGTTGGATTGGAATTCAGTGCAGCTGTCTTTGGTTAGAAACATGGATGGCTTGGGTTGGTTTGAGCACATGTCATTCAGCCATAGCAATGTATTTGCATTCCCCCTGATAGTACGGCATTCCTATAACTCAAATTCAAATGAAAAGCTTGATATATCACTTTGAGTCCGGATCCGATGAAATGTAGTATGGGGGTCCACCAACGTACATACACCATCCTTTCTTATCATAACCTGCTTATCAACTTCATGAATCTCATTAGTTCTCCAATCGTGTGGTCATTATCACCAAAACCCACAATTAGGGCTTGATTGCACTTACACTTTGCAACAACAGAGTTTGTAGCTATGAAGAACTTATACACATCAGCGATTTCCAAATGAAGAGATCATGCATTCAGAACTAAAGACAGAAAGACAAAAGAATTAAACTAGGAAATCAAGAGATAACAATGTATAAACAATAACAACCAACACACCTCATTGATTTTAACAAAGCTCAATGAAGAGCATAAGCTGAAAGCTCTACCCTCTGTGCACAAGCTTAGTATTATTATTTAAATATGGTACTTGTAGTTTTTTTTTTGTCAAAAGGTCTACGGTTCCCTCAATACATGTTGTTCATCATTCAGATTCCATGACTTACTGATGCAACTGTAGCTTATCTGCTGTGTACCACATTCACAGCTGTTGCTGCTCCAAACACCAAAAGGTGCAGCAATGAATGCCTTCCCAACCTGTACATCCAATGAGAACATGAGATCTTCAAGAACACTTGAACTCAAATTTTGAGGCAAGAAAATATACCTGTGAGTATCCAGCAATTGCGGCTTTCAACTTCTCAGTCCATGGGAGGTGGGGTCCTATCTCGCCGCCTTTCATTGGCTGTTGACGCTAAGTATTAGGTTGTTCATTCGGAAGCTGCCATCTGGAGAAAAAAAGGAACATACAAAGCAGTGAAAACACATTATTAAGTTGAAACCACAAGTAGGTCACAGGATGCATGAGCATAAGAAATACACGCATATCAATTTGAAACTACAACAAATACTTAAATGCTATACATTGGAAATGTTTTTCTTTACAGATGCCGTACAAACACATGGTAAAAAATAAGAGTCGCCCACGAGTGCTTCAGCTGTTATATGGTTCATTCACATATTTCTATTAATAGCATCTGTTTTACATCCCCTGATATTAATCAGCATTATATCTAAGTTGTAAATACTTTGCATTTCCTCACTTACTCCCTCCGTCCCTAAATAACTGTCTCTAAAATCAGTGTTTCCCTCACAGACACGCTTTCTGGACGACAATTAAAAAGGGACGGAGGGAGTATGAATTTATAAGCAGACAGGTGTAGGAGAACGCAACTTATAGAAGAGCATTACCCCTCATATTCATGATCTCAAAGACAGGTATAGGAGTGTAACAGTGTGTCTGGTTTCTTGCTTGAAAGATAACAAATCAATTGATACACCAGATAATTCGAAATTCGGTGCCCTCTAAAGTTATAATCAGGTTGATAAACAAGTGATAGCTCAGTTAGAACAGCCTCCAGCAGAAAGGCTGCACACCTAGCCTCGAATGCAGTTAGCCAGGGTTTCAGCAAGTTTTCAGCAACAGGTTGCATGGTTGCCTCCCTGAGAAGAGGTTTCAGAAAGTTTTCCAGCTAGCCAGGGTTCATAGTCCCTTACTCGAGATTCAAGACAACCAGCCAGAATGTCTCTTCTCCATGGTCGAGTTTTTTCTATTAAAAAATATAAGTTAAATTCAGACATAATCTGAAGCACTTTAAATCCCTACAGCTGTATCAGACTAACAAATGAAAACACTTTTTCTAAACTAGCTGACTTTCTTTGAATATAGAAAATTCGTGTATTGTAGTTTTCTGCTGTTATCACACATGTTGGACATGTAAACAGTTGATTCAATTATATATTCTAAACTGGCCCGTACAAGATAGCATAATGATCAGAGCGTCGGGTGGTATAAATCTATTTGAAAATCATTTCCATATGACAGCAAATCCATCACCTATCGCAAGCCTGTTTTTACACTACATTGTGCATACTGTTGCTCCAGATGTTAATTTTTTTTTCTAAATTCTAATGATTACTTGCACCCACATCTAGCCTATTCACAGCTCGTCACTTGAAGAACTGCTTGCGCGTGTATCCAGCTCCAAGCATGGACAATCGGGTACACAATTAATCGGTTCAGTACATACGCGTGCACGTGCGCACCAGGAATGCCAGAACTCATAAAACTATTCCGAACGACGAATTTCAAATTCGGGAAAAGGCACGAGTAGGGAGGGGCGTACCTTTTGGGGCCGAAGGTGGCCTGCGGCAGCGAGACGTAGGAGCGGAGCGGGTTGAGCGCGTCGGGGTGCAAGCCCGCAGCCTCGGAGCCGCCCGGCGGGAGGGCCCAGCGGGAGGACGCGGAGAGGGAGGCTTCGGCCGGGGGCGGCGTCCCCTTGATGGGCACGGAGTGGCGGAGGATCTCCGGCAGCACGTCGGGGGAGGGCTGCGCCGACGCACCCCCGGGCGCCGAAGCAGAGGGCGGGAGCTTCTCCGCGAGGCGGCCGACGGCGGTCTTTGACTCCGGACTCCTGGAGGAAGTACGCGCCCTCCTTGGCAGCGAGGCGACCGGCGAGGAAGCTCATGGAAGGCAGCGCGTTGGGCGGGGCCGCAGGTTCGGGCGGGCGCAGGCAAGGTGGTCGGCAGCGACGTTTGAATGGATTTGGTTTTTTTTTTTTTTTTTTTTTTTGACTCTTCCCCGATTGAGCGAGAAAGGGCAGGGGCGTGTGGGTGCTTTTGTAGCTGCTGTCATCGCTCGAGGACACGGCGGCCGCCGAGCCAGCGAACATAAGGAGTGACGTGAGAGCAGTTTTTTTTTTTTTTTGACAACAGGGTGTTTGTATGACTGCAGGGTGCAGGCTTGGATTGCAGTTTGTGGGTTGCAGCTGCTAAGCTCTGTTCAGACTCCGTTCACTTCAGCTATAAATCGGTTTTAATCTATATAAATTATCTGTGGAACAATATTCTACTCTCATAACAAATCATCTAGTTCATAAAGCTTTTATGCATTAGATCAGATGTTTCAACACTAATTTAGTCTATGAAAAGTAGACTAATAAAAAAACAAATTACATATTCCATCTGGAAACCGTGAGACGAATTTATTAAGGCTAACTGTAGCACAATATTATCAAATTATGGACTAATCAGACTTAAAAATCGTCTCCCAATTAGTTATTTTTTGTCTATATTTAATACTTTATGTATATGTCCAAACATTCAATGTGATGAGTGAAAAGTTTTAGGGCGAGAACTAAACAACCCTTATTTTCTTTGTTTTCTTTATGCCATTCTCTACTTCTCTCGAATACTAAATTCAACGGCATAAAGGCCTATTAAGGTCTCGTTTGGCAGGCCTTTACTTTATCACTGAACAGTTTTTTAGACTTCAGCTTCATTTTTACTTTAGCCACTTTTTTTCCTTTGGCTTTGAAAGGATCAAGATGCCCAAGAGAGGGGTGAATTGGGCTTTTCTAAAACTTCTTGCGATAATAAAACTTATCAAGCCCCAATTAACCCCCTAGTGCCTGGAAGAGTGTTTGACAAGAATCAAATGCCACAAGACTATCGCTAAACCATTTCTACTCTAGAATTGCAATTCAACTTATGAAAGAACAACAAGTAAATGCGGAATTGAAATGCTCAAAGGTAAATGCGTAGAGAAGAGAGTAGAGATGACACGACGATCTTTTTGCCGAGGTATCGAGGTGTCGGCACACCCCCCTAGTCCTCGTTGGAGCACCCGCGCAAGGGTATCGCTCCCCCTTGATCCGCGCAAGGATCAAGTGCTCACTACGAGCTGATTCTTCGCCACTCCGGCCCGATGAATCGCTCGCTACCGGTCACAACTTGGCTTGGGTCATCCACAATGCCTCCGGATGATCACCAAGCTCTCCGATCGCCACCAAGCCGTCTAGGTGATGCCGATCACCAAGAGTAACAAGCAAGAACTCTCACTTGACCAACGCAAGGCTAATGAGATGAGTGGATGCACACTTGCTACTCTCTATTCACTAATGAGGTGTTTGATCACTCAATTATCAAATCTCTCAACCTCACTAGGCCTCTTGCACTCACTTGGAATCACAATGTGTTTGGCAACCTTTCAAATGAGCAAGAGTTACAGCATGAATGAGGGGGAGGCATATTTATAACCCCCAACTCAAAACATGCACGAAGGGGTAAGTCCAGCCAGTTTACACACTGACCGGACGCACTGTCGGGGTGACCGGACGCGTCCGGTCAGTGTCTAACGGCTACGTGACGTTAGCCCTGACACCAGTACAATACACTGACCGGACGCACCCATGCGTCCGATCACCACTGACCGGACGCGTCCGGTCATCAATTTCCCTCTCTGGAACCTCTCTGGACGCGACCGGACTCCCCCCTGGTGCGTCCGGTCGAATACTGAAGAGCGTCCGGTCGCAGCCAAGCCTGCTCCTCAGCCAAACCTACTGACCGACGCACGCCCCAGCGTCCGGTCATTAGGGTTGGAGCGTCCGGTCACATTTTGAAGTCCGAAACGACTTCGGTTTGCGACGCTCCCTTCACGAACTTTCTTCCTTATGATCTTAGGGACCTTTCTAAGCTACCTAGGGCTTTGGTTAACAAGTGTGCACCACACCTAACTCAAAAGTCTCACCTAGGTCAAGCTACTCATTCAAACCCCTCTTTATAGTACGGCCAAAGATAAACAAAGACCTATGCTACTCTAAGTGTCCTTCAACACCAAATGACACTTAGCACTAGCCTATCACCGTCTTCGTCGTCCATCCTTTGAAAACCAAACGAATTCCATCGCTAAGGGGGCATGAATACCATAGTGCCCTCACGATCATCATTACCATGACTTAACTCAACTGTTTCTGCAAAACACACGTTAGTCATAGTAATTTACCGTTGTCATCCAATCACCGAACCCACTGGGGGCCTAGATGCTCACAATCTCCCCCTTTTGGTGATTGATGACAACCTCAAGTATGTTTGAAAGAGAGGTGAAGTTTTCAACAACTTGGTTTATATAAGCATGTGACAATAAGATCAAAAGGGGTTAGGCATGCTTATACGAACCAAGTCCACATAAGTACTCAACATAAGAATTAACACAAGTACTTATGAACAAGCTCATTTATCGGAGTATAAGTGCGGAAGCAAAGTAAATGAGCATAAGCAAGTGACATGTATAAGATAACGAGTGAAGCATGACATGTCACAACTGAGCATAACCGAGTGACATGAGTATATAACAAGTGTAGCATCACATGTCACAACCAAAAGACATACACACATCGTACGGGTGCCAAAAGATAAACATGTATGCAAAAGAGTGCAAGATCAAACAAAAGAACCGAAACCCTCTCACAGGCTCCCCCTACGTCTAACATACGCTCTCTCCCCCTTTGGCATCAAAGACCAAAACCTAAGGGTCGGAAGGCGGGAGTGGAGCAGACGAGCCGGGCGACGAGGTGCGCGGAAGAGTCTCGAACTGAGCCAGGTAGGTCTCCTCGTCGGACGACGTACTGTGAGCTGACTGACCCTCTGACACTGGACGTGAAGGAGACGCGGGTCTGGGTCCGCTCAACTGTCTCTGGAGCGGCCTCTGGAAGAGGGTCCACGGTCTCAGTCGCGACCACTGACACTGTCAACGAAGTCTCAGGAGCTGAGCTGACAGGAAGAGTCTGACTCTGAGAGGTCGGCGGCTCGGACGACGCTACTGAGGAAGGTAGTGTCTCTGTGGTACCAGTAGCTGGAGCAGGAGCTGGAGCTGAGGTCACCGGCAATTGAAACTCGGGCGGTTGTAGGCAGGTCGGTGAGCTCGCTGAAAGAGGCCTCCAGGCTCCTCGGTGTCACTAGGACCGACTCCGTCTGAGTAGGAGTGAAGCCTGACCGAAGCGGTGTGAACCCTGGCAGCTGCCCTGGCTGAGGTGAGAACCACTGCGGGTACTGCGGGAAAGGCGAGACCGTCGTCGAAGGAGCTGACGTGTAGAACGAGGTCGACGGTCCGGGCTGCTGCAACTGAAACTGAGGCAGCTGGGGTAACTGTGGAATAGCTGTCATCCTCTCCATGAAGGCTAGAGTCTGTGTCTGAAGCGAATCATCTGCCTCTGGAGAGCGTCCTGGCGCTCCTGTGCCTGAGCTGCTGCCACTACTGCTTGTGCCTCTGCCAGTCGGGCCTGCTCCTGTGCTTGTCGGCGCTGCTCCTCAGCCTGACGCTGAACCTCCTCGGAAAGGCGAGACTGCTGCTGCTCCATCCGAGAAAGGATGGCTAGGAGTGCTGGGTCGGAGCCTGCCATACGCGAGGAGGAGGCCTCGGAGTCGTGAGCACCCTGTGGACGCATCCTCGGAAGAGGAGCTTAGTCGTCGTCGGTGCTGTCGGACGGGAACTCGTCATCAGGGTCCTCGCCCTCTGCCTCAAGACCGGCAAGCTCAGCCTCTGCCAGCTGTCGAACTGCTCGTCCTGCTCAGCCTCTGTCTTAGTAACCACTGGCCTCTGGCGCTGACCTCTGGGGCGAGTGTCTGGACGGTCCCCCGGCAATAATCTGGTGTAACACCTCTGGTGTTTTAAAATGTAATTAACCCAGACATGTCATCATCATTAGTCATTAATCATTCTTGCCTTGCATTTATGTTTGCTTAGTACTGGTGTAGCAATCTCTTTTCAAAACCCTAAAAAGCCCTAACCTTCCTATAAGGGCAAAATGGTAATTTCACCTCTGTGCCTAGCTTTGTGTAATTCTTGTTCAGTTGGATGTCTTGAAGTTTTGTTGTGTTGGCCAAAGTTCAAAAATCAAAATCAGATTTCAAATCCCTTTGCAAAACCCTGATTTCCAAACCCTGGATTTTACCCCTCTTTAAATACTTCAAAACTATTCAAAATTTGGGGTTGGTCCAAAAAGCAAAGTTGTAGATCTGGCCAAGAGAAACAACTTTGGTATTTGCAAATTTTCATTTCAAGTTTCTGTACAAAGTTTGAAGTAATCCAAATTCATTCAAATTCCAGTTTTTGTCCCCTTTTCAGTTTTCAAATTTATTCAAAAACTATTGAGTTTCAGAAAAAGTGTATATTAGCAAAGTTGTAGGTTTTGATAAAGGAACAACTTTCATATTTGCAGATTTCCAACTTTCAATGTAAAATCAAAAGTAATTTTGAATTTATTCAAATCCCAAAAGTGTTCCCTTTTCTGTTTTCAAATGTGGTTCAAAAACTATTTGGATTTTGAAAATGTTCATATTGACAAAGTTGTAGATCTCTTTTTTCTCTGCACAACTTTGGTATTTTGAGTTTTTCCTGTGCAGTTCAATTTTGGGAGAAGTTTGCAAAATACAGAAAGTCAAAACCTAGACCTAGCCCTGTTCATCCCCTACCTCTAGCCGGCGCAGAGCAGGGGGGCCCGGCCATGGCGCCTCGCCGGCACTGCGCACGCCGCTGCCTGGCAGCCGCACGCGCGCCTCCAACCTGCCGCCGCTGACCCCGTGATCATTTCGCACTCGCTCGCGAGCGCTGACCCTCGCTCCCGTCCCCTACAGCGCCTAGAGCATCGCCGCCGCGTGGCATCGCCGCGACCTCACCCAGGCCCCGACTGCACGCCCGTCCTCCCGCCCTTGCAATCGAGTGCATACGCCTCGGCCGAGCTCATCCACACCATCCCGTGCTCTCTACTCCTCCACCGTCCCCGACCGTGCTATAAAAGGGACCGCCGGAGTCCGAGCTCCTCACTCGTCTCCGCCGCCGTCGCCAGCCCACTCCGAAGCTCCCGCCGCCCAACCAACTAGCCCAACAGCTCCGTCTTGAGCTCGTGAAGCTTCCCCACCCCTCAATTGGTCTCTACCGCCTCCTATCGCCCGGCGTAGCTCGTCGTTCCCATCTCCGGCGAAACCCGGCGAGCTCGGGTTCGTCAAATACTACCTCTCCGGCCACGATCATCTCCCCTGACCCCTGTGTCAGCTTCCTTGGCTCCGTGCGACTCTAACCAGGCCCTTGCGGTCTCGTGTGTGTGCGCAGGATCGTCGGAGCGCCGATCGCCGCCGTGAACCGTCCGCCGGTCACCGTCGACCATCCTCCTCCGTCCCTTCCCTCACCTCGCCGAGCTCCTTAATCCACGCCGGTGAGCTCCCTGAAGCTTCCCATGCCCTTGGTTTCGTCTGCCGAGCCTCGCCGTGGCCGGCGCAGCAGCGCCGCCGCCGTCGGCCGGCGCCGCGATCGGGAAGAGCACAGTGCTCTTTTCCCCTTTCTTTCAAAATGTGAATAGTGTTCAGTTTCATCTTTTTGTGTGATTTTCTGTGTTGATTCCAAAATTCTGAAATTTTGATGGTAAACTCTTTATGTCCTGAGTATTTTAGAAAAATATGAAACTTGGTTTTTGTGCAAAATTTGAAAATGAAAAATCTCCCTTTTAATTAATAAATGGATGGTTTTGGATTTTTAGAAAATCATTTATAACTCCAAAAATCATGAGATAAATTTTTGTGAGCTTCCTATGCCATGTTTAGTCTCTGGTGAAATTTGAAGTCTTTTGGAGCAAGTTGATTTTTGAGCATTTATTTTAATTGTTAAATAGTGCCTTCTGTTAATTAATGTCTGATTTTATTTGAGCACCTTAATGACCTCCAAAAATTATGAAATTTGTTTTGCCATCTATCTACACCATAATGAACTTATGTGTTTAATTTGGTAATTTTGGGAGCAACTGCATAAAAATGACCTTTTTAAATAATTAAGAAAAATAGAAAAAGTGATTAGGGTTCATGTTGTATGCCCTGTTTTGCATTGTTCATGCTAGCATACTCATGTGCATGCATCATTGCATTCGTATAGTCACCGAAGAAGGAGTCAAAGTCGAGGCAGCCGCTGACGAACCTGTCCCCGAGGCTACCCCGAGCTCCGACAACTGCCCCCGCCGCCCTCGAGCCTGCCCTCTTTGCTCTTCAAGGCAAGCCCCGGTGCATTTAGCCCTTCCTTGCTTTTATAAAAGTTTACTTAAATGCTTTTGAGTTAAATTACTGCATTAGGTGATAGGAGTTGTGTGATGACCTATTACCTGCACTTTACCTCCACCAAAGATCCCCCAGCCCTGCTTTAAAACTATTTGCAAAATGCTTAGTGATGCTATACTAATAGATTTGCAATAAATGCCATTTTCAAAAGTGTGATCACTTAAAGAACTTTTATGGGAATTTGGCTTTACTCCCGGCCATTGACTTGGTATCTGATCCGTACCTTGTCAATTGCGAGGAGAGGTTGTCCGAGCGTACGGTGCCGTCATGTTGTAGTCCGGGACTCAACAGTTGACACCGACCGGGACAGGGTTGAAAAACTGACAGGACTATTACGCTTGGGTGAGATATAACCAAGGTATAGTTCTGGCTGAAAATTAGGGACCATCCGTATGGGGGCCTGCTGGTCAAGACTTGTAACTATTCACATACTTCGGAAAGCTCTGGCTCCGAGGAATCCTTTATTGGACCGACAACCGCGCATTGGGAGTGGAGAGATGGCGGAAGTAGCATGTACCCACGTGGTCGTCGTACCTGGATAGGAGTGGTGTACTGTACTTCCGGTGGCGTAGGACCGGGCCCAATCTTGGAGGAATCGTGGTAGACGAGTTGGCATATGCAAGCTTGGGTGCTACATATGCAGTGTGGATAGGGATCCTCAGCTGAGTATTATTTATCCGGATTAACGTTGCTCCTCGGTTATGGAGACTTGGTCACTGACTGTCAACGGAGAGTGGTTCTCAACTAGGTATGTTTTGAAATGTAAAATGAATCATGAACGAATGGAAATTGAGGAATACTGAATCTTTCCAAAGTAAAATAAGATTTACAAAAATGCTTTTCTGCAAAATACTTGATCTTGCTTAAGCCTTACCTTGACTACCCTAAGCCTCTCATTCCTGAGTCTTCTCCCTTTTCTTAGTCGGGTAAGTCTTGTTGAGTACCCCAGTACTCAGGGTTTGTTACCCATGCTGCAGGTATGACAGAATCCCCGATGTGTCTTGCACCCTGCTGTGTGACCATCGTCCAGGAAGAGGCCGATGAGGCCGAAGAATAGTTGTACACCCTCGGGCTGGGTGATTATAAGTATCTTTGCTGTTCTCCACTATGTTGCCTATGTCTATTTCTATTATCAGAACTTGGTTTGTAATAACTGCACCTTAATTTCTATTTGGAACCCTGCTTTGTAAAACTATTGTTATTTAAGTCTTCCGCTCTTTATTCCGATATTATTTGTAAAAGTATGCAATTGTAACCGAATTGTGAGATGATCCTGCGGACATTGGGCGCTGATGTAGCCCAGTGATGGACAGTCTTAATTAAGTGGAACATGGGATCGGCTGTCAGAGGTTGACAGGGACCTGTGGCCCATGAGATTAGGGCCGTTCCGTCACAGAGTGGTATCGGAGTCTCACTTTAACGTTGCAGTGTTTGTTTTTGCGAAAACTTCAAAAGACCTTTGAGTCCAAACAAACTAAACTTGACTATTTTGAGTCCAAATTGCTTCTCTCATCTTGTCTCTCATATGGCAACACTAGCTAGTGGAACAACATGTTTTAAGCCCTATGTACCTTATTTATTTATTGCATTGCTTTGTTCCGTAGGAACGATTCATGCATCATGTCATAATCACTTAAGTTAACATCCTCTCTAAGTTCGTTGGGGTAGAATACCTATACCTTTTTCTTGCTAGCCTTTTTCTCATCTATCTTCTCTTGTCCAGACATGGCTCGCCTCAAGCTGACTGCTCGCAAGTCGACTGGACCCAATGGCGTGCCGCGCCACCAGCTGGCACCACGCGTTGGAGAAGAGACTGCCGAATCTTCCAATGGTCGTCGCTTTCCCCGCCGCACCCGTAAGAACCTGAAGGAGGAAATCAAGAATCTGAAGGCTGAAATGGAGAACATGGAGCATGACTTCTACCTTTCACGCCTGGAGTTTTATGAGGCACGAGCTTCCCTGGAGCAGGCCAACCGGAACACGGTTCGCGCTATCGAGCAGCGCAATGATGCTTGGACCCGCGAGGACGTCACCAGAGCCCAGCTCCATGGACTGCAGCAGTACACCGCCCAGATTGAGCAGTTCAATGATATGCTTCATGAGGAGGTACACCAGCTACACAACCAACTTCACCCGTGGCTCCACCTGTTGCTGAGGATCCTGAAGACGGAATAGTGGAGGAACCAGAAATGGAACAGGAGCCAGACGAGGACGAAGAAGTTGAACCTGCTGAAGATGTCCACGCCGAGGACGAGGACGAGGAGGTAGAGCCTGAGCTCATCCTCGAGGAAGAAGATGACGATGAAGACATGATCATCATCGACGACGACTAGACTCGTTGTGTCTGTACCATCTGCTTACCTAAAACCTTAGTCTAGGTTTGGGGGCGTTAGTCTGTCTGTTGCAAGTCAAGTCTGGCATGTATCTTTCTTTTCGTATCTTTCCCTTTATCGGTCTGTATCATCTGTCAGTCACCTTATCAAGTCATCTGCCTTTGTATCAGTGAAGCTATCTATCAGTTGTTTCAGAACCTTGTCTATGAATGCTGAGTCCCAAGTTGCTTAAACAGATGCCTGTGAACACACGCACCGGAGCCGGAGGTGCTGGGGATGACCGTCTCCCAAACCCTCCACCTGTCCCAGCTACCCTAGCAGATGCCATTGCAGCCTTGGCCGCCGCTGCCAACCTAATGGCTCAAAACCAAGGACAGCAGAACATTCACCGTGGTCGCCACAACATCAACCAAGAGACCACCTATGTGGATTTCACCGAACCCGTCCACCGGTCTTCACCAAGGCCGATGAACCCCTCGAAGCTGATGATTGGCTCCGCACCATGGAGCAGAAGTTTGGTCTTATCAACTGCACCGACATCCAGAAGCCACGGTTCGCTTCACAGCAGCTTCGTGGTCCGGCAAGTGCTTGGTACGCCAACCTGTTGGCTGCCCAGCCAGAAGGTCATCGGTTGACCTGGGAGGAGTTCCGCACTGCCTTCCGTGCTCATCACATCCCTTCCGGATTGATGAAAATGAAGCTTGATCAGTTCCTGGCTCTCCAACAGAAAGACTCCACAGTCATGCAGTATGTGGGTCAATTCAATCATCTCAGCCAGTATACCTCAGAGTATGTCAACACAGACGAGAAGAAGAGGGATTGTTTCCTCAGAGGACTGCACCCAAAGATCCGCAGGAGCTTGTCCAATAACCTGACTGGGTCTTATCACGATGTTGTTGACCGGGCTGTTGCTTTTGAAGAAAGCAATCGCCAGTACCAGGAGAGAAGAAGAAGAAGAAAGCAGGGTCAAGCAGCTTCTCTGGCGGTCACAAACGCCAGAAAGTCATCTATCACCCCAGCCACCACCACAATCGTCTACCTTACCCCAACCAGCAAGTGGTCGTCCGTACCGCGGCCACCACCCATAATGCCAACCAGCAAAGTGCCACACAGCCGAACGCCCCAGGTGTTCGTATCACCACTCCACAAACAGCCTACAACCATCCCTGCTACAACTGCGGTCAGCTTGGTCACTGGTCTCGTGAGTGCCCAAAGCCCAAGAGGTATGCTCAGAATGCTCAGAAGAATCCCGGAGGATCTCAGCAGCAGCAGCACCGTGCCCAGCAGCAACATGCCCAGAAAGGCAGGATTGTCAAGAAGCATGGCAAGTCTACTACACCATACTACTCGTCGGCGACATCCCAGAAGGAGAACCCGTCATGATCGGTAGGTTTCCTGTTGCCAATCACCCTGCAGTTGTGTTGTTTGATTCTGGTGCATCGCATTCCTTCATCAGTCGTACTTTTGTCATCAAGCATGAGATATCAATTGAGGATTTAAAAGAAAGTTTCTGCATATTTTCGCCTGGAGGGCGTATAAGTACTAAGGAAGTGGTTCGCAGTATACCAGTAATGTTGGGGGAACATGTATTTCCCACCACCATGATAGTGCTTCGTGATCAGGAGATAGATGTCATCCTAGGCATGAATTGGATGTGTCAGTATAAAGCCATGATCGACATCTTGAATAGAGTTGTGAGAGTGGATATTCCTAACAGTACCGCCAAACTCCTTCTCCAACTTCCAATGCCTCAAAAACCAGCAGCCACTCAAATAAATACCGCCTATGTTCTGGAAACCAGAGACATCCCCGTGGTTTGTGAATTCCCTGATGTTTTTCCTGAGGATTTGCCTGGTCTGCCTCCTGACCGTGATGTTGAGTTTGCCATAGAGCTAAAGCCCGGGACTGCTCCTATATCCCGCAGAGCTTATCGAATGCCTCCCAGAGAGTTGGCAGAGCTAAAAACCCAATTACAATTTGTTGGACAAGGGTTTCATTCGCCTAAGCTCGTCTCCTTGGGGCTGTCCTGCAATCTTTGTAAAGAAGAAAGACAAGACTCTCAGAATGTGCATTGATTATCGCCCACTCAATGAGGTCACCATCAAAAATAAATATCCCTTGCCTCGTATTGATCTTCTCTTTGACCAGTTAGCTGGAGCCAAAGTATTCTCCAAGATTGACCTCAGATCTGGTTACCACCAAATAAAGATTCGTCCTGAAGATATTCCTAAAACAGCTTTCACCACCAGATACGGCCTATATGAGTACTTGGTCATGTCCTTCGTTTTGACCAATGCACCCGCTCATTTCATGTACCTCATGAACTCTGTGTTTCATGCCAGAGCTTGATAAATTCGTGGTCGTGTTCATTGACGACATCCTTGTCTACTCAAAAACCCCTGAAGATCACGCCGAGCATCTTCGTATCGTTCTATCCCGTCTCAGAGAACATCAGTTGTATGCCAAGTTCAGTAAACGTGAGTTCTGGTTAGATCAGATACAGTTTCTTGGTCATGTCCTATCCGCTGAAGGTGTGTCAGTTGACCCTGGTAAAGTGGCAGACATTCTGGATTGGAAGCCACCTACCACTGTTCATCAAGTCCGCAGCTTTATGGGAATGGCTGGATATTATCGTCGTTTCATCCCAGATTTCTCAAGAATCGCCAAGCCTATCACCGAGTTAGTAAGAGTTCTGTGAAGTTTGTCTGGTCACCAGCCTGTGAGCAAGCCTTTCAAACTCTGAAGAAACTGTTAACTACATCACCAGTGCTAGCCCAGCCGAACATCGAGAAGCCCTTTGATGTCTACTGTGATGCATCAGGCACTGGCTTGGGCTGTGTTTTGATGCAAGAAGGTCGAGTGATCGCATATGCCTCCCGACAGCTTAAGCGACATGAAGAGAATTATCCAACTCATGATCTCGAGTTAGCAGCAGTAGTGCATGCCTTGAAGATCTGGCGTCATTATCTGTTGGGCAGTACCTGTAATGTGTACACTGATCACAAAAGCCTGAAGTATATCTTCACTCAAGAAGAGCTGAATATGAGACAGAGAAGATGGCTTGAGTTAATTAAGGACTATGATCTTGAAGTGCATTACCATCCATCCGGTAAGGCGAATGTGGTCGCCGATGCACTCAGTCGCAAGTCTTATTGCAACTGTCTGATGAAGAAACCCTATGATTCTTCTTTATGTTATGAGCTGGAAAAGTTGAATATTGAAATGATTCCGCAAGAAACTCTGAGTAATATCAGAATAGAAACCCCTATCAGAGCAGATCATCGCTGCACAAAAAGATAACCCTGGAATCAAGCACATCATCGAAAAGGTCTAATCCGGAAAGGCTGATTGTTTCAGGATTGATGATGCAGAAGTAGTATGGTTTAAGAATCGGTTAGTAGTCCCTAAAGTGCCTGAGTTAAGAAAGTTAATCCTTGATGAAGCACACTTGACTAGATTCTCCATCCACCCCGGCAGCAACAAAATGTACCAGGATTTGAAGCAGCAATTCTGGTGGACAAAGATGAAGATTGAGATCGCCCGGTATGTCGCTCAGTGTGATACCTGCCAGAAAGTCAAAGCCGTGCACATGAAGCCCGGAGGAGAATTGCAACCTTATCTGTACCTGCTTGGAAATGGGACGATATCAGTATGGACTTTATCAATGGTCTACCCAAGACATCAAGAGGTTTTGATTCCATATGGGTGATCGTGGATCGCCTCACTAAGCAAGCTCACTTCCTCCAGTTCCGCCAGTGAAGACATACACCGTCCCCACTTATGCCACTTTGTACAAGAACAACATAGTAAAACTCCATGGCATACCCAAAACCATTATCTCTGATCTGTGATCGTGGTACCCAGTTTGTCGCAAAGTTCTGGAAAGCGTTCCATGCCTCACTTGGAACCAAGCTCTTGCATAGTACAGCATATCATCCACAAACAGATGGACAAACTGAGCGAGTCAACCAAGTGTTAGAGGATATGTTGAGAGCATGTGTGCTCACCTTCGCAGATACTTGGGATGACTGTTTGCCCTTGGCAGAGTTCTCATATAATAACAGTTACCAAGAGAGCATCAAAATGACACCCTTTGAAGCACTGTACGGCCGCCGTTGTCGTACACCTCTCAGTTGGTCTGAACCTGGAGAAAGAGAATTCTTTGGAGTCGACCTAGTGAAAGATATGGAAGAAAAAGTCAAGCAAATACAAGAGAACATGAAGATTGCACAGTCTCGCCAGAAAAGTTATGCTGACAAGAGACGTCGACCTCTGCAGTTCGAGATCGGGGAGTATGTGTACCTGAAGGTCTCGCCCACCAAAGGAGTCACTCGTTTTGGAGTCAAAGGAAAGCTAGCACCCCGCTACATTGGTCCGTTTGAGATTCTGGATCGTTGTGGCAAGGTCGCTTACAAGCTGAGTTTGCCCGATCATCTTTCAGCAGTTCATAATGTGTTTCATGTCTCCCAACTCAAGAAGTGCCTTTGAGTACCTGAACATGTGGTTGAAGTTGAAGGCGTTGAGCTAGAACCAGATCTGTCATACACTGAGTATCCAGTTCGCGTGTTGGATCACAAGGATCGTGTTACCCGAAGAACCACCACAAGATGGTACAAGATCCAGTGGAACCAACACTCTGAAGAAGAAGCCACTTGGGAATCCGAAGACTTCTTGGCGAAAAACTATCCCGACTTTCTCGAATCTCTGTAGATGTAAGGTTTTGCCTTTCCTTCTTAAGACGTGGAATCTCGGGGCGAGATTTCTTTTAGGAGGGGAGGCTGTAACACCTCTGGTGTTTTAAAATGTAATTAACCTGACATGTCATCATCATTAGTCATTAATCATTCTTGCCTTGCATTTATGTTTGCTTAGTACTGGTGTAGCAATCTCTTTTCAAAACCTAAAAGCCCTAACCTTCCTATAAGGGCAAAATGGTAATTTCACCTCTGTGCCTAGCTTTGTGTAATTCTTGTTCAGTTGGATGTCTTGAAGTTTTGTTGTGTTGGCCAAAGTTCAAAAATCAAAATCAGATTTCAAATCCCTTTGCAAAACCCTGATTTCCAAACCCTGGTTTTTACCCCTCTTTTAATACTTCAAAAACTATTCAAAATTTGGGGTTGGTCCAAAAGCAAAGTTGTAGATCTGGCCAAGAGAAACAACTTTGGTATTTGCAAATTTTTAAGTTTCTGTACAAAGTTTGAAGTAAATCCAAATTCATTCAAATTCCAGTTTTTGTCCCCTTTTCAGTTTTCAAAATTTATTCAAAAACTATTGAGTTTCAGAAAAAGTGTATATTAGCAAAGTTGTAGGTTTTGATAAAATGAACAACTTTCATATTTGCAGATTTCCAACTTTCAATGTAAAATCAAAAGTAATTTTGAATTTATTCAAATCCCAAAAGTGTTCCCTTTTCTGTTTTCAAATGTGGTTCAAAAACTATTTGGATTTTGAAAATGTTCATATTGACAAAGTTGTAGATCTCTTTTTTCTGCACAACTTTGGTATTTTGAGTTTTCCTGTGCAGTTCAAATTTTGGCAGAAGTTTGCAAAATACAGAAAGTCAAAACCTAGACCTAGCCCTGTTCATCCCCTACCTCTAGCCGGCGCAGAGCAGGGGGGGCCCGGCCATGGCGCCTCGCCGGCACTGCGCACGCCGCGTGCCTGGCAGCCGCACGCGCGCCTCCAACCTACCGCCGCTGACCCCGTGACCATTTCGCACTCGCTCGCGAGCGCTGACCCTCGCTCCCGTCCCCTACAGCGCCTAGAGCATCGCCGCCGCGTGGCCATCGCCGGCGACCTCACGCCCAGGCCCCGACTGCACGCCCGTCCTCCCGCCGGCTTGCAATCGAGTGCATACGCCTCGGCCGAGCTCATCCACACCATCCCGTGCTCTCTACCGTCCCCGACCGTGCCTATAAAAGGGACCGCCGGAGTCCGAGCTCCTCACTCGTCTCCGCCGCCGTCGCCAGCCCACTCCGAAGCTCCCGCCGCCCAACCAACTAGCCCAACAGCTCCGTCTTGAGCTCGTGAAGCTTCCCCACCCCTCAATTTGGTCTCTACCGCCTCCTATCGCCCGGCGTAGCTCGTCGTTCCCATCTCCGGCGAAAACCCGGCGAGCTCGGGTTCGTCACTACCTCTCCGGCCACGATCATCTTCCCCTGACCCCTGTGTCAGCTTCCTTGGCTCCGTGCGACTCTAACCAGGCCCTTGCGGTCTCGTGTGTTGCGCAGGATCGTCGGAGCGCCGATCGCCGCCGTGAACCGTCCGCCGGTCACCGTCGACCATCCTCCTCCGTCCCTTCCCTCACCTCACCGAGCTCCTTAATCGACGCCGGTGAGCTCCCTGAAGCTTCCCATGCCTTGGTTTCGTCTGCCGAGCCTCGCCGTGGCCGGCGCAGCAGCGCCGCCGCCGTCGGCCGCCGCCGGCGATCGGGAAGAGCACAGTGCTTTTTCCCTTTTCCTTTTCTTTCAAAAATGTGAATAGTGTTCAGTTTTCATCTTTTTGTGTGATTTTCTGTGTTGATCCAAAAATTCTGAAATTTTGATGGTAAACTCTTATGTCCTGAAGTATTTTAGAAAAATATGAAACTTGGTTTTTGTGCAAAAATTTGAAAATGAAAAATCTCCCTTTTAATTAATAAATGGATGGTTTGGATTTTTAGAAATCATTTATAACTCCAAAAATCATGAGATAAATTTTGTGAGCTTCCTATGCCATGTTTAGTCTCTGGTGAAATTTTGAAGTCTTTTGGAGCAAGTTGATTTTTGAGCATTTATTTTAATTGTTAAATAGTGCCTTCTGTTAATTAATGTCTGATTTTATTTGAGCACCTTAATGACCTCCAAAAATTATGAAATTTGTTTTGCCATCTATCTACACCATAATAACTTATGTGTTTAATTTGGTAATTTTGGGAGCAACTGCATAAAATGACCTTTTAAATAATTAAGAAAAATAGAAAAAGTGATTAGGGTTCATGTTGTATGTCCTGTTTTGCATTGTTCATGCTAGCATACTCATGTGCATGCATCATTGCATTCGTATAGTCACCGAAGAAGGAGTCAAAGTCGAGGCAGCCGCTGACGAACCTGTCCCCGAGGCTACCCCGAGCTCCGACAACTGCCCCGCCGCCCTCGAGCCTGCCCTCTTTGCTCTTCAAGGCAAGCCCCGGTGCATTTAGCCCTTCCTTGCTTTTATAAAAGTCTTACTTAAATGCTTTTGAGTTAAATTACTGCATTAGGTGATAGGAGTTGTGTGATGACCTATTACCTGCACTTTACCTCCACCAAAGATCCACCAGCCCTGCTTTAAAACTATTTGCAAAATGCTTAGTGATGCTATACTATAGATTTGCAATAAAATGCCATTTTCAAAAGTGTGATCACTTAAAGAACTTTTATGAGAATTTGGCTTTACTCCCGGCCATTGACTTGGTATCTGATCCGTACCTTGTCAATTGCGAGGAGAGGTTGTCCGAGCGTACGGTGCCGTCATGTTGTAGTCCGGGACTCAACAGTTGACACCGACCGGGACAGGGTTGAAAAACTGACAGGACTATTACGCTTGGGTGAGATATAACCAAGGTATAGTTCTGGCTGAAAAATTAGGGACCATCCGTATGGGGGCCTGCTGGTCAAGACTTGTAACTATTCACATACTTCGGAAAGCTCTGGCTCCGAGGAATCCTTTATTGGACCGACAACCGCGCATTGGGAGTGGAGAGATGGCGGAAGTAGCATGTACCCACGTGGTCGTCGTACCTGGATAGGAGTGGTGTACTGTACTTCCGGGTGGCGTAGGACCGGGCCCAATCTTGGAGGAATCGTGGAAGACGAGTTGGCATATGCAAGCTTGGGTGCTACATATGCAGTGTGGATAGGGATCCTCAGCTGAGTATTATTTATCCGGATTAACGTTGCTCCTCGGTTATGGAGACTTGGTCACTGACTGTCAACGGAGAGTGGTTCTCAACTAGGTATGTTTTGAAATGTAAAATGAATCATGAACAATGGAGAATTGAGGAATACTGAATCTTTCCAAAGTAAAATAAGATTTACAAAAATGCTTTTCTGCAAAATACTTGATCTTGCTTAAGCCTTACCTTGACTACCCTAAGCCTCTCATTCCTGAGTCTTCTCCCTTTTTCTTAGTCGGGTAAGTCTTGTTGAGTACCCCAGTACTCAGGGTTTGTTACCCATGCTGCAGGTGTGACAGAATCCCCGATGTGTCTTGCACCCTGCTGTGTGACCATCGTCCAGGAAGAGGCCGATGAGGCCGAAGAATAGTTGTACACCCTCGGGCTGGGTGATTATAAATATCTTTGTTGTTCTCCACCATGTTGCCTATGTCTATTTCTATTATCAGAACTTGGTTTGTAATAACTGCACCTTAATTTCTATTTGGAACCCTGCTTTGTAAAACTATTGTTATTTAAGTCTTCCGCTCTTTATTCCGATATTATTTGTAAAAGTATGCAATGCTGTAACCGAATTGTGAGATGATCCTGCGGACATTGGGCGCTGATGTAGCCCAGTGATGGACAGTCTTAATTAAGTGGAACATGGGATCGGTTGTCAGAGGTTGACAGGGACCTGTGGGCCATGAGATTAGGGCCGTTCCATCACATCTGACGAGTGTCGTAGACGGGGAACTCCGTCGGAGACTGGAGAAGCTCTGGAAGCAAGCCTGGAATAAGCCTCCTCAATAGATAGCAAATGATGTGAGCATAGGGGAGCTGCCGGTGACCCTTGAAGCCCTCTGCAAGTGTGTCCTCCATTTCTGAAATGATGACATCCCAAATGTCAAACTCTAGCTGTGAAGACCAAATGTGAACGAGCCACAACTGAATCTGGTCAAGCCCTCACGATAGCCAATCCGGGGCAGAAGTGTACGCCGCATGACTTCGTTCACGAGGCGGGCCGTCGGCGTCAAGTCACGAGGACGCCGGCTGGACCCCTCGCCGAACGGCTCCCGGAAACAAGCTCGAACCTGATCTGCTGACGGAATCTCTCCTGCGTGGGGTCGCTTGGGTGGCTCTGTCTCTCCGTAGCAAACTGTGTGCACTCTAGTTGGATATGCTGTCAAACCAAGGTACTCTCTGGCACGGGAGCTGTAGAGCCTGTAGGACCTCCCCCGGAAAGCGAAGTGGAGGAACCGGTGATCCGGGGAGATCCACAGGGACGCGTAAACTGGCGAACCCAATCCTCAATGTAGAGACCACCACGTCCAAGCAGATCGGCTAATCCAGGTAGATAGGTAAGCATCGGACGGATGGCCTCACCAGCAACTGCAACGATCGTCTCCAGCGGGCACACTCTGTGGGTCGGATGTGGACGCCGTTGTTGACTTAGGCCCGGTAGAAATCCTCCTGGATCACCGTGTAGAAGCCCTCTGCGGCCTGAGGGTGCCGGGCTGCCGGGAACCACTCCTCATACGGTATCAGTCGAATGGCCTGCACCTGACGTGCCGTCGCCGCCCGCAGGTCCAAGTGCTCCACAGGTGGGGTCCCTGTGGCCTCGGAGGAGGTCGACCACCCCGCCTCTGCCCCTCAGGTCGAGGAGACACCTGAGTGCGAGAGCGGGTGGACCTGCGGAGTGGCTGCTGAGCTGGCGGCTCCTCTGTCTGACCCTCTGCCTGGGTCTCTGTAGCTGATGTGGGCTCTGGAGCTGTACCGCTGGCTGTAGCCGCTGCGAGAGCTGAAGCTGCCTCGGACGGGAACTGGAAGTCTGGAGGGAGAAGCTCAGCGGGGTCGTCGAGAGAGTACTCGTGATCCTGAATCCGGACGACGCCGCCCTCAGTCCGAAGCAGAGCCTGCACCTGCTGCTCTGTAAGAAGGTCGCGAATCCGCGTACCACTGCCCTGACTGGCCTGCTCAGAGACTGGTCATGAATCCGGAGACCGCCTGTGGAACCCCCCTGCTCGGCGTGCGTGGCTGCTCTGGCCACTGCAAGTGCGATCTCTGAATCCCGATCGAGGCGCTTGCGTTTCTTGGAAATGAGTTTCTGAGGCCGCTTCCCCTTGTCACCAGAAGGGGGACGCGGGGAGGAGGATCGGCCCCGGGACCTCCGCCGACGTTCTTGCAGCGAGCCATTGCTACACGAACAGAACCCACTGCAACTGACTGAGAAGCGCTACCACTGAAAACCACGGCCACTGACGAGACTCACTGCCACTGAGACAAGAGAGGCTGGACTGAACCTCAGAGGCTTGGCCTCGTGCCGTATCCGCGAGCTTGGCCCCGGATTTAGCGGTCATTGTGACACTGTGCACTAAAATGGTCCCGACTCGCTGCAACAGATAGATAGGGATATACATAAGCATATAATCTAGAGAAAAGAAGCCTATCGGAAGCAAAGCAAAGGAAAGAGAGATATGAGGCATGGCTTTGCTACCTGACACGACGCGACGAACGGACAAGCAAAGGGAAGAGACCGACACGTGCGGGCACCACAACCTCTCGCCGGAAGGATCTGCGCGAGAATTAAGGTGAAAACGTGGTTAGATTGACAGGAAAGTTGGTTGGGGCATTTTCACGAACACGTTGCAGGCACGGTTGGTGTGGGGAGCTTACGGGGAGGGTGCTGGGCTGGCCGAGGAGGTGCTCGCCGGGCGAGAGGTACGATCGACGTGAAGCCGAGCGCCGGCGAGGGACGGATCCGGCAGGGTGAACGCCGGCGGGGAGGCGAAGGCGCGGCAGAGGGGTGCGGGCACGGGCACGGTGGTGCGGGCGGCCGAGGAGGGAAGACGAGTGAGGAGGGCCCACGAGTCAGCCGGAGGAAGTTATTGCGCAAGTTAAGTTGCGACCGGACTCACGGGGGTGTGACCGGACGCACAGGACCCGAGCGTCCGGTCACGAACAGAGAGTTCCCGAAACTTGATTTCAGCGATCGGACGCGTCCTGTTGTACGCGACCGGACGCACTGAGCGTCCGATCAAACGGCAGCAGACGACCGGACTCACGCAAATACTTGTGACCGGACGCGCCGCAGGTACTGTTCATCTGCGTGTGATTTGCACTGACCGGACGCACCGGGAGCGTCCGGTCGAAGCGTCCAGTCACAGGGAAAACCCTGTTGACTCGATTTTTCGCGCCAACTTCTCCCAACCAAGTTCCAACTCAAAGAAGATGCAAATAACACTAGTTGGAACTTAGAGGAGTGACCTCTCTCAAACCCTCAAATTTTTCAAATATGTTGCCATAGGCTAAGTTAGTTTTCTAGATAAAATAGGCAATAAAACCCGAGGAGACAACATGTGGCCACCAAAACTAGGGGACTTAACCAATTGGAGCCTCAAATGCTCCCTCTAGCGGTGGACGAACACAGCGGTTGCTCAAAACATAACTGAAAAGAAACGACAAAGCAATAAACATGCATATGCAATGCAATACGAGATTTGAATCTAGGTTGCTTGTCAAGTTTGCTCATGGGTAAGCTTCTTCACATGCTTTTTAGGGCGTTATCTTAACCACGTCTGACAGGCCTATATGTATAGCGGAATTTAAACATGGCATATGATACAATGCAATGCAAAGACAACCCCCTTTCACCTTTTGACAAAGTTACTTAGATCAAGCACATTAAGCTCACTTCGCAATCTACAAAGGGTGTTCTCATCTAGGGGTTTTGTGAAGATATCCGCCAATTGATCTTCGGTTCTAACTCCCTCTAAGGATATATCTTTCTTTGAAACATGATCTCTAAGAAAGTGATGGCGAATATCTATGTGCTTTGTGCGAGAGTGTTGAACTGGGTTGTTAGCAAGCTTAACCGCGCTCTCATTGTCACACAACAAAGGTACCCTTTCTATAACTACACCATAGTCTAAAAGGGTTTGCTTCATGTAAAGGATTTGTGCACAACAAGCACCCGCGGCTATGTATTCCGCCTCGGCGGTGGACAAGGCCACACTATTTTGCTTCTTTGAACTCCATGACACTAGTGATCTCCCAAGCAAATGGCACCCTCCGGATGTGCTTTTTCTATCTACTTTGCAACCCGCATAATCCGAATCGGAATACCCAACGAGTTGGAAGTTAGCTCCTTTGGGATACCAAAGGCCAAAGCTTGGGGTGTGCTTTAGGTACCTAAGGATTCTTTTCACCGCTACAAGATGTGATTCCCTAGGGTCGGCTTGGAACCGAGCACACATGCACACACTAAACATGATGTCGGGCCTAGATGCGGTCAAATATAACAAACTACCAATCATAGAGCGGTAGAGAGTTTGGTCAACCGGGTTACCTCCCACATCTAGGTCGAGATGTCCATTTGTTGGCATTGGAGTCTTGATAGGCTTGCAATCATCCATGTTGAAGCGCTTGAGGAGGTCTTTTGTATACTTCTCTTGAGATATGAAAGTCTCCTCCTTCAATTGCTTGACTTGGAAGCCTAGGAAGAATGTGAGCTCTCCAATCATGGACATTTCGAACTCCTTCGACATCAAGTCACCAAATTCCTTGCAATATGCTTCATTAGTTGACCCGAAGATGATATCATCAACGTAGACTTGACAAATGAAGATCTCTCCATCAAGCTTCTTGGTGAATAGTGTGGTGTCGACCATCCCAATGGTGAAGCCCTTCTCAATGAGGAAGTCCCGGAGGCGCTCGTACCATGCTCTTGGGGCTTGCTTGAGCCCATATAGCGCCTTGGACAACCTATAAACATGATTAGGATATCTAGGGTCTTCAAACCCGGGAGGTTGATCAACATAGACTAGTTCATTTATAAAGCCATTTAAAAATGCACTTTTCACATCCATTTGATATAGTTTAATGTCATGATGTGATGCATATGCAAGGAGGATACGGATGGCTTCAAGTCTTGCAACCGGTGCAAAGGTCTCTCAAAATCCAAACCTTCAACTTGAGAGAACCCCTTTGCCACTAGCCTTGCCTTGTTTCTAACAACCTTGCCTTGATCATCTTGCTTGTTTCTAAACACCCATTTTGTTCCAATGACTCTTGCGCCTTTAGGTCGCTCTTCAAGTGTCCAAACTTGATTGCGGGTGAAGTTGTTCAATTCTTCATGCATAGCATTCACCCAATCCGGATCACCTAGAGCTTCATCTACAATGGTGGGCTCAACAAGAGACACAAAAGAGTGATGTTCAATAAATAAAGCAAGTTTTTGAGATCGAGTCATTACACCCCTTGTAGGACTCCCTATGATGAGATCTTGAGGGTGAGCTTGTAGTAGAGGAGTAGTCCTTTGATCAACCACTTGAGGGGCCGCTTGTGGAGCACCAACATCTTGAGCTTGTACCACCATTTGATCATGGGAGACATGAGTATCTTCATTTGGATCCCTTCCATCTTTGTCATCATCAAGTGGTACATTGGATGAGGATGGCTTGTCAATGACTTGCACATCATCATCATCATCTTTAGGCTTGATAGCTCCAACCGACATGTTCTTCATGGCTTCCCTCAATGGTTCATCACCTACATCATCAAGATTTCCATGCTCTCCTTGAGAGCCATTAGATTCATCGAATTCCACATCATATGTTTCTTCTACCATCCCGGTGGCATGGTTGAATACTCGATATGCTTTGGACTTCAATGAGTAACCAACAAGAAAACCAATATCACATCGGCGTTGAAACTTCCCTAGGTGTTGGCGCTTCTTGTAGATGTAGCATTTGCACCCAAACACTCTAAAGAAGGATACATCCGGCTTCTTGTTGTTGAGTAGCTCATAGGGGGTCTTGCCAAGGAGACGATGGGGGAACAACCGGTTTGATGCATAGCAAGCGGTGTTGATTGCTTCCGCCCAAAATCTTTCCGGTGTAGTGTACTCATCTAGCATTGTCCTTGCTAGGGTGATTAGTGTTCGGTTCTTCCTCTCAACTACCCCATTTTGTTATGGTGTGTAGATTGCGGAGACTTCATGCTTGATCCCAACTTCATCACAATATTGCTCAATGTGGGTGTTGTCGAACTCTCTTCCATTGTCACTTCTTATCTTCTTGATCTTCAAGTCAAACTCATTTTGGGCTCTCTTGGCAAACTTCTTGAATGAAGGGGTTGCTTCGGATTTGTCATGAAGAAAGAATACCCAAGTGTATCTAGAATAGTCATCAACGATCACTAGGCAATAGAGATTTCCACCTAGGCTAGCATATGTTGTTGGCCCAAATAAATCCATGTGAAGTAGCTCTAACTCTCTTGATGTTGATACAAAGGCTTTGGTTGGATGAGTGTTTGCAACTTGCTTGCCGGCTTGACATGCACTACATAATTTGTCCTTCTTAAATTTGACATCCTTCAAGCCCCTAACCAAATCCTTCTTCAATAGCTTGTTGAGAGTGTTCATTCCAACATGAGCCAATCTTCTATGCCATAGCCAACCAAGTGATTGCTTAGTGAATAACATGTCTTCAGTTCGCAGTTCGCATCTTCGGAGGTGAAATCCACTAGATAGAGATTGTTGTATCTAAAGCCCTTGAATATCACTTGTGTATCATCTTTCTTGGTCACAACCACTTCCTTGTCGGTGAACAAACATTGAAAGCCAAGATCACATAGTTGCCCAACGGATAGCAAGTTGAAGCTCAATGATGCAACTAGTAGCACATTGGAGATGGTATGATCATTTGATATAGCCACTTTGCCCAATCCCTTGACATTGCCCTTTGAGTTGTCACCAAATGTAATCTTTTCTTGGTCATTGACATTCTCTTCTAGTGAGGTGAACATCCGGGGATCACCGGTCATATGTTGTGTGCAACCACTATCAATCACCCAATGAGATCCACCGGTCTTGTAGTTCACCTACACACACAAAAAACAAGCTTGAGCTTTTGGGACCCAAACTTGTTGCGGTCCCTTAACCTTCTCAACTAGTGACTTGGCAACCCAAATTTGCTTTGGCCTACTCTTGTTAGGTGGCCCCATAAACATGACTTTCACTTTGCCACTAGAATCTTGTCTAAGCATGTAGTGAGCATTGAAAGCAAAGGGCCTAGCATGCTTGGGCAAGGGTGTGGGCTTTGGCTCTTCACACCATGAGCAAAGTGACCTTCCTTTCCACACTCATAGCATCTTCCAATCTTCTTCTTCTTTGGCTTAGTGATACTTTTGCGTTGCTTCATCTTCTTTCAAGAAAGCCAATGCCATTTCTATTTGTCTTCATGACGGTGTTCATGAGAAGCTGCGGATACATGGGTGTATGCCGAGTCTCTGAGTGATGAGTGATTGTCAACGGGTTTGATGCGCATGTTCTTTGGCTTATGTTGTGCAGGTGTCGAGCTCGAAGACAGTGATCGAGGGCAAGGTGAAGGTCAAGTTGAGACGTGCCGTGCCGACGGACTGGGTGCGATGAAGGATGGGCGTGCCGTGCGGCGGACGTGCCATGCCGATGTATCGAGCAGTGAAGGGCGGACGTGAGGCTTGGACTGAGGGACCGAAGTGCCTGAGGATCAGCTGTGGTGGCTGGCAGCCTGGGACAGCGACGAGCGGAGACTTGCGGGGCATGGTGTTGCTCGGGTCGAGGACCTGGGGACACGTGTCGGTGGACGGGGTGCACGGGCGGTGCATCCCCTCTACAGCTCCGGTTTGGTGGTTGAGCCAGGGAAAACCACCGGGTGGACGGTTTCCGAGTTTGGGCCTCAAAACTCGGGTGCTCGGTTTCCAGGTTGAGCCACAAAACCTGGGCGCGGATGGTTTCCGAGTTTGGCCACAAAACTCGGGTGATGGGCCGGTTTCCGAGTTTGGGCCTCAAAACTCGGGCGCTGCGGGTTTCTGAGTTTGGGCCACAAAACTCAGGCTGGAGGCTGGTTTCCCGGTTTGGGCCTCAAAACCGGGGGTTGCTGGAAAAGCTGGTTTCCCGTTTGGGCCACAAAACCGGGGTGCAGAGCGAGGACGGCACGTGGCAGCAATCGGAAGGTTACGTGGAGGCAACGCGGACGAGTTGTGCGGGCGTGGCCGTTGGATCTACCTACCACCCAGTTGGTCCAGAATAACCCTAGGGTTTAGCTGGTTCGCTCTGTAATTAGAATAGAGAGGGGTAGAGTAGGAAATAGACTTAGACTAGAATAGGATAAGTAGTCAGGGGAGACACCCTCCTCCCCTATCTCAGTTATTTCACAGTTTTAGCCATCTCATTTGCTTCCGGCACTTAGGGCTTCCTCCTGCTCCCCATCCCCTGCTGTAGCTGAGATCCGCAGAGAGACTTGAACTCTGTGTACTGTTGATTTTGAGGAAAGGAGGCCGTAACCTCCTTGTCGTAGCGTGTGTTTGCGCTTCGGCTTGCAATTCGTGGCTGTGATTTCCGTTGTGTTCGTGTTCTTCGCGGAATCCTTTTTCTCCACGATTTTCCCGTCGCTTGATCTCTTTGCTCGGTTCATCTTTTGCAAATCCGTTTGAACCAAGTTGTTCTAGATCGTGAGGCACTTCTTTCCATCGAAGGAATCATCCTCAAACCCCCGGTCTAGGAGATCGATCGATTTTAGTTTCGGGTCAAGTTTTCTTCCTTCCCCGAAATTCTTCGATTCACCGTTTTGGAGATAGGTTCGAGCCATGATCTCTTAAGATAGCTCACTATACTCCTTGTGACTCATCTCACCAAGTTTGATCCCTAGAGGAATTGTTTTGGGTGAGATAGAGGCAAATCGGTGGACGAACGGGGCTGCTGCGAGTCGACCGGACGCTCAGTCGGGGTGACCGGACGCTCGTCCGTGAGTCCGGTCGATGAACAGCACGTAGCCGTGTTCTTCACTTTGACCGGACGCTCCATTCACGTTTTGACCGGACACATCGCTTTCACTGTTCATCGTGCTTGTTCGTTTCTGACCGGACGCACTGCTCTCGACCGGACGCTCCGTACTCGTGAGTCCGGTCGCGAACAGTAAGGTTCCAGAGCCGATTTTTGTTGACCGGACGCGTCCGGTCCCTGCTGACCGGACGCTGGCCAGAGTCCGGTCGATCCAGTTCGACGCGTTTTCGTCCGCAGTTTGCTCGTTCGTCTTTCGATTCGTGATCGTTTGTGGCGTTGGATTCCTAACTTCGTGCTCTACAGAATTTGGGCTTCCCGCTTTACAAAATAGCCTGAATCCCCCTCGCGTTGCTCGGGGGAGGTTGAGGTTACCCAAACCCATCCCGTCACTAGTTGACTTGCGTGAACTTGGGTGAGGAAGTTTTTGTGGTGCCTCGCTGTGATCCCGGGATCATCCACCCTCTTCCAAGGGTCGTGGGCATCACGTTTTTGGTAGTAGCTCTTGGGATTGATTTTGGGACACTTGGCCAAAGTTTCGTGAGAATTTTATTGGCTCCCATTCACCCCCCCCTCTGGTCGCCTTGCTTTTGCATTCTCGGTCCTTCAATTGGTATCGGAGCGGGTTAAGGATCTTCCACCTTAGCCGGTTCCAGATCCACAGAAGGCGACATGGATCGCGGCGTGGGCAAACCACCGTTCTTTGATGGGACGAACTATGCGTATTGGAAGATA
This sequence comes from Coix lacryma-jobi var. lacryma-jobi, assembly GCA_009763385.1. Lineage (NCBI taxonomy): Eukaryota > Viridiplantae > Streptophyta > Magnoliopsida > Poales > Poaceae > Coix > Coix lacryma-jobi. The sequence goes on from CM019824.1 coordinate 150,829,066, forward strand.
CGCATGTCGGCCTATCTGCAGAGTTTGGGTGCTTCTATTTGGGATATTTGCAACTCTGCTGATTACGTGGTCTTGGCTGCTCGTGTTTCTCAGCAACAGATCGATGAGCACGATGCCAATAGCCGAGCCCGTAATGCTCTCTTTTCTTGTTTGAGCATGGGTGAGTTTGATCGTGTTTCTCACCTTGCTACGGCTCGGGAGATCTGGGACACCCTCATGCGTTTCCATGAGGGCACCTCTCAAGTCAAAACCCGACTCTACGAGTCGTTCAAGCGTGAGTATGAGAACTTTCGACATCAGCCTGGCGAGAGCATAGAAAGTTTATTCGCTCGCTTTCAGGTGATTGTCAACAGGATGAGGGCTAACAAGGAGCAGTTGCCTTTTGACGATCATGAGCGTGCTTTGAAGCTCTTGCACACTCTTGATCGGTCGGTGTGGGATTCCAAGGTTCAGGCGATCATCGAATCGCCTAACTATGAGACCCTCACCTGCGACGAGCTCTTTAGTAAGCTCAAGTCCAGTGAGATTGACGCCATGTCGAGGGCTTCTTATGCGAATCCTTCTGGCCCGACTATGGCTTTGGTTTCTGGCTCTTCTAACCCCTCTGCTGGCTTTGCACTTTCTTCACTCTTTTCTTTCTGTCACAGAGGACCAGCTTGAGTCATTGGGGATGACGAGTTGGCAATGCTCGCCAACTGGTTCACGCGGTTCCACAACAACCGCATGAACCGTCGCCGCGGGGAGGACGCTCAGGATGCTATGAGTGCGGCAACCCCGACCACTTCATCGCCAACTGCCCCAAGAAGAAGCATTCATCTGGGAAGGGCGATCATGGGCACAAGTACGACTCCGGCAAGCGCAAGGAGAAGTACGTCCCCGCGAGGCACAAGCGGAGGGGCGGCTTCGACAAGGAGTACATCAAGAAGAAGTACTTGGAGAAGGCCCAGGCTGAGCAGCGTGCGTTCTTCGCCACGCTCAGCGACGTCGATGGCTCGGATGACGACTCCGCTTGCTCAAGCGATGATGAGTCCGAGAAGAAGAAGAGAATCGAGGACAAGCTGAACGGTCTCTGCTTCTTCGCCGACGACGACGGCCTCTGCACCATGGCGCTTGGTGATGAAGTCGACGGCAAGCTGGAGCACATCCCCTCGGAACAACGACGACGACGACGACTCCTCCCAGGTATCTCTCACCCACGACGAGCTTTCTGCTGAGGCCGAGAAGCTTACTGCCGCGCTCCTTAGTCAGGACAAGTTGCTTAGGCGTGCCGCTAGAGAACGCAAGGAGTTTAGGCAGAAGTGGGAAGACACGGTGAGGGAGCTTGAGTTTGCCAAGTCCACCGTGGTTGTGTCGGAAGAGGTTGAGTGTGAGTCGTGCACCACGCACATGACTGATCTTCTCACTTTGAGAGGAAAGTATGCTGCGTTGGTTGGAGAGCTGGATGAGATGAGGGCCAGACCCTCTTTGCTGGGTGCATGCAAGACCTGTCCCGTCTTGCAATCTGAGTTGGCAGAGAAGAATGCCAAGATTGTGTCTCTTGAGGAGGCCAGCTCAGGTAGCACTGGAGTGGCGAGGTGCGTTTTGTGCGAGGGCTTGGAGCTGGAGATTGCCAATGTGAAGCATGGCAAGATGCAAACCGAGGAAGAAAACACATACCTTCGGACCATCTTGTCATGGGTCTCCTGTAGTGAGCCGCAGCTCGGGATGATGATCTCCCAATTCAAGCGAGCTGCTGGGGCTCCTGGTGTAGGTTTTGCTCAGGGTGTTGATCTTTCTGCTTTTGGGAAGATTGGAGAGTCGAGTGGTTTGAATCCATGTGAGAAGCCTAACTTCACCACTACTCCCAAGCTTGCCAAACTTCCACCCAAAGAGCCTGCCAAGCCTACCACCAAAGATGGTGTGGTTGAGGAACCTCCGAGAGCTCCTCCCAAGAACCAAATTTGGGCACCCAGCCAAACCAAACCACCTCAAGAACAAGCTTGATGCTATGCCACCCATTAGAGAGGAGTGTTGCCTCAGAAGGGAGGCGAAGTGAACCACACCCACAGCCCTGGTCACCAACAACCCCCTTTGCGTGCGGTGAGGTACCAGTGTGATTTCTGTGGGAGGGATGGTCACTTGATCGAGTTCTGTTTCCGGCGCAAGCGAGAGGCGCGCCGTACTCGGGAGATGGAGAACCCGGACATGTACCATCCAACTCATGGTGGACATGTGCCGAAGGCTCAGGGAGAGCTGCTAGGCCCGGACGTCAAGGTCCCCGGCCTAGGCAGGAGATGAGAGCCCCTAGGAGGGAGACTAGGCCTAGAGGTCCAGCACCTCAGTTTGTTAGGCCTAGGCAGGAGAGAGCTCCGAGAAGAGACGCTAGAGCAGTTGAGCCCCAGGCTCCTAGGCGTAGATCTCGTAGAGAGCGTGCCCGACGGGGTCCTGCTTTTGCAGGTAATGGACCCCGTGGCGGAGGCTTAGTTGAGCGCTTTCCCCCACCGCAGTTTGAGTACCGCGGTGAGCGCTTCTTCCTAGCGGACCACGTTTTCCCGTACGTGGTGATCGCTACCCCCGAGACAGTAGATAGCTAGGAATAGTTTTTACACTGACCGTTCTTTTGAGCAGCCGGCCCAACACTGGTATTCTCCTTACTTCACTAACCCCAGTGTTGGACCGTATGCTCACCCTATGTCTTTTTATTGATGTAGGTGAGACGGTTGGAGGACATTTGGTTGGTGGATTCTGGTTGCTCGAGGCACATGACCGGAAACGCCAAGTGGTTCTCCAGCCTTAGCCCGGTCGCCGGAAAGGAGTACATAACCTTCGGCGACAATAGTAAAGGTAAGGTATTGTCTCGGGGGACGGTGCGGGTTAATGAGCACTTTGTGTTGCGCGATGTTGCTCTTGTTTCTAACCTGCATTTTAACCTTCTTTCTGTTTCGCAACTTTTTGATGATGACTATGAGATTCGTTTTAAACCGAACCTTAGTCGCATCTTAGATCCTCAGGGCGATCTTGTATGTCTGATTTCGCCCTTTGGGAAAGTCTTTCGCGCGAATTTCTCGGAGTCGTTTGGTTCTTCTCGCTGTCTTTTGGCTAGTCCTTCTTCCTCCAATCTTTGGAAGTGGCATAGGAGGCTCGGTCATTTAAGCTTCGACTTGCTTGCAAGACTTAGCTCACTTGGCCTAATCCGAGGATTGCCCAAGCTTTCGATGGAGAAGGATCTAGTTTGCCATTCTTGCAGACATGGGAAGATGGTTGCCGCTCCCCACCATCCAGTGACTAAGGTCATGACCTCGCACCCGGAGAGCTTTTACACATGGACCTTGTTGGTCCGGCTCGGGTGAGCTCGGTTGTGGCAAGTGGTATGTTTTGGTTGTTGTTGACGACTTTTCGAGATATTCGTGGGTCTTCTTTTTGACTGAGAAGACTGAGACTTTCTCCTTCGCTCGCAATCTGATCTTGCGTCTTCAGAACGAGTTCCCTTTGAACTCGATGCGAGCTATTAGAAGTGATAATGGTTCCGAATTCAAAAATTCGGATTTTGAGAAGTTTTGTAACCGCCTTGGCTTGGAGCATCAGTTTTCTTCCCCCTACACACCGCCCCAAAATGGTGTTGTAGAGAGGAAGAATCGGACCCTTGTTGAGATGGCCAGGACGATGCTTGATGAGCATAGGACTCCTAGGCGCTATTGGGCCGAAGCTATGAACACTGCATGCTATATTTCCAATCGCATTTTTCTGAGAGCTTTCTTGAAAAAGACTTCTTATGAGTTGCGTTTTGGCAAACTGCCCAAGGTGAGTTATTTTCGAGTTTTTGGTTGCCACTGTTTTTATACTCAAAAGGGCAACTTGGACAAATTTGAATCTCGTTCTTCTGACGGTGTGTTTTTGGGTTATGGCACTCACACTCGAGCTTATCGTGTACTTAACCTTGACACTAACCGAGTCATGGAGACATCCGATGTCACCTTCGACGAGACCATGGTTTGTCCTTCTTCTCGTTTTGAGCGTGCAGGTGATCATGAGGTTGGTGAGCCTCTTTTTGATGACGAGGACGAGGGTGCTGAAGGTATGGATGATCCAGCACCCCCTCCACCTGCCGCGCCGCAAAGAGCGGCCTCGACGACGACTCACGGCCCCGACACCTCTTCTTCCTGGGGGCCGTGGGATCCGCCACCCCGAGCGGTACCATTTGTACCCGGGGAGGCACCAGCTGCTGTTGAGGGGGAGGCTACTCATCAGCTCGGGAGGCGCCACGACATATCCAGCGCCAGCACCCCCTCAGCAGATGATCGGCAACATCGACGAACGGGTCACTCGGTCCAGGTCACAGCAAATCTCGCACTTCGCTCATTCTGCTTTTGTTGCTAATTTTGAGCCCCGAGATGTTGGACACGCTTTGACGGATCCGGATTGGGTTAATGCCATGCATGAGGAGTTAGAAAATTTTGAGCGAAATCGGGTTTGGTTCTAGTTCCACCTCCACCTGACTGTAAGCCTATTGGGACAAAATGGGTTTTCAAAAACAAGCAAGGAGAGGATGGCCACGTTGTTAGAAACAAGGCCCGGCTTGTAGCGAAAGGCTATAGTCAGAAGGAGGGGATAGATTATGAGGAGACGTTTGCTCCTGTAGCTCGTTTGGAGGCTATTAGGATACTCTTGGCTTTTGCTGCATCCAGGGCTTCAAAACTTTTTCAAATGGATGTCAAGAGTGCCTTCTTAAACGGCTACATAGAGGAGGAGGTTTATGTTGAGCAACCCCCCGGTTTTGAAAATCCCAAGTTTCCAAACCATGTCTTTAAACTTCATAAAGCTTTATATGGTTTGAAACAAGCCCCTAGAGCCTGGTATGATAGGTTGAAAACCTTTTTGCTTGCTAAGGGTTTTAAAATGGGATGTGTAGATAAAACGCTCTTTCTCCTCCGGCAAGGCAAAGACACGCTCTTGGTCCAGATTTACGTGGATGATATCATTTTCGGTGGTTCTTCTCATGCTCTGGTTGCCAAGTTTGCAGATACTATGAGCAGGGAGTTCGAGATGAGCATGATGGGCGAGCTGACATTCTTTCTCGGGTTGCAAATCAAGCAATCCCGAGAGGGGACATTTGTGCACCAGGGCAAGTACACCAAGGACTTGCTGAAGCGGTTCGATATGGGTGAGGCCAAGCCTCTTCCAACACCCATGTCGACGACGACTGCCCTGGATGCAGATGTGGATGGAGAAGCAGTGGACCAGAAGGAGTACCGCAGCATGATCGGGTCGCTCCTCTACCTGACGGCGACACGCCCGGACATCCAGTTCGCGCGGTGTGTCTGTGTGCGCGCTTTCAGGCGTCGCCGCGCACCTCTCACCGTCAGGCGGTGAAGCGGATTTTCAGGTACCTTCGTTTCACCGCCTGAGTTCGGGATTTGGTATTCTGCTTCCTCCACCCTCTCCCTTTGCGGTTATTCGGATGCTGATTTTGCTGGTTGTCGTATTGAGCGCAAGTCCACTTCTGGGACTTGCCAGTTTATTGGTTCTTCTCTTGTTTCGTGGTCTTCTCGCAAGCAGTCTAGCGTCGCTCAGTCCACTACGGAGGCTAAATATGTTGCTGCGGCTAGCTGCTGTTCCCAGTTGCTTTGGATGATGGCCACTTTGCGTGATTTTGGTCTGAGCTTTTCTCGCGTGCCTTTGCTTTGTGACAGCACGAGTGCCATTAGCGTTGCTAAGAACCCCGTGCTTCACTCGAAGACCAAACACATTGATGTGCGCTTTCATTTTCTGCGAGACCACCAGGAGAAGGGTGATATCGACCTTCGCCATGTCGATACTCATCATCAACTGGCTGATATTTTCACCAAGCCTTTAGACGAATCAACCTTTAATCGGTTGAGGGGTGAGCTTGGTGTGTGTTTCCCCTTTTAGATGGGGGAAACATTTTGGATCTTGTATATTTGACTGACTCTTTTGTCTTTCTTTTCTTTTGCATTTTAGCATACGCATTTACATTCTGAGCTTCATGTTTATAATCACTAGAATGTAACTATGCTCTATTTAGTATGCTCCGATGCTTATATGGATGCTTGTAGCTTATGCTCTTCCTGATCACTAGTACATGTTATGAGCTGAGCTATTTTGGAATGGTGAATTTACTTATAACTTACAATCTGAAAATGTTCACCATTGAGATATGCAACTAGCATGTGTAGGATATGTTGAGTTCACTCGTGCTTTTCATATATGCTAGGTTGCTATGTCTCTAGTTATGAGTCATTCACTTGCTTGGTCTGTTCATATCATGTATAAAATTTGAACCAAGTTTTAGTGAATTGAAAAGATCGAGATGGGATTGCTTGTCAACACCTCATGGTATCGAGACTGTTTCTCATTGCACTTTGAGTTAAACTTGAGCCGTGTAGTGTATGACCGAAACCGTAGCTTCAAGCTTCTGATTGCTTCGGCATAGGCTTCGCTCGGTTGAAAAGTTAGGCAAAGACAAGCTTTCAACCTCTCGCAATCACATGCTAAATAATTGAACTTGTGAAGTCTTCACCGCTGCAACTCCAATATAAAATGAAATCACAAGTATATGCTTCATTCCTATGCATGATGATTGAACTTTGCTAGGGGTAGTTCACCTTGTATACATGTTTAGCACTTGTCTGGATTCCTATCTATACATGTGTAGTGCTATTCTGATGGTGACTATCTTTTTGGCTAAAAACTGCTCACTTGCTCATATGCTTCATATTTCGTATGTGTGATCAGTTTGAGCCTTCGCTATTTGAGTGCTTAGTTGTGCCATTGGAGCTATACCGATTAGAGCATTTTTGCACTCTTTTGATTATATGCCTGAAGCTGCTAACTTGCATTTCTGACTTCATATGCATTTTAGAAGGGGGAGTTTTGTTGGCTCAAGGGAAGAGTTTGTGCTTGATAAGTGCATTTTCAACTAAGGGGAGAGTTTTTGCAAATCATATGTCTCCTAGCGTTCAATTAAGGGGGAGTTTTTGCTAAGGGGAGATTTTCAGATCTTTATGCTCTTCTCTTGTTGGACCTAAGGGGGAGTCCCGGGTTGCTTGCACTTGTCGAGGGGAGTTTGCTAGTTGTGTTGAGCCGTTGCCTCTATCTTGAGGGACTAGCAAACATTTTCCTCATTTGGCATCGAGTTTGATTTCAATTGGTTCGAAGACTTTTCAATTGTTTTTCAATTGGTTCGGAGTGGTTTTCGTGCTAGTTGTGTTGAGCCTCTGTGCCTCTATCTTGAGGGACTAGCACTTTGCCATTTTTTAGCTCCGATTTTAAATTGGTTTTCTGCTAGCGGTGTTGAGCCTGTTCTACCTCTTCTTGAGGGCTAGCTTTGCTTTGCTTGGTCGCGTCGAGCCGTTGCCCATGTCTTTGGGGACCAAGTTCTCGCTTCTTCCACTTGACCTTCTTCGGCTTTGCTATGCTTTTGGGTCATTTGGTTGAGTTCTCTTCCTCCTTCCTCCTACCTTCTTCTTTCATTTTATGATTTGTGTGTGTAGTTGACAATGCACTCATCAAGGGGGAGATTGCGGATACATGGGTGTATGCCGAGTCTCTGAGTGATGAGTGATTGTCAACGGGTTTGATGCGCATGTTCTTTGGCTTGTGTTGTGCAGGTGTCGAGCTCGAAGACAGTGATCGAGGGCAAGGTGAAGGTCAAGTTGAGACGTGCCGTGCCGACGGACTGGGTGCGATGAAGGATGGGCGTGCCGTGCGGCGGACGTGCCATGCCGATGTATCGAGCAGTGAAGGGCGGACGTGAGGCTTGGACTGAGGGACCGAAGTGCCTGAGGATCAGCTGTGGTGGCTGGCAGCCTGGGACAGCGACGAGCGGAGACTTGCGGGGCATGGTGTTGCTCGGGTCGAGGACCTGGGGACACGTGTCGGTGGACGGGGTGCACGGGCGGTGCATCCCCTCTACAGCTCCGGTTTGGTGGTTGAGCCAGGGAAAAACCACCGGGTGGACGGTTTCCGAGTTTGGGCCTCAAAACTCGGGTGCTCGGTTTCCAGGTTGAGCCACAAAACCTGGGCGCGGATGGTTTCCGAGTTTGGCCACAAAACTCGGGTGATGGGCCGGTTTCCGAGTTTGGGCCTCAAAACTCGGGCGCTGCGGGTTTCTGAGTTTGGGCCACAAAACTCAGGCTGGAGGCTGGTTTCCGGTTTGGGCCTCAAAACCGGGGGTTGCTGGAAAAGCTGGTTTCCCGGTTTGGGCCACAAAACCGGGGGTGCAGAGCGAGGACGGCACGTGGCGGCAATCGGAAGGTTGCGTGGAGGCAACGCGGACGAGTTGTGCGGGCGTGGCCGTTGGATCTACCTACCACCGAGTTGGTCCAGAATAACCCTAGGGTTTAGCTGGTTCGCTCTGTAATTAGAATAGAGAGGGGTAGAGTAGGAAATAGACTTAGACTAGAATAGGATAAGTAGTCAGGGGAGACACCCTCCTCCCCTATCTCAGTTATTTCAGTTTTAGCCATCTCATTTGCTTCCGGCACTTAGGGTTCCTGCTCTCCCATCCCCTGCTGTAGCTGAGATCCGCAGAGAGACTTGAACTCTGTGTACTGTTGATTTTGAGGAAAGGAGGCCGTAACCTCCTTGTCGTAGCGTGTGTTTGCGCTTCGGCTTGCAATTCGTGGCTGTGATTTCCGTTGTGTTCGTGTTCTTCGCGGAATCCTTTTTCTCCACGATTTTCCCGTCGCTTGATCTCTTTGCTCGGTTCATCTTTTGCAAATCCGTTTGAACCAAGTTGTTCTAGATCGTGAGGCACTTCTTTCCATCGAAGGAATCATCCTCAACCCCACGGTCTAGGAGATCGATCGATTTTTAGTTTCGGGTCAAGTTTTCTTCCTTCCCCGAAATTCTTCGATTCACCGTTTTGGAGATAGGTTCGAGCCATGATCTCTTAAGATAGCTCACTATACTCCTTGTGACTCATCTCACCAAGTTTGATCCCTAGAGGAATTGTTTTGGGTGAGATAGAGGCAAATCGGTGGACGAACGGGTGCTGCGAGTCGACCGGACGCTCAGTCGGGGTGACCGGACGCTCGGTCGTGAGTCCGGTCGATGAACAGCACGTAGCCGTGTTCTTCACTTTGACCGGACGCTCCATTCACGTTTTGACCGGACACATCGCTTTCACTGTTCATCGTGCTTGTTCGTTTCTGACCGGACGCACTGCTCTCGACCGGACGCTCCGTACTCGTGAGTCCGGTCGCGAACAGTAAGGTTCCAGAGCCGATTTTTGTTGACCGGACGCGTCCGGTCCCTGCTGACCGGACGCTGGCCAGAGTCCGGTCGATCCAGTTCGACGCGTTTTCGTCCGCAGTTTGCTCGTTCGTCTTTCGATTCGTGATACGTTTGTGGCGTTGGATTCCTAACTTCGTGCTCTACAGAATTTGGGCTTCCCGCTTTACAAAATAGCCTGAATCCCCCTCGCGTTGCTCGGGGGAGGTTGAGGTTACCCAAAACCCATCCCGTCACTAGTTGACTTGCGTGAACTTGGGTGAGGAAGTTTTTGTGGTGCCTCGCTGTGATCCCTGGGATCATCCACCCTCTTCCAAGGGTCGTGGGCATCACGTTTTGGTAGTAGCTCTTGGGGATTGATTTTGGGACACTTGGCCAAAGTTTCGTGAGAAATTTTATTGGCTCCCATTCACCCCCCCCTCTGGTCGCCTTGCTTTTGCATTCTCGGTCCTTCAAAGCTCACTTTGAACATTGGCCCTTTGTGAAGTTCCTCAATCCGGTGGTGAGGTGTTCCTTTTCTTTCTTGAGCTTGTCATTCTCTTGTGGAGCTCTAATTGAGATGGTGTCATCTTGTAATCTCTCTCCATCTTCAATCTCTTGTTCTCTTCTTTTAGCATGACAAGCTCAAGTGTCATGCTATACTCATCATCTTGGGTCTCAACAATGACTTGCTTTGTGTTGCAAGCTTCTCTAGATCAACTTTGAGCTTTGCATTCTCATTCTTGATCTTGATGTAATCATCATAGTGATTGGCCACAACCACACTCTTGCCTTTGCCACTAGCTCTTTGCTCATCATGCTCACTAACCAAGTCCTCACAAGATGTTGCTATGTCACACTTAACAACAAGGTTAGGAGCATCATGTGTCTCATGTGAAAGCATATCATAAGAAATGGTGAGAGCATCATAATCAACTTTCACTTGAGTGTATTGTTCTTTTAGCAAAGCATAACTAGTGGTAAAGTCACTATGCATCTTATCAAGTTTTTCATTTTTAGCTATGAGCTCCTTGTTAGAGGACTTGAGCTCCTTGATAGTGGATGACATAGTTGCAAGTTCATCTTTTAGTTCATCACTAGCATGAATAGCATGATCACATTTTTCAACAAGAGATTCATTTTCATCAACAAGCTTCTCATTCTTAGCTCTAGTCTTTCTTATGATTTTAGAGTAGTCATTTAGCAATTTGACAAGTTCATCATAAGTGGGAGCCTCAAATTCACCATCACTATCCCCACTAGAGTCATCATCGTTTGTTACCTTCCGGTCACCCTTGGCCATAGGCATAGGTGTGTAGGTGATGATGGCGACGGTGGTGGTGGTGGTGTAGATGATCCAATGACTAAAGCGGCCACCTTCTCCTTCTCATCATCACTATCTTCATTTGATGAGCCACCGGAGGAATCAATGTCGGTGAGCCAATCACCAACAATGTAAGCCTTTCCACCTTTCTTGTGGTGTTGCTTCTTCTTCTTGCCATCCTTCTTGTAGTAGGGCTTTTCATCCTTCTTCTCATCTTCACTTGATGAGTCATACTTCTTGCCCTTGTTCTTGTTCTTGTAGCTTTCTTTCTTGGGCTTGGTGCATTGATGAGCAAGATGGCCAAGCTCACCGCAATTGTAGCAATCCATTTCGGAGATTGGCCTCCTCTTGCTACTTGTGAAGAACTTCTTCTTTCTTGAGTCAAAGTTGACTCCATTCTTGTGAAGCTTCTTCAACATCTTGGTGGTCCTTCTCACCATGAGAGCAATGTTGGAGTCATCTTCTTCATCACTTGTGCTCTCATGATGCACCACAATAGCCTTGGACTTGCCCTTCTTGTCATGGCTAGCTTTGAAGGCCAAGTCCTTCTTCTTGTCGGTGGAGGAGCCACCACTTGGTGTGATGTGCATGTACATCTCATGCGCATTGATCTTTCCCAAGATTTGAGTTGGTGTAGCGGTGGAAAGATCACCTTGATGTAGCACCGTCACGATGTGTCCATACTCTCAATTGGAAGGACACAAAGAATCTTCCTCACAACATCGGATGGTTGCATTTGTGTGAGGCCAAGTCCATTTAGCTCTTCTACAAGAACATTCAACCGTGAGTACATTTCATTTGCACTTTCATTAGCATGCATATCAAAAGAGTGAAGTTTTTGCATAACTAAATGATAGCGTTCCTCACGCTCACTCTTGGTTCCCTCATGGAGCGCACAAATGTTTCCCATAGATCATGGGCATTTTTGTGGTTCCGAACACGGTTGAACACATCTTTGCAAATGCCTCTAAAAAGAATGTTTTTGGCCTTTGCATTCCATTTATCATTTTCCTCCTCATTAGGAGTGAGGCTTGTGCCTTCCTTGGCTTGGCAAAGCCGGTTATGGCGGCATCACGGCATTTCACATCAACCGCTTCTAGGTACGACTCCATACGGATTTTCCAATATGGAAAGTCGTCTCCCTCAAACATGGGAGGTGGTCCATCACCTCCGGACATCTTAACTCTAGGCGGTTAAGCCTAAATCGAGAGCACGAGGCTCCGATACCAATTGAAAGGATCAAGATGCCCAAGAGGGGGGGTGAATTGGGCTTTTCTAAAACTTCTTGTGATAATAAAACTTATCAAGCCCCAATTAACCCCCTAGTGCCTGGAAGAGTGTTTGACAAGAATCAAATGCACAAAAGACTATCGCTAAACCATTTCTACTCTAGAATTGCAATTCAACTTATGAAAGAACAACAAGTAAATGCGGAATTGAAATGCTCAAAGGTAAATGCGTAGAGAAGAGAGTAGAGATGACACGACGATCTTTTTGCCGAGGTATCGAGGTGTCGGCACACCCCCTAGTCCTCGTTGGAGCACCCGCGCAAGGGTATCGCTCCCCTTGATCCGCGCAAGGATCAAGTGCTCACTACGAGCTGATTCTTCGCCACTCCGGCCGGGTGAATCGCTCGCTACGGTCACAACTTGGCTTGGGTCATCCACAATGCCTCCGGATGATCACCAAGCTCTCCGATCGCCACCAGCCGTCTAGGTGATGCCGATCACCAAGAGTAACAAGCAAGAACTCTCACTTGACCAACGCAAGGCTAATGAGATGAGTGGATGCACACTTGCTACTCTCTATTCACTAATGAGGTGTTTGATCACTCAATTATCAAATCTCTCAACCTCACTAGGCCTCTTGCACTCACTTGGAATCACAATGTGTTTGGCAACCTTTCAAATGAGCAAGAGTTACAGCATGAATGAGGGGGAGGCATATTTATAACCCCCAACTCAAAACATGCACGAAGGGGTAAGTCCAGCCAGTTTACACACTGACCGGACGCACTGTCGGGGTGACCGGACGCGTCCGGTCAGTGTCTAACGGCTACGTGACGTTAGCCCTGACACCAGTACAATACACTGACCGGACGCACCCATGCGTCCGATCACCACTGACCGGACGCGTCTGGTCATCAATTTCCCTCTCTGGAACCTCTCTGGACGCGACCGGACTCACCCCCTGGTGCGTCCGGTCGAATACTGAAGAGCGTCCGGTCGCAGCCAAGCCTGCTCCTCAGCCAAACCTACTGACCGGACGCACGCCCCAGCGTCCGGTCATTAGGGTTGGAGCGTCCGGTCACATTTTGAAGTCCGAAACGACTTCGGTTGCGACGCTCCCTTCACGAACTCTTCCTTATGATCTTAGGGACCTTTCTAAGCTACCTAGGGCTTTGGTTAACAAGTGTGCACCACACCTAACTCAAAAGTCTCACCTAGGTCAAGCTACTCATTCAAACCCCTCTTTATAGTACGGCCAAAGATAAAACAAAGACCTATGCTACTCTAAGTGTCCTTCAACACCAAATGACACTTAGCACTAGCCTATCACCGTCTTCGTCGTCCATCCTTTGAAAACCAAACGAATTCCATCGCTAAGGGGGCATGAATACCATAGTGCCCTCACGATCATCATTACCATGACTTAACTCAACTGTTTCTGCAAAACACACGTTAGTCATAGTAATTTACCGTTGTCATCCAATCACCGAAACCCACTGGGGGCCTAGATGCTCACAATCTCCCCCTTTTTGGTGATTGATGACAACCTCAAGTATGTTTGAAAGAGAGGTGAGGTTTTCAACAACTTGGTTTATATAAGCATGTGACAATAAGATCAAAAGGGGTTAGGCATGCTTATACGAACCAAGTCCACATAAGTACTCAACATATAAGAATTAACACAAGTACTTATGAACAAGCTCATTTATCGGAGTATAAGTGCGGAAGCAAAGTAAATGAGCATAAGCAAGTGACATGTATAAGATAACGAGTGAAGCATGACATGTCACAACTGAGCATAACCGAGTGACATGAGTATATAACAAGTGTAGCATCACATGTCACAACCAAAAGACATACACACATCGTACGGGTGCCAAAAGATAAACATGTATGCAAAAGAGTGCAAGATCAAACAAAAGAACCGAAACCCTCTCACAGGCTCCCCCTACGTCTAACATACGCTCTCTCCCCCTTTGGCATCAAAGACCAAAACCTAAGGGTCGGAAGGCGGGAGTGGAGCAGACGAGCCGGGCGACGAGGTGCGCGGAAGAGTCTCGAACTGAGCCAGGTAGGTCTCCTCGTCGGACGACGTACTGTGAGCTGACTGACCCTCTGACACTGGACGTGAAGGAGACGCGGTCTGGGTCCGCTCAACTGTCTCTGGAGCGGCCTCTGGAAGAGGGTCCACGGTCTCAGTCGCGACCACTGACACTGTCAACGAAGTCTCAGGAGCTGAGCTGACAGGAAGAGTCTGACTCTGAGAGGTCGGCGGCTCGGACGACGCTACTGAGGAAGGTAGTGTCTCTGTGGTACCAGTAGCTGGAGCAGGAGCTGGAGCTGAGGTCACCGGCAATTGAAACTCGGGCGGTGTAGGCAGGTCGGTGAGCTCGCTGAAAGAGGCCTCCAGGCTCCTCGGTGTCACTAGGACCGACTCCGTCTGAGTAGGAGTGAAGCCTGACCGAAGCGGTGTGAACCCTGGCAGCTGCCCTGGCAGGTGAGGTGAGAACCACTGCGGGTACTGCGGGAAAGGCGAGACCGTCGTCGAAGGAGCTGACGTGTAGAACGAGGTCGACGGTCCGGGCTGCTGCAGCTGAAACTGAGGCAGCTGGGGTAACTGTGGAATAGCTGTCATCCTCTCCATGAAGGCTAGAGTCTGTGTCTGAAGCTGAATCATCTGCCTCTGGAGAGCGTCCTGGCGCTCCTGTGCCTGAGCTGCTGCCACTGCTTGTGCCTCTGCCAGTCGGGCCTGCTCCTGTGCTTGTCGGCGCTGCTCCTCAGCCTGACGCTGAACCTCCTCGGAAAGGCGAGACTGCTGCTGCTCCATCCGAGAAAGGATGGCTAGGAGTGCTGGGTCGGAGCCTGCCATACGCGAGGAGGAGGCCTCGGAGTCGTGAGCACCCTGTGGACGCATCCTCGGAAGAGGAGCTTAGTCGTCGTCGGTGCTGTCGGACGGGAACTCGTCATCAGGGTCCTCGCCCTCTGCCTCAAGACCGGCAAGCTCAGCCTCTGCCAGCTGTCGAACTGCCTCGTCCTGCTCAGCTCTGTGTCTCAGTAACCACTGGCCTCTGGCGCTGACCTCTGGGGCGAGTGTCTGGACGGTCCCCGGCAATCTGGTGTAACACCTCTGGTGTTTTAAAATGTAATTAACCAGACATGTCATCATCATTAGTCATTAATCATTCTTGCCTTGCATTTATGTTTGCTTAGTACTGGTGGTGTAGCAATCTCTTTTCAAAACCCTAAAAAGCCCTAACCTTCCTATAAGGGCAAAATGGTAATTTCACCTCTGTGCCTAGCTTTGTGTAATTCTTGTTCAGTTGGATGTCTTGAAGTTTTGTTGTGTTGGCCAAAGTTCAAAAATCAAAATCAGATTTCAAATCCCTTTGCAAAACCCTGATTTCCAAACCCTAGTTTTTACCCCTCTTTTAATACTTCAAAAACTATTCAAAATTTGGGGTTGGTCCAAAAAGCAAAGTTGTAGATCTGGCCAAGAGAAACAACTTTGGTATTTGCAAATTTTCAAGTTTCTGTACAAAGTTTGAAGTAAATCCAAATTCATTCAAATTCCAGTTTTTGTCCCCTTTTCAGTTTTCAAAATTTATTCAAAAACTATTGAGTTTCAGAAAAAGTGTACATTAGCAAAGTTGTAGGTTTTGATAAAAGGAACAACTTTCATATTTGCAGATTTCCAACTTTCAATGTAAAATCAAAAGTAATTTTGAATTTATTCAAATCCCAAAAGTGTTCCCTTTTCTGTTTTCAAATGTGGTTCAAAAAACTATTGGATTTTGAAAATGTTCATATTGACAAAGTTGTAGATCTCTTTTTTCTGCACAACTTTGGTTTTTTGAGTTTTTCCTGTGCAGTTCAAATTTTGGCAGAAGTTTGCAAAATACAGAAAGTCAAAACCTAGACCTAGCCCTGTTCATCCCCTACCTCTAGCCGGCGCAGAGCAGGGGGGGCCCGGCCATGGCGCCTCGCCGGCACTGCGCACGCCGCGTGCCTAGCAGCCGCACGCGCGCCTCCAACCTACCGCCGCTGACCCCGTGACCATTTCGCACTCGCTCGCGAGCGCTGACCCTCGCTCCCGTCCCCTACAGCGCCTAGAGCATCGCCGCCGCGTGGCCATCGCCGGCGACCTCACGCCCAGGCCCCGACTGCACGCCCGCCCGTCCTCCCGCCGGCTTGCAATCGAGTGCATACGCCTCGGCCGAGCTCATCCACACCATCCCGTGCTCTCTACCGTCCCCGACCGTGCCTATAAAAGGGACCGCCGGAGTCCGAGCTCCTCACTCGTCTCCGCCGCCGTCGCCAGCCCACTCCGAAGCTCCCGCCGCCCAACCAACTAGCCCAACAGCTCCGTCTTGAGCTCGTGAAGCTTCCCCACCCCTCAATTTGGTCTCTACCGCCTCCTATCGCCCGGCGTAGCTCGTCGTTCCCATCTCCGGCGAAAACCCGGCGAGCTCGGGTTCGTCAAATACTACCTCTCCGGCCACGATCATCTTCCCCTGACCCCTGTGTCAGCTTCCTTGGCTCCGTGCGACTCTAACCAGGCCCTTGCGGTCTCGTGTGTTGCGCAGGATCGTCGGAGCGCCGATCGCCGCCGTGAACCGTCCGCCGGTCACCGTCGACCATCCTCCTCCGTCCCTTCCCTCACCTCACCGAGCTCCTTAATCCACGCCGGTGAGCTCCCTGAAGCTTCCCATGCCCTTGGTTTCGTCTGCCGAGCCTCGCCGTGGCCGGCGCAGCAGCGCCGCCGCCGTCGGCCGGCCGCCGGCGATCGGGAAGAGCACAGTGCTCTTTCCCTTTTCTTTCAAAAATGTGAATAGTGTTCAGTTTTCATCTTTTGTGTGATTTTCTGTGTTGATCCAAAAATTCTGAAATTTGATGGTAAACTCTTTATGTCCTGAAGTATTTTAGAAAAATATGAAACTTGGTTTTTGTGCAAAAATTTGAAAATGAAAAATCTCCCTTTTAATTAATAAATGGATGGTTTGGATTTTTAGAAAATCATTTATAACTCCAAAAATCATGAGATAAATTTTTGTGAGCTTCCTATGCCATGTTTAGTCTCTGGTGAAATTTTGAAGTCTTTTGGAGCAAGTTGATTTTTGAGCATTTATTTTAATTGTTAAATAGTGCATTCTGTTAATTAATGTCTGATTTTATTTGAGCACCTTAATGACCTCCAAAAATTATGAAATTTGTTTTGCCATCTATCTACACCATAATGAACTTATGTGTTTAATTTGGTAATTTTGGGAGCAACTGCATAAAATGACCTTTTTAAATAATTAAGAAAAATAGAAAAAGTGATTAGGGTTCATGTTGTATGTCCTGTTTTGCATTGTTCATGCTAGCATACTCATGTGCATGCATCATTGCATTCGTATAGTCACCGAAGAAGGAGTCAAAGTCGAGGCAGCCGCTGACGAACCTGTCCCCGAGGCTACCCCGAGCTCCGACAACTGCCCCGCCGCCCTCGAGCCTGCCCTCTTTGCTCTTCAAGGCAAGCCCCGGTGCATTTAGCCCTTCCTTGCTTTTATAAAAGTCTTACTTAAATGCTTTTGAGTTAAATTACTGCATTAGGTGATAGGAGTTGTGTGATGACCTATTACCTGCACTTTACCTCCACCAAAGATCCACCAGCCCTGCTTTAAAACTATTTGCAAAATGCTTAGTGATGCTATACTATAGATTTGCAATAAAATGCCATTTTCAAAAGTGTGATCACTTAAAGAACTTTTATGGGAATTTGGCTTTACTCCCCGGCCATTGACTTGGTATCTGATCCGTACCTTGTCAATTGCGAGGAGAGGTTGTCCGAGCGTACGGTGCCGTCATGTTGTAGTCCGGGACTCAACAGTTGACACCGACCGGGACAGGGTTGAAAAACTGACAGGACTATTACGCTTGTGGTGAGATATAACCAAGGTATAGTTCTGGGCTGAAAAATTAGGGACCATCCGTATGGGGGCCTGCTGGTCAAGACTTGTAACTATTCACATACTTCGGAAAGCTCTGGCTCCGAGGAATCCTTTATTGGACCGACAACCGCGCATTGGGAGTGGAGAGATGGCGGAAGTAGCATGTACCCACGTGGTCGTCGTACCTGGATAGGAGTGGTGTACTGTACTTCCGGGTGGCGTAGGACCGGGCCCAATCTTGGAGGAATCGTGGAAGACGAGTTGGCATATGCAAGCTTGGGTGCTACATATGCAGTGTGGATAGGGATCCTCAGCTGAGTATTATTTATCCGGATTAACGTTGCTCCTCGGTTATGGAGACTTGGTCACTGACTGTCAACGGAGAGTGGTTCTCAACTAGGTATGTTTTGAAATGTAAAATGAATCATGAACAATGGAGAATTGAGGAATACTGAATCTTTCCAAAGTAAAATAAGATTTACAAAAAATGCTTTTCTGCAAAATACTTGATCTTGCTTAAGCCTTACCTTGACTACCCTAAGCCTCTCATTCCTGAGTCTTCTCCCTTTTCTTAGTCGGGTAAGTCTTGTTGAGTACCCCAGTACTCAGGGTTTGTTACCCATGCTGCAGGGTGACAGAATCCCCGATGTGTCTTGCACCCTGCTGTGTGACCATCGTCCAGGAAGAGGCCGATGAGGCCGAAGAATAGTTGTACACCTCGGGCTGGGTGATTATAAATATCTTTGCTGTTCTCCACCATGTTGTCTATGTCTATTTCTATTATCAGAACTTGGTTTGTAATAACTGCACCTTAATTTCTATTTGGAACCCTGCTTTGTAAAACTATTGTTATTTAAGTCTTCCGCTCTTTATTCCGATATTATTTGTAAAAGTATGCAATGTTGTAACCGAATTGTGAGATGATCCTGCGGACATTGGGCGCTGATGTAGCCCAGTGATGGACAGTCTTAATTAAGTGGAACATGGGATCGGCTGTCAGAGGTTGACAGGGACCTGTGGGCCATGAGATTAGGGCCGTTCCGTCACAGAGTGGTATCAGAGCGTCTCACTTTAACGTTGCAGTGTTTGTTTTTGCGAAAACTTCAAAAGACCTTTGAGTCCAAACAAACTAAACTTGACTATTTGAGTCCAAATTGCTTCTCTCATCTTGTCTCTCATATGGCAACACTAGCTAGTGGAACAACATGTTTTAAGCCCTATGTACCTTATTTAGTTATTGCATTGCTTTGTTCCGTAGGAACGATTCATGCATCATGTCATAATCACTTAAGTTAACATCCTCTCTAAGGTTCTTGGGGTAGAATACCTATACCTTTTTTGCTAGCCTTTTTCTCATCTATCTTCTCTTGTCCAGACATGGCTCGCCTCAAGCTGACTGCTCGCAAGTCGACTGGACCCAATGGCGTGCCGCGCCACCAGCTGGCACCACGCGTTGGAGAAGAGACTGCCGAATCTTCCAATGGTCGTCGCTTTCCCCGCCGCACCCGTAAGAACCTGAAGGAGGAAATCAAGAATCTGAAGGCTGAAATGGAGAACATGGAGCATGACTTCTACCTTTCACGCCTGGAGTTTTATGAGGCACGAGCTTCCCTGGAGCAGGCCAACCGGAACACGGTTCGCGCTATCGAGCAGCGCAATGATGCTTGGACCCGCGAGGACGTCACCAGAGCCCAGCTCCATGGACTGCAGCAGTACACCGCCCAGATTGAGCAGTTCAATGATATGCTTCATGAGGAGGTACACCAGCTACACAACCAACTTCACCCCGTGGCTCCACCTGTTGCTGAGGATCCTGAAGACGGAATAGTGGAGGAACCAGAAATGGAACAGGAGCCAGACGAGGACGAAGAAGTTGAACCTGCTGAAGATGTCCACGCCGAGGACGAGGACGAGGAGGTAGAGCCTGAGCTCATCCTCGAGGAAGAAGATGACGATGAAGACATGATCATCATCGACGACGACTAGACTTGTTGTGTCTGTACCATCTGCTTACCTAAAACCTTAGTCTAGGTTTGGGGGCGTTAGTCTGTCTGTTGCCAAGTCTGGCATGTATCTTTTTTTCGTATCTTTTCCCTTTATCGGTCTGTATCATCTGTCAGTCACCTTATCAAGTCATCTGCCTTTGTATCAGTGAAGCTATCTATCAGTTGTTTCAGAACCTTGTCTATGAATGCTGAGTCCCAAGTTGCTTAAACAGATGCCTGTGAACACACGCACCGGAGCCGGAGGTGCTGGGGATG
The DNA here is from genome assembly GCA_009763385.1 of Coix lacryma-jobi var. lacryma-jobi. NCBI lineage: Eukaryota > Viridiplantae > Streptophyta > Magnoliopsida > Poales > Poaceae > Coix > Coix lacryma-jobi. The sequence goes on from CM019824.1 coordinate 150,849,020, forward strand.
ACCGTCTCCCAAACCCTCCATCTGTCCCAGCTACCCTAGCAGATGCCATTGCAGCCTTGGCCGCCGCTGCCAACCTAATGGCTCAAAACCAAGGACAGCAGAACATTCACCGTGGTCGCCACAACATCAACCAAGAGACCACCTATGTGGATTTCACCGAAACCCTCCACCGGTCTTCACCAAGGCCGATGAACCCCTTGAAGCTGATGATTGGCTCCGCACCATGGAGCAGAAGTTTGGTCTTATCAACTGCACCGACATCCAGAAGCCACGGTTCGCTTCACAGCAGCTTCATGGTCCGCAAGTGCTTGGTACGCCAACCTGTTGGCTGCCCAGCCAGAAGGTCATCGGTTGACCTGGGAGGAGTTCCGCACTGCCTTCCGTGCTCATCACATCCCTTCCGGATTGATGAAAATGAAGCTTGATCAGTTCCTGGCTCTCCAACAGAAAGACTCCACAGTCATGCAGTATGTGGGTCAATTCAATCATCTCAGCCAGTATACCTCAGAGTATGTCAACACAGACGAGAGAAGAAGAGGGATTGTTTCCTCAGAGGACTGCACCCAAAGATCCGCAGGAGCTTGTCCAATAACCTGACTGGGTCTTATCACGATGTTGTTGACGGGCTGTTGCTTTTGAAGAAAGCAATCGCCAGTACCAGGAAGAGAAGAGAAGAAGAAGAAGAAAGCAGGGTCAAGCAGCTTCTCTGGCGGTCACAAACGCCAGAAAGTCATCTATCACCCCAGCCACCACCACAATCGTCTACCTTACCCCAACCAGCAAGTGGTCGTCCGTACCGCGACCACCACCCATAATGCCAACCAGCAAAGTGCCACACAGCCGAACGCCCCAGGTGTTCGTATCACCACTCCACAAACAGCCTACAACCATCCCTGCTACAACTGCGGTCAGCTTGGTCACTGGTCTCGTGAGTGCCCAAAGCCCAAGAGGTATGCTCAGAATGCTCAGAAGAATCCCGGAGGATCTCAGCAGCAGCAGCACCGTGCCCAGCAGCAACATGCCCAGAAAGGCAGGATTGTCAAGAAGCATGGGCAAGTCTACTACACCACTGTCGGCGACATCCCAGAAGGAGAACCCGTCATGATCGGTAGGTTTCCTGTTGCCAATCACCCTGCAGTTGTGTTGTTTGATTCTGGTGCATCGCATTCCTTCATCAGTCGTACTTTTGTCATCAAGCATGAGATATCAATTGAGGATTTAAAAGAAAGTTTCTGCATATTTTCGCCTGGAGGGCGTATAAGTACTAAGGAAGTGGTTCGCAGTATACCAGTAATGTTGGGGGAACATGTATTTCCCACCACCATGATAGTGCTTCGTGATCAGGAGATAGATGTCATCCTAGGCATGAATTGGATGTGTCAGTATAAAGCCATGATCGACATCTTGAATAGAGTTGTGAGAGTGGATATCCTAACAGTACCGCCAAACTCCTTCTCCAACTTCCAATGCCTCAAAAACCAGCAGCCACTCAAATAAATACCGCCTATGTTCTGGAAACCAGAGACATCCCGTGGTTTGTGAATTCCCTGATGTTTTTCCTGAGGATTTGCCTGGTCTGCCTCCTGACCGTGACGTTGAGTTTGCCATAGAGCTAAAGCCCGGGACTGCTCCTATATCCCGCAGAGCTTATCGAATGGCTCCCAGAGAGTTGGCAGAGCTAAAAACCCAATTACAAGATTTGTTGGACAAGGGTTTCATTCGCCTAAGCTCGTCTCCTTGGGGCTGTCCTGCAATCTTTGTAAAGAAGAAAGACAAGACTCTCAGAATGTGCATTGATTATCGCCCACTCAATGAGGTCACCATCAAAAATAAATACTCCCTTTGCCTCGTATTGATCTTCTCTTGACCAGTTAGCTGGAGCCAAAGTATTTCTCCAAGATTGACCCTCGATCTGGTTACCACCAAATAAAGATTCGTCCTGAAGATATTCCTAAAAAACAGCTTTCACCACCCGATACGACCTATATGAGTACTTGGTCATGTCCTTCGGTTTGACCAATGCACCGCTCATTTCATGTACCTCATGAACTCTGTGTTCATGCCAGAGCTTGATAAATTTGTGGTCGGTTCATTGACGACATCCTTGTCTACTCAAAAACCCCTGAAGATCACGCCGAGCATACGTATCGTTCTATCCCGTCTCAGAGAACATCAGTGTATGCCAAGTTCAGTAGTAAACGTGAGTTCTGGTTAGATCAGATACAGTTGTTGGTCATGTCCTATCCGCTGAAGGTGGTGTCAGTTGACCCCTGGTAAAGTGGCAGACATTCTGGATTGGAAGCCACCTACCACTGTTCATCAAGTCCGCAGCTTTATGGGAATGGCGGATATTATCGTCGTTTCTCCCAGATTTCTCAAGAATCGCCAAGCCTTATCACCGAGTTAGTAAAGAGTTCTGTGAAGTTTGTCTGGTCACCAGCCTGTGAGCAAGCCTTTCAAACTCTGAAGAAACTGTTAACTACATCACCAGTGCTAGCCAGCCGAACATCGAGAAGCCCTTTGATGTCTAATGTGAGGCATCAGGCACTGGCTGGGCTGTGTTTTGATGCAAGAAGGTCGAGTGATCGCATATGCCTCCGACACGCTTAAGCGACATGAAGAGAATTATCCAACTCATGATCTCGAGTTAGCAGCGTAAGTAGTGCATGCCTTGAAGATCTGGCGTCATTATCTGTTGGGCAGTACCTGTAATGTGTACATGATCACAAAAGCCTGAAGTATTATCTTCACTCAAGAAGAGCTGAATATGAGACAGAGAAGATGGCTGAGTTAAATAAGGGACTATGACTTGAAGTGCATTACCATCCGGTAAGGCGAATGTGGTCGCCGATGCACTCAGTCGCAAGTCTTATTGCAATGTCTGATGAAGAAACCCTACGATTCTTCTTTATGTTATGAGCTGGAAAAGTTGAATATTGAAAGATCGCCAAGAAGAAACTCTGAGTAATATCAGAATAGAAACCCCCTATCAGAGAGCAGATCATCGCTGCAAACAAAAAGATAACCCTGGAATCAAGCACATCATCGAAAAGGTCTAATCCGGAAAAGGCTGATTGTTTCAGGATTGATGATGCAGAAGTAGTTTAAGGTTAAGAATCGGTTAGTAGTCCCTAAAGTGCCTGAGTTAAGAAAGTTAATCCTTGATGAAGCACACTTGACTAGATTCTCCATCCACCCCGGCAGCAACAAAATGTACAGGATTTGAAGCAGCAATTCTGGTGGACAAGATGAAGATTGAGATCGCCGGTATGTCGCTCAGTGTGATACCTGCCAGAAAGTCAAAGCCGTGCACATGAAGCCCGGAGGAGAATTGCAACCTTTATCTGTACCTGCTTGGAAATGGGACGATATCAGTATGGACTTTATCAATGGTCTACCCAAGACATCAAGAGGTTTTGATTCCATATGGGTGATCGTGGATCGCCTCACTAAGCAAGCTCACTTCCTGCCAGTGAGGACCAGTTACACCGTCCCCACTTATGCCACTTTGTACAAGAACAACATAGTAAAACTCCATGGCATACCCAAAACCATTATCTCTGATCGTGGTACCCAGTTTGTCGCAAAGTTCTGGAAAGCGTTCCATGCCTCACTGGAACCAAGCTCTTGCATAGTACAGCATATCATCCACAAACAGATGGACAAACTGAGCGAGTCAACCAAGTGTTAGAGGATATGTTGGAGCATGTGTGCTCACCTTCGCAGATACTGGGATGACTGTTTGCCCTTGGCAGAGTTCTCATAAATAACAGTTACCAAGAGAGCATCAAAAAATGACACCCTTTGAAGCACTGTACGGCCGCCGTTGTCGTACACCTCTCAGTTGGTCTGAACCTGGAGAAAGAGAATTCTTTGGAGTCGACTAGTGAAAAGATATGAAGAAAAAAGTCAAGCAAATACAAGAGAACATGAAGATTGCACAGTCTCGCCAGAAAAGTTATGCTGACAAGGACGTCGACCTCTGCAGTTCGAGATCGGGGAGTATGTGTACCTGAAGGTCTCGCCCACCAAAGGAGTCACTCGTTTTGGAGTCAAAGGAAAGCTAGCACCCCGCTACATTGGTCCGTTTGAGATTCTGGATCGTTGTGGCAAGGTCGCTTACAAGCTGAGTTTGCCATCATCTTTCAGCAGTTCATAATGTGTTTCATGTCTCCCAACTCAAGAAGTGCCTTGAGTACCTGAACATGTGGTTGAAGTTGAAGGCGTTGAGCTAGAACCAGATCTGTCATACACTGAGTATCCAGTTCGCGTGTTGGATCACAAGGATCGTGTTACCGAAGAACCACCACAAGATGGTACAAGATCCAGTGGAACCAACACTCTGAAGAAGAAGCCACTTGGGAATCCGAAGACTTCTGGCGAAGAACTATCCCGACTTTCTCGAATCTCTGTAGATGTAAGGTTTTGCCTTTTCCTTCTTAAGACGTGGAATCTCGGGGCGAGATTTCTTTTAGGAGGGGAGGCTGTAAACACCTCTGGTGTTTTAAAATGTAATTAAACCTGACATGTCATCATCATTAGTCATTAATCATTCTTGCCTTGCATTTATGTTTGCTAGTACTGTGTGTAGCAATCTCTTTTCAAAACCCTAAAAAGCCCAACTCCTATAAGGCAAAATGGTAATTTCACCTCTGTGCCTAGCTTTGTGTAATTCTTGTTCAGTTGGATGTCTTGAAGTTTTGTTGTGTTGGCCAAATTTCAAAAATCAAAATCAGATTTCAAATCCCTTTGCAAAACCCTGATTTCCAAACCCTGTTTTAACCCTCTTTTAATACTTCAAAAACTATTCAAAATTTGGGGTTGGTCCAAAAAGCAAAGTTGTAGATCTGGCCAAGAGAAACAACTTTGGTATTTGCAAATTTTTAAGTTTCTGTACAAAGTTTGAAGTAAATCCAAATTCATTCAAATTCCAGTTTTTGTCCCCTTTTCAGTTTTCAAAATTTATTCAAAAAACTATTGAGTTTCAGAAAAAGTGTATATTAGCAAAGTTGTAGGTTTTGATAAAATGAACAACTTCATATTTGCAGATTCCAACTTTCAATGTAAAATCAAAAGTAATTTTGAATTTATTCAAATCCCAAAAGTGTTCCCTTTTCTGTTTTCAAATGTGGTTCAAAAACTATTTGGATTTTGAAAATGTTCATATTGACAAAGTTGTAGATCTCTTTTTCTGCACAACTTTGGTATTGAGTTTTCTGTGCAGTTCAAATTTTGGCAGAAGTTTGCAAATACAGAAAGTCAAAACCTAGACCTAGCCCTGTTCATCCCTACCTCTAGCCGGCGCAGAGCAGGGGGGGCCCGGCCATGGCGCCTCGCCGGCACTGCGCACGCCGCGTGCCTGGCAGCGCCACGCGCGCCTCCAACCTACCGCCGCTGACCCCGTGACCATTTCGCACTCGCTCGCGAGCGCTGACCCTCGCTCCCGTCCCCTACAGCGCCTAGAGCATCGCCGCCGCGTGGCCATCGCCGGCGACCTCACGCCCAGGCCCCGACTGCACGCCCGTCCTCCCGCCGGCTTGCAATCGAGTGCATACGCCTCGGCCGAGCTCATCCACACCATCCCGTGCTCTCTACCGTCCCCGACCGTGCCTATAAAAGGACCGCCGGAGTCCGAGCTCCTCACTCGTCTCCGCCGCCGTCGCCAGCCCACTCCGAAGCTCCCGCCGCCCAACCAACTAGCCCAACAGCTCCGTCTTGAGCTCGTGAAGCTTCCCCACCCCTCAATTTGGTCTCTACCGCCTCCTATCGCCCGGCGTAGCTCGTCGTTCCCATCTCCGGCGAAAACCCGGCGAGCTGGGTGGCGTTCCAAATACTACCTCTCCGGCCACGATCATCTTCCCCTGACCCCTGTGTCAGCTTCCTGGCTCCGTGCGACTCTAACCAGGCCCTTGCGGTCTCGTGTGTTGCGCAGGATCGTCGGAGCGCCGATCGCCGCCGTGAACCGTCCGCCGGTCACCGTCGACCATCCTCCTCCGTCCCTTCCCTCACCTCACCGAGCTCCTTAATCGACGCCGGTGAGCTCCCTGAAGCTTCCCATGCCTTGGTTTCGTCTGCCGAGCCTCGCCGTGGCGGCGCAGCAGCGCCGCGCCGTCGGGCGGCCGCCGGCGATCGGGAGAGCACAGTGCTCTTTTCCCTTTTCTTTCAAAAATGTGAATAGTGTTCAGTTTTCATCTTTTTGTGTGATTTTCTGTGTTGATCCAAAAATTCTGAAATTTTGATGGTAAACTCTTTATGTCCTGAAGTATTTTAGAAAAATATGAAACTTGGTTTTGTGCAAAATTTGAAAATGAAAAATCTCCCTTTTAATTAATAAATGGATGGTTTTGGATTTTTAGAAAATCATTTATAACTCCAAAAATCATGAGATAATTTTTGTGAGCTTCCTATGCCATGTTTAGTCTCTGGTGAAATTTTGAAGTCTTTTGGAGCAAGTTGATTTTGAGCATTTATTTTAATTGTTAAATAGTGCCTTCTGTTAATTAATGTCTGATTTTATTTGAGCACCTTAATGACCTCCAAAAATTATGAAATTTGTTTTGCCATCTATCTACACCATAATGAACTTATGTGTTTAATTTGGTAATTTTGGGAGCAACTGCATAAAATGACCTTTTTAAATAATTAAGAAAAATAGAAAAAAGTGATTAGGGTTCATGTTGTATGTCCTGTTTTGCATTGTTCATGCTAGCATACTGTAACACCCCGAGTTTTTTTAAATAAATAAAATAAATAAAATAAATTAGAATTTAATAAATAAATGGCTAAAATCCTAGATGGAGGAAAATTCTAGCCAGTTGTTTGTTGCATTCATGCTGTTGCATAATTTTTATTGGGTGAAAAAATAATTATTAAACCCGTATAGGGCGAATCGATTTTATTCTATTTAGAAAACAAATAAAAGATTTATGAAAATTTTTATAAAATCAATCTCAAAATTTATTTGCAAAACCTAGGAAAAATGTTTCAAAACTTTTCAAACTGTTCTGATTTCAAATCTGTCTTGAATTTGAATTTGCAAAAGGTTTGCAAAAGAATTTAAAAAAAGGAAAGAAAAGAAAAGGGCACTGGGCTCAATCCTCCTTTTCCTTCTCCTATCGGCCCGCTCGCTTCTCCCACTTCGCTCCCGGCGGCCTGCTTCACTCCTCCTTCCCGAGCCCAAGCACCCTCCCCGCGTCGGCCTGCAAGCCGCTCGCTCCCGGCCCAACTCCTCCTCCCCGATCCCGCTCTAGCAGGCCGCCTCAAGCGTGGCGCGCTCCGCACTCCACTGACGTGTGGTCGTGCGTCCTCAACCTCCCCGAGCGAAACCTCCGCGCGCCGCCGGTTTTCCTCGCTCGCTCTGTTTCTTCCGCCCTCCAGTTTATTTAGGGCTTCGCCCGGCCGCACATACCGTCCTCGTCCATCCACCGAGCCGCAACGCGCCGCCTCCATTGCCGACCACCGGAGCTCGCGGTCTCCCTCGGCAAGGTCTTCCTCCGCCACCCCGAGTCCTCCCTCTACGTCGCAGGGTGCACAGAAACCAGCCGCGCCTCCCCTCCGCGCCAGCTGGGATCGTGGCCGCGCCTCGCTCGACCTCGTCGGAACGCCGAATCTCAAGGCGCCACCCCGGTCTTTGCGCGCGCCCTCGGAACCTCCCCGACTGCGTGGAACCCCTAGGTGAGCTCGTCTCCCTCCTCGCTCTCTCCCGGTGCTCTCCGTTTGTTGGCTAGTAACCGGTAGGCCACCCTCGTGCGCGCCGGCGAGCTCACCGCCGCGGATCCATGGCGCCGCCGTATCCAGTCGAAGCGCCGCCGCCCTGTTAGTCACCGGCGACCAGCCCTTTTTTTTCTCCATAACCGTGGTGCGCCGTCCATTTTGTTTCCAACGGCTGCTGAAAACTAGAGCTCGACCCAGGCGAGGGTCCGACGGGCACCGCCAGCCTCCCCGTTCTGCTTGCCGCCGTCGTGCCCAGCTTGACGACGGGAGGGCCGCCGGTGAACGCGTGGTGAGTACCCACCTCCAAACCTCCGTTCCCGCCCGCTTTGGTACATCCGAGCGCGAGCACACCGATTGCTCGGCGAGGGCTTCGTCGTGGTGGCCATGGCGCCACTGCCTCAGCATCGCCCACGGCCTAGATAGACGGCCGCTCGCATCATCACTGCAGCAGTCGCCCTGAGAGCCCGTCACCGTGCGAAACACCACCGGTGTACTGGCCAAACTCCCGCTCGAACAGGACGACGTCGCCGCCCCTATCCTTCTTGTTCGCGTGGCCAAGCGCTTTCCCTGCATGCGAGCGTGTAGACAATGCACCAGCAGGATTATGCATCGCTTCTTCTTATTAGCTTGATGACATAAGCATGACATCACACATGCGTATATGGCCATTTTTCCTTTACAAAATCAATTCTGAAAATACAATAAGAATACACACTCTTTTGTAAGCTTGGTTCATGAAGGGCTGCACACATCCCATGGTGAGAGTGGCTTCACGCTAATTTTTATTTTTTTCCTGGCAACATATGCTAGCTACGTACACACACGTTTACACCGTGATGATGTCAGGAAACACCATTATCTTTTCTCTTCAAAAATGTTAATCCTATAATTCTGCAAATAACCATATAACAGTCTATACCATGTTTATCCTATCTATCTATTCTATGTCTCTGTTATCTTTCTCACTTCTCGCTCGACCTTTATATCTGGCTATAATTCCATTTAGTCTAATAACCTTGCATCTTTCAAAGTCTACAGTTTGAACTTTCTAATATTTATGTGGCTGTTCTCATCATTTTGATAATTGCCTTTCCAAATTTATTTGTTTTTATCAAAATACCAATTTTGCATTTTATTTTCTTAAAACTTCAAAAGCTTATAACTTGCTCATTTTAACTCCGATTTGACCCGTTCGAGCTCTACGCGATAAATCTGCTTATGTTCTGTTTTCATAATGTTGGTGTACTGTTATTTATATGCTTTGTTTGGGCCATGTGATGATGTTTGATCCAGCGAGTGCGAGCTACGTGGAACCCCTGGATCAACCTTGTGCCTTCATTGCTCCAGACCCTTCTTGTGATCCTGCAGTTTCGACCCAGCCCGAAGGCAAGTGTTCTTGAACATCTTGCACCCTGTATTTATTTTACTTTTGAGTTTAGAGTAGTTAGATCCTGTAGATGCATGCAGTGTCTAAATTTGAATCCCATGATATGGTTTACTAGATCTTGTACTATTATCCTTGTCGCCTGGTTTGGGATCATATGGGTAGAAGTCATGCTTAGCCTTGCTGTCTTGGGATGGGATGGTTAATATTAATTCTGATTAATGATCTATGAAACATGTGACTGGTAATGTTGTAGTATGGTGAGTAGGTAAATCGGCAGGATGGACCGTGTGGTGGTGTGGTGCCATGTGACTTGGCGTACGGTTGCCGTGTGACTCGGCGTTACAGTTTGCCATGGGACTTGGCGTTGGTTGGGTTTGTGGTTTGTTATCCTGCCTGGATCCCTAGGACCCGGTTCTCGAAGCCTGTAACCCGGCAAAACAGCGCAAACCATGAGGCCTATATGGCTCTGGGACTGGCTAATTAATTAGAGAAGCCTTATGTCGTTATTAGTTACATATGGACATGGGACAGAGCTTCTTCTACGCAGGATACTGCTTGGTACGGGAGAGATTCCCAGGCTCGGGCGCCAGACCTGGTGTTATTACGGAAGGTAGCTCTACGTCGTGACATATGGAACTAATACGCATAGGAGGACTCTTTGTAACGGCCTTGTAGTGAACCCTGCCGACTCACCTTGGAAGTGGGTCAAGAGACTAGCTACCTCGGGCACAAGGGCAACACGACTCATGGGTAAAGATGTGCGAACTCTGCAGAGTGTAAAACTGATATATCAGCCGAGCTCACGGTCATGAGCGGGCTTGGACTTCTTCGAGATTAGTTGGTTACTGGTTACTGGTTCGGGTCATCTGATGGACTTCAGGTGTGGTTTGCCTGATGGACTTCAGGTGTGGGTTTTGCTTGGTGTGACTCCAAGTGTGGTTGCTTGGTGGACTCCAAGTGTTGGTTGCTCGGTGTGACTCCGAGTGTGGTTTGTTCGGTGCGACTCCGAGTGTGGTTACTGTTACTTTTGGAGACTGTGGTTATAACCTAGTAAATAGGTGCATAGGAAATAGGATTTAATAGGATGTGTTGCTTTAGGCGCTTGAGTCAAACAGAGTCAGCCTACCATTGTTTTTAGCCTCATAAGCATTTATTTCCTATACTTGCGGAGTACATTTCGATGTACTCACCCTTCCTCTTTGAACCCCCTGCTACCCCACCCAGACGTTGGAGTCTACGACGCAGAGCAGGAGTACCCAGAAGACGGCGGATACGACCCCGACAACTTGTACCCAGAAGACGGTGGATACGACCCAGACGACTTGTACTAGGATGGCGCAGCCCCCGGTCGACCTTCCTGTGGAGATGGCGTCCAATTTCCGCGAAGACTACATTAGGTTAGACTGAGAGTCTGTACTTTTCTTTTAAGACCCGAGGGTCATTTTTGTAATAATGTTCGATATATTAATAAAGCATTGTTTTGATATTTACTATGATGTGGATATATGTATGAAAATTGATCCTGGCATACATATATTGTGCTCCAATTTTGTTCTTAAAATTGGGGTGTCACAGAGTGGTATCAGAGCTGTGTTGACCGTAGGACGCCACCCTAGTCAGTCGTCGAGTTTATAAAACTAATTTTGAAAAGTCTCACCCTATTTTCCCACTTCTGTAGTCTGTCTCTGCTGAAAATTCAAACTCTGTTTCAAAGTAGGTCCTCCAAACTCGTAAGAAGTCCACCATAATTGTGTGATCTCGTAGGTCGCTGTTTGACATATACTTGTGCACATGTTTGATTCGGTTCTTTGTAATGATTGTTGGTGTATTGCAACTGTCTGGTTGCAACGACATCATTTGTCAAAAGTTTTATTAATAAAATCAACTAACTTGGGGTCTTTGTCTCTCCCATCTCAACCCTCTATTCACCCATACCAGCTGATGGATCTACGACAATGGGAAGACTGCAACTTGAGCGACGAGGCTTATAGACTCTTCCAGATAACACCTTACCGAGGCAAGAAGGACAAGTATCGAAAGTATGTTGCAAACTCTTCTTGTTTTAGAGCTACACCTCAAGCACAAGTCCAAAAGCCTCCGGAAGTCCCACCTGCAAGCTCAAGTCAAGCTCCTCCTGAGCTCCACCAAACAGAAGCACCTCCTCAAGTTCCACAAGAAGACAATCAAGCGATATCCACCAGAAGAGATATCAAGGCAAAAGGACTATGTTTCTACTGCAAGCAAGCTGGACACTTCATCAGCAAATGCCCGAAGAAGCGTGAGGATCGCAAAGGTAGAGCCAAGAGAAAAGCTCAAGGACAACACCTCGGAACCAAAGATGCCAATCGGGTGATGACAAAGAAAAATGCAAAGCGCCAAAAGTTCCATGGTATGTACCACGAGCTCCCCACCCACCTCTCTTGCTAGCCCGAATCTCGGGACGAGATTCCAGTTAAGGGGGTAAGTTTGTAACACCCCGAGTTTTTTTAAATAAATAAAATAAATAAAATAAATTAGAATTTAATAAATAAATGGCTAAAATCCTAGATGGAGGAAAATTCTAGCCAGTTGTTTGTTGCATTCATGCTGTTGCATAATTTTTATTGGGTGAAAAAAATAATTTATTAAACCCGTATAGGGCGAATCGATTTTATTCTATTTAGAAAACAAATAAAAGATTTATGAAAATTTTATAAAATCAATCTCAAAATTTATTTGCAAAACCTAGGAAAAATGTTTTCAAAACTTTTCAAACTGTTCTGATTTCAAATCTGTCTTGAATTTGAATTTGCAAAAGGTTTGCAAAAGAATTTTACTTGAATTTGAATTTGCAAAAGGAAAAATGTGTTCTGAAAAGAATTGAAAAAAAAAAGGAAAGACAAAGAAAAAGGGCACTGGGCTCAATCCTCCTTTCCTTCTCCTATCGGCCCGCTCGCTTCTCCCACTTCGCTCCGGCGGCCTGCTTCACTCCTCCTTCCCGAGCCCAAGCACCCCTCCCCGCGTCGGCCTGCAAGCCGCTCGCTCCCGGCCCAACTCCTCCCCCCGATCCCGCTCTAGCCCAGGCCGCCTCAAGCGTGGCGGCCGCTCCGCACTCCACTGACGTGTGGGTCGTGCGTCCTCAACCTCCCCGAGCGAACCCTCCGCGCGCCGCCGGTTTTCCTCGTTCGCTCTGTTTCTTCCGCCCTCCAGTTTATTTAGGGCTTCGCCCGGCCGCACATACCGTCCTCGTCCATCCACCGAGCCGCAACGCGCCGCCTCCATTGCCGACCACCGGAGCTCGCGGTCTCCCTCGGCAAGGTCTTCCTCCGCCACACCGAGTCCTCCCTCTACGTCGCAAGGGTGCACAGAACCCAGCCGCGCCTCCCCTCCGCGCCAGCTGGGATCGTGGCCGCGCCTCGCTCGCTCGTCGGAACGCCGAATCTCAAGGCGCCACCCCGGTCTTTGCGCGCGCCCTCGGAACCTTCCCCGACTGCGTGGAACCCCTAGGTGAGCTCGTCTCCCTCCTCGCTTCTCTCCCGGTGCTCTCCGTTTGTTGGCTAGTAACCGGTAGGCCACCCTCGTGCGCGCCGGCGAGCTCACCGCGCGGATCCATGCGCCGCCGTATCCAGTCGAAGCGCCGCCGCCCTGTTAGTCACCGGCGACCAGCCTTTTTTTTCTCCATAACCGTGGTGGTGCGCGTCCATTTTGTTTCCAACGGCTGAAAACTAGAGCTCGACCCAGGCGAGGGTCCGACGGGCACCGCCAGCCTCCCCGTTCTGCTTGCCGCCGTCGTGCCCAGCTTGACGACGGGAGGGCCGCCGGTGAACGCGTGGTGAGTACCCACCTCCAAACCTCCGTTCCCGCCCGCTTGGTACATCCGAGCGAGCAGCACACCGATTGCTCCGGCGAGGGCTTCGTCGTGGTGGCCATGGCGCCACTGCCTCAGCATCGCCCACGGCCTAGATAGACGGCCGCTCGCATCATCACTGCAGCAGTCGCCCTGAGAGCCCGTCACCGTGCGAAACACCACCGGTGTACTGGCCAAACTCCCGCTCGAACAGGACGACGTCGCCGCCCCTATCCTTCTTGTTCGCGTGGCCAAGCGCTTTCCCTGCATGCGAGCGTGTAGACAATGCACCAGCAGGATTATGCATCGCTTCTTCTTATTAGCTTGATGACATAAGCATGACATCACACATGCGTATATGGCCATTTTTCCTTTACAAAATCAATTCTGAAAATACAATAAGAATACACACTCTTTTGTAAGCTTGGTTCATGAAGGCTGCACACATCCCATGGTGAGAGTGGCTTCACGCTAATTTTTATTTTTTTTCTGGCAACATATGCTAGCTACGTACACACACGTTTACACCGTGATGATGTCAGGAAACACCATTATCTTTTCTCTTCAAAAATGTTAATCCTATAATTCTGCAAATAACCATATAACAGTCTATACCATGTTTTATCCTATCTATCTATTCTATGTCTCTGTTATCTTTCTCACTTCTCGCTCGACCTTTATATCTGGCTATAATTCCATTAGTCTAATAACCTTGCATCTTTCAAAGTCTACAGTTTGAACTTTCTAATATTTATGTGGCTGTTCATTCATCATTTTGATAATTGCCTTTCCAAATTTATTTGTTTTATCAAAATACCAATTTTGCATTTTATTTTCTTAAAACTTCAAAAGCTTATAACTTGCTCATTTTAACTCCGATTTGACCCGTTCGAGCTCTACGCGATAAATCTGCTTATGTTCTGTTTTCATAATGTTGGTGTACTGTTATTTATATGCTTTGTTTGGGCCATGTGATGATGTTTGATCCAGCGAGTGCGAGCTACGTGGAACCCCTGGATCAACCTTGTGCCTTCATTGCTCCAGACCCTTCTTGTGATCCTGCAGTTTCGACCCAGCCCGAAGGCAAGTGTTCTTGAACATCTTGCACCCTGTATTTATTTTACTTTTGAGTTTAGAGTAGTTAGATCCTGTAGATGCATGCAGTGTCTAAATTTGAATCCCATGATATGGTTTACTAGATCTTGTACTATTTATCCTTGTCGCCTGGTTGGGATCATATGGGTAGAAGTCATGCTTAGCCTTGCTGTCTTGGGATGGGATGGTTAATATTAATTCTGATTAATGATCTATGAAACATGTGACTGGTAATGTGTAGTATGGTGAGTAGGTAAATCCGGCAGGATGGACCGTGTGGTGGTGTGGTGCCATGTGACTTGGCGTACGGTTGCCGTGTGACTCGGCGTTACAGTTTGCCATGGGACTTGGCGTTGGTTTGGGTTTGTGGTTTGTTATCCTGCCTGGATCCCTAGGACCCGGTTCTCGAAGCCTGTAACCCGGCAAAACAGCGCAAACCATGAGGCCTATATGGCTCTGGGACTGGCTAATTAATTAGAGAAGCCTTATGTCGTTATTAGTTACATATGGACATGGGACAGAGCTTCTTCTACGCAGGATACTGCTTGGTACGGGAGAGATTCCCAGGCTCGGGCGCCAGACCTGGTGTTATTACGGAAGGTAGCTCTACGTCGTGACATATGGAACTAATACGCATAGGAGGACTCTTTGTAACGGCCTTGTAGTGAACCCTGCCGACTCACCTTGGAAGTGGGTCAAGAGACTAGCTACCTCGGGCACAAGGGCAACACGACTCATGGGTAAAGATGTGCGAACTCTGCAGAGTGTAAAACTGATATATCAGCCGAGCTCACGGTCATGAGCGGGCTTGGACTTCTTCGAGATTAGTTGGTTACTGGTTACTGGTTCGGGTCATCTGATGGACTTCAGGTGTGGTTTGCCTGATGGACTTCAGGTGTGGGTTTTGCTTGGTGTGACTCCAAGTGTGGTTGCTTGGTGGACTCCAAGTGTTGGTTGCTCGGTGTGACTCCGAGTGTGGTTTGTTCGGTGCGACTCCGAGTGTGGTTACTGTTACTTTTGGAGAGTGTGGTTATAACCTAGTAAATAGGTGCATAGGAAATAGGATTAATAGGATGTGTTGCTTTAGGCGCTTGAGTCAAACAGAGTCAGCCTACCATTGTTTTTAGCCTCATAAGCATTTATTTCCTATACTTGCGGAGTACATTTCGATGTACTCACCCTTCCTCTTTGAACCCCCTGCTACCCCACCCAGACGTTGGAGTCTACGACGCAGAGCAGGAGTACCCAGAAGACGGCGGATACGACCCCGACAACTTGTACCCAGAAGACGGTGGATACGACCCAGACGACTTGTACTAGGATGGCGCAGCCCCGGTCGACCTCCTGTGGAGATGGCGTCCATTTCCGCGAAGACTACATTAGGTTAGACTGAGAGTCTGTACTTTTCTTTTAAGACCCGAGGGTCATTTTTGTAATAATGTTCGATATATTAATAAAGCATTGTTTTGATATTTACTATGATGTGGATATATGTATGAAAATTGATCCTGGCATACATATATTGTGCTCCAATTTTGTTCTTAAAATTGGGGTGTCACACATACTCATGTGCATGCATCATTGCATTCGTATAGTCACCGAAGAAGGAGTCAAAGTCGAGGCAGCCGCTGACGAACCTGTCCCCGAGGCTACCCCGAGCTCCGACAACTGCCCCGCCGCCCTCGAGCCTGCCCTCTTTGCTCTTCAAGGCAAGCCCGGTGCATTTAGCCCTTCCTTGCTTTTATAAAAGTCTTACTTAAATGCTTTTGAGTTAAATTACTGCATTAGGTGATAGGAGTTGTGTGATGACCTATTACCTGCACTTTACCTCCACCAAAGATCCACCAGCCCTGCTTTAAAACTATTTGCAAAATGCTTAGTGATGCTATACTATAGATTTGCAATAAAATGCCATTTTCAAAAGTGTGATCACTTAAAGAACTTTTATGAGAATTTGGCTTTACTCCCCGGCCATTGACTTGGTATCTGATCCGTACCTTGTCAATTGCGAGGAGAGGTTGTCCGAGCGTACGGTGCCGTCATGTTGTAGTCCGGGACTCAACAGTTGACACCGACCGGGACAAGGTTGAAAAACTGACAGGACTATTACGCTTGGGTGAGATATAACCAAGGTATAGTTCTGGCTGAAAAATTAGGGACCATCCGTATGGGGGCCTGCTGGTCAAGACTTGTAACTATTCACATACTTCGGAAAGCTCTGGCTCCGAGGAATCCTTTATTGGACCGACAACCGCGCATTGGGAGTGGAGAGATGGCGGAAGTAGCATGTACCCACGTGGTCGTCGTACCTGGATAGGAGTGGTGTACTGTACTTCCGGGTGGCGTAGGACCGGGCCCAATCTTGGAGGAATCGTGGAAGACGAGTTGGCATATGCAAGCTTGGGTGCTACATATGCAGTGTGGATAGGGATCCTCAGCTGAGTATTATTTATCCGGATTAACGTTGCTCCTCGGTTATGGAGACTTGGTCACTGACTGTCAACGGAGAGTGGTTCTCAACTAGGTATGTTTTGAAATGTAAAATGAATCATGAACAATGGAGAATTGAGGAATACTGAATCTTTCCAAAGTAAAATAAGATTTACAAAAAATGCTTTTCTGCAAAATACTTGATCTTGCTTAAGCCTTACCTTGACTACCCTAAGCCTCTCATTCCTGAGTCTTCTCCCTTTTTCTTAGTCGGGTAAGTCTTGTTGAGTACCCCAGTACTCAGGGTTTGTTACCCATGCTGCAGGTGTGACAGAATCCCCGATGTGTCTTGCACCCTGCTGTGTGACCATCGTCCAGGAAGAGGCCGATGAGGCCGAAGAATAGTTGTACACCCTCGGGCTGGGTGATTATAAATATCTTTGTTGTTCTCCACCATGTTGCCTATGTCTATTTCTATTATCAGAACTTGGTTTGTAATAACTGCACCTTAATTTCTATTTGGAACCCTGCTTTGTAAAACTATTGTTATTTAAGTCTTCCGCTCTTTATTCCGATATTATTTGTAAAAGTATGCAATGCTGTAACCGAATTGTGAGATGATCCTGCGGACATTGGGCGCTGATGTAGCCCAGTGATGGACAGTCTTAATTAAGTGGAACATGGGATCGGTTGTCAGAGGTTGACAGGGACCTGTGGGCCATGAGATTAGGGCCGTTCCATCACATCTGACGAGTGTCGTAGACGGGGAACTCCGTCGGAGACTGGAGAAGCTCTGGAAGCAAGCCTGGAATAAGCCTCCTCAATAGATAGCAAATGATGTGAGCATAGGGGAGCTGCCGGTGACCCTTGAAGCCCTCTGCAAGTGTGTCCTCCATTTCTGAAATGATGACATCCCAAATGTCAAACTCTAGCTGTGAGACCAAATGGTGAACGAGCCACAACTGAATCCTGGTCAAGCCCTCACGATAGCCAATCCGGGGCAGAAGTGTACGCCGCATGACTTCGTTCACGAGGCGGGCCGTCGGCGTCAAGTCACGAGGACGCCGGCTGGACCCCTCGCCGAACGGCTCCCGGGGAAACAAGCTCGAACCTGATCTGCTGACGGAATCTCTCTGCGTGGGGTCGCTTGGGTGGCTCTGTCTCTCCGTAGCAAACTGTGTGCACTCTAGTTGGATATGCTGTCAAACCAAGGTACTCTCTGGCACGGGAGCTGTAGAGCCTGTAGGACCTCCCCCGGAAAGCGAAGTGGAGGAACCGGTGATCCGGGGAGATCCACAGGGACGCGTAAACTGGCGAACCCAATCCTCAATGTAGAGACCACCACGTCCAAGCAGATCGGCTAATCCAGGTAGATAGGTAAGCATCGGACGGATGGCCTCACCAGCAACTGCAACGATCGTCTCCAGCGGGCACACTCTGTGGGGTCGGATGTGGACGCCGTTGTTGACTTAGGCCCGGTAGAAATCCTCCTGGATCACCGTGTAGAAGCCCTCTGCGGCCTGAGGGTGCCGGGCTGCCGGGAACCACTCCTCATACGGTATCAGTCGAATGGCCTGCACCTGACGTGCCGTCGCCGCCCGCAGGTCCAAGTGCTCCACAGGTGGGGGTCCCTGTGGCCTCGGAGGAGGTCGACCACCCCGCCTCTGCCCCTCAGGTCGAGGAGACACCTGAGTGCGAGAGCGGGTGGACCTGCGGAGTGGCTGCTGAGCTGGCGGCTCCTCTGTCTGACCCTCTGCCTGGGTCTCTGTAGCTGATGTGGGCTCTGGAGCTGTACCGCTGGCTGTAGCCGCTGCGAGAGCTGAAGCTGCCTCGGACGGGAACTGGAAGTCTGGAGGGAGAAGCTCAGCGGGGTCGTCGAGAGAGTACTCGTGATCCTGAATCCGGACGACGCCGCCCTCAGTCCGAAGCAGAGCCTGCACCTGCTGCTCTGTAAGAAGGTCGCGAATCCGCGTACCACTGCCCTGACTGGCCTGCTCAGAAGACTGGTCATGAATCCGGAGACCGCCTGTGGAACCCCCCTGCTCGGCGTGCGTGGCTGCTCTGGCCACTGCAAGTGCGATCTCTGAATCCCGATCGAGGCGCTTGCGTTTCTTGGAAATGAGTTTCTGAGGCCGCTTCCCCTTGTCACCAGAAGGGGGACGCGGGGGAGGAGGATCGGCCCGGGACCTCCGCCGACGTTCTTGCAGCGAGCCATTGCTACACGAACAGAACCACTGCAACTGACTGAGAAGCGCTACCACTGAAAACCACGGCCACTGACGAGACTCACTGCCACTGAGACAAGAGAGGCTGGACTGAACCTCAGAGGCTTGGCCTCGTGCCGTATCCGCGAGCTTGGCCCCGGATTTAGCGGTCATTGTGACACTGTGCACTAAAATGGTCCCGACTCGCTGCAACAGATAGATAGGGATATACATAAGCATATAATCTAGAGAAAAGAAGCCTATCGGAAGCAAAGCAAAAGGAAAGAGAGAGATATGAGGCATGGCTTTGCTACCTGACACGACGCGACGAACGGACAAGCAAAGGGAAGAGACCGACACGTGCGGGCACCACAACCTCTCGCCGGAAGGATCTGCGCGAGAATTAAGGTGAAAACGTGGTTAGATTGACAGGAAAGTTGGTTGGGGCATTTTCACGAACACGTTGCAGGCACGGTTGGTGTGGGGAGCTTACGGGGAGGGTGCTGGGCTGGCCGAGGAGGTGCTCGCCGGGCGAGAGGTACGATCGACGTGAAGCCGAGCGCCGGCGAGGGACGGATCCGGCAGGGTGAACGCCGGCGGGGAGGCGAAGGCGCGGCAGAGGGGTGCGGGCACGGGCACGGTGGTGCGGGCGGCCGAGGAGGGAAGACGAGTGAGGAGGGGCCCACGAGTCAGCCGGAGGAAGTTATTGCGCAAGTTAAGTTGCGACCGGACTCACGGGGGTGTGACCGGACGCACAGGACCCGAGCGTCCGGTCACGAACAGAGAGTTCCCGAAACTTGATTTCAGCGATCGGACGCGTCCTGTTGTACGCGACCGGACGCACTGAGCGTCCGATCAAACGGCAGCAGACGACCGGACTCACGCAAATACTTGTGACCGGACGCGCCGCAGGTACTGTTCATCTGCGTGTGATTTGCACTGACCGGACGCACCGGGAGCGTCCGGTCGAAGCGTCCAGTCACAGGGAAAACCCTGTTGACTCGATTTTTCGCGCCAACTTCTCCCAACCAAGTTCCAACTCAAAGAAGATGCAAATTAACACTAGTTGGAACTTAGAGGAGTGACCTCTCTCAACCCTCAAATTTTTCAAATATGTTGCCATAGGCTAAGTTAGTTTCTAGATAAAATAGGCAATAAAACCCGAGGAGACAACATGTGGCCACCAAAACTAGGGGACTTAACCAATTGGAGCCTCAAATGCTCCCTCTAGCGGTGGACGAACACAGCGGTTGCTCAAAACATAACTGAAAAGAAACGACAAAGCAATAAACATGCATATGCAATGCAATACGAGATTTGAATCTAGGTTGCTTGTCAAGTTTGCTCATGGGTAAGCTTCTTCACATGCTTTTTAGGGCGGTTATCTTAACCACGTCTGACAGGCCTATATGTATAGCGGAATTTAAACATGGCATATGATACAATGCAATGCAAAGACAACCCCCTTTCACCTTTTGACAAAGTTACTTAGATCAAGCACATTAAGCTCACTTCGCAATCTACAAAGGGTGTTCTCATCTAGGGGTTTTGTGAAGATATCCGCCAATTGATCTTCGGTTCTAACTCCCTCTAAGGATATATCTTTCTTTGAAACATGATCTCTAAGAAAGTGATGGCGAATATCTATGTGCTTTGTGCGAGAGTGTTGAACTGGGTTGTTAGCAAGCTTAACCGCGCTCTCATTGTCACACAACAAAGGTACCCTTTCTATAACTACACCATAGTCTAAAAGGGTTTGCTTCATGTAAAGGATTTGTGCACAACAAGCACCCGCGGCTATGTATTCCGCCTCGGCGGTGGACAAGGCCACACTATTTTGCTTCTTTGAACTCCATGACACTAGTGATCTCCCAAGCAAATGGCACCCTCCGGATGTGCTTTTTCTATCTACTTTGCAACCCGCATAATCCGAATCGGAATACCCCAACGAGTTGGAAGTTAGCTCCTTTGGGATACCAAAGGCCAAAGCTTGGGGTGTGCTTTAGGTACCTAAGGATTTTTCACCGCTACAAGATGTGATTCCCTAGGGTCGGCTTGGAACCGAGCACACATGCACACACTAAACATGATGTCGGGCCTAGATGCGGTCAAATATAACAAACTACCAATCATAGAGCGGGTAGAGAGTTTGGTCAACCGGGTTACCTCCCACATCTAGGTCGAGATGTCCATTTGTTGGCATTGGAGTCTTGATAGGCTTGCAATCATCCATGTTGAAGCGCTTGAGGAGGTTTTTTGTACTTCTCTTGAGATATGAAAGTCTCCTCCTTCAATTGCTTGACTTGGAAGCCTAGGAAGAATGTGAGCTCTCCAATCATGGACATTTCGAACTCCTTCGACATCAAGTCACCAAATTCCTTGCAATATGCTTCATTAGTTGACCCGAAGATGATATCATCAACGTAGACTTGACAAATGAAGATCTCTCCATCAAGCTTCTTGGTGAATAGTGTGGTGTCGACCATCCCAATGGTGAAGCCCTTCTCAATGAGGAAGTCCCGGAGGCGCTCGTACCATGCTCTTGGGGCTTGCTTGAGCCCATATAGCGCCTTGGACAACCTATAAACATGATTAGGATATCTAGGGTCTTCAAACCCGGGAGGTTGATCAACATAGACTAGTTCATTTATAAAGCCATTTAAAAATGCACTTTTCACATCCATTTGATATAGTTTAATGTCATGATGTGATGCATATGCAAGGAGGATACGGATGGCTTCAAGTCTTGCAACCGGTGCAAAGGTCTCTCCAAAATCCAAACCTTCAACTTGAGAGAACCCTTTGCCACTAGCCTTGCCTTGTTTCTAACAACCTTGCCTTGATCATCTTGCTTGTTTCTAAACACCCATTTTGTTCCAATGACTCTTGCGCCTTTAGGTCGCTCTTCAAGTGTCCAAACTTGATTGCGGGTGAAGTTGTTCAATTCTTCATGCATAGCATTCACCCAATCCGGATCACCTAGAGCTTCATCTACAATGGTGGGCTCAACAAGAGACACAAAAGAGTGATGTTCAATAAATAAAGCAAGTTTTTGAGATCGAGTCATTACACCCCTTGTAGGACTCCCTATGATGAGATCTTGAGGGTGAGCTTGTAGTAGAGGAGTAGTCCTTTGATCAACCACTTGAGGGGCCGCTTGTGGAGCACCAACATCTTGAGCTTGTACCACCATTTGATCATGGGAGACATGAGTATCTTCATTTGGATCCCTTCCATCTTTGTCATCATCAAGTGGTACATTGGATGAGGATGGCTTGTCAATGACTTGCACATCATCATCATCATCTTTAGGCTTGATAGCTCCAACCGACATGTTCTTCATGGCTTCCCTCAATGGTTCATCACCTACATCATCAAGATTTCCATGCTCTCCTTGAGAGCCATTAGATTCATCGAATTCCACATCATATGTTTCTTCTACCATCCCGGTGGCATGGTTGAATACTCGATATGCTTTGGACTTCAATGAGTAACCAACAAGAAAACCAATATCACATCGGCGTTGAAACTTCCCTAGGTGTTGGCGCTTCTTGTAGATGTAGCATTTGCACCCAAACACTCTAAAGAAGGATACATCCGGCTTCTTGTTGTTGAGTAGCTCATAGGGGGTCTTGCCAAGGAGACGATGGGGGAACAACCGGTTTGATGCATAGCAAGCGGTGTTGATTGCTTCCGCCCAAAATCTTTCCGGTGTAGTGTACTCATCTAGCATTGTCCTTGCTAGGGTGATTAGTGTTCGGTTCTTCCTCTCAACTACCCCATTTTGTTATGGTGTGTAGATTGCGGAGACTTCATGCTTGATCCCAACTTCATCACAATATTGCTCAATGTGGGTGTTGTCGAACTCTCTTCCATTGTCACTTCTTATCTTCTTGATCTTCAAGTCAAACTCATTTTGGGCTCTCTTGGCAAACTTCTTGAATGAAGGGGTTGCTTCGGATTTGTCATGAAGAAAGAATACCCAAGTGTATCTAGAATAGTCATCAACGATCACTAGGCAATAGAGATTTCCACCTAGGCTAGCATATGTTGTT
Organism: Coix lacryma-jobi var. lacryma-jobi; assembly: GCA_009763385.1. Classification (NCBI taxonomy): domain Eukaryota; kingdom Viridiplantae; phylum Streptophyta; class Magnoliopsida; order Poales; family Poaceae; genus Coix; species Coix lacryma-jobi. The sequence continues at coordinate 150,871,730 of CM019824.1, forward strand.
GGCCCAAATAAATCCATGTGAAGTAGCTCTAACTCTCTTGATGTTGATACAAAGGCTTTGGTTGGATGAGTGTTTGCAACTTGCTTGCCGGCTTGACATGCACTACATAATTTGTCCTTCTTAAATTTGACATCCTTCAAGCCCCTAACCAAATCCTTCTTCAATAGCTTGTTGAGAGTGTTCATTCCAACATGAGCCAATCTTCTATGCCATAGCCAACCAAGTGATTGCTTAGTGAATAAACATGTCTTCAAGTTCGCATCTTCGGAGGTGAAATCCACTAGATAGAGATTGTTGTATCTAAAGCCCTTGAATATCACTTGTGTATCATCTTTCTTGGTCACAACCACTTCCTTGTCGGTGAACAAACATTGAAAGCCAAGATCACATAGTTGCCCAACGGATAGCAAGTTGAAGCTCAATGATGCAACTAGTAGCACATTGGAGATGGTATGATCATTTGATATAGCCACTTTGCCCAATCCCTTGACATTGCCCTTTGAGTTGTCACCAAATGTAATCTTTTCTTGGTCATTGACATTCTCTTCTAGTGAGGTGAACATCCGGGGATCACCGGTCATATGTTGTGTGCAACCACTATCAATCACCCAATGAGATCCACCGGTCTTGTAGTTCACCTACACACACAAAAAAACAAGCTTGAGCTTTTGGGACCCAAACTTGTTGCGGTCCCTTAACCTTCTCAACTAGTGACTTGGCAACCCAATTTGCTTTGGCCTACTCTTGTTAGGTGGCCCCATAAACATGACTTTCACTTTGCCACTAGAATCTTGTCTAAGCATGTAGTGAGCATTGAAAGCAAAGGGCCTAGCATGCTTGGGCAAGGGTGTGGGCTTTGGCTCTTCACAACCATGAGCAAAGTGACCTTCCTTTCCACACTCATAGCATCTTCCAATCTTCTTCTTTTTGGCTTAGTGATACTTTTGCGTTGCTTCATCTTCTCTTCAAGAAAGCCAATGCCATTTCTATTTGTCTTCATGACGGTGTTCATGAGAAGCTTGCGGATACATGGGTGTATGTCGAGTCTCTGAGTGATGAGTGATTGTCAACGGGTTTGATGCGCATGTTCTTTGGCTTATGTTGTGCAGGTGTCGAGCTCGGAAGACAGTGATCGAGGGCAAGGTGAAGGTCAAGTTGAGACGTGCCGTGCCGACGGACTGGGTGCGATGAAGGATGGGCGTGCCGTGCGGCGGACGTGCCATGCCGATGTATCGAGCAGTGAAGGGCGGACGTGAGGCTTGGACTGAGGGACCGAAGTGCCTGAGGATCAGCTGTGGTGGCTGGCAGCCTGGGACAGCGACGAGCGGAGACTTGCGGGGCATGGTGTTGCTCGGGTCGAGGACCTGGGGACACGTGTCGGTGGACGGGGTGCACGGGCGGTGCATCCCCTCTACAGCTCCGGTTTGGTGGTTGAGCCAGGGAAAAACCACCGGGTGGACGGTTTCCGAGTTTGGGCCTCAAAACTCGGGTGCTCGGTTTCCAGGTTGAGCCACAAAACCTGGGCGCGGATGGTTTCCGAGTTTGGCCACAAAACTCGGGTGATGGGCCGGTTTCCGAGTTTGGGCCTCAAAACTCGGGCGCTGCGGGTTTCTGAGTTTGGGCCACAAAACTCAGGCTGGAGGCTGGTTTCCCGGTTTGGGCCTCAAAACGGGGGTTGCTGGAAAATGCTGGTTTCCCGGTTTGGGCCACAAAACCGGGGGTGCAGAGCGAGGACGGCACGTGGCAGCAATCGGAAGGTTACGTGGAGGCAACGCGGACGAGTTGTGCGGGCGTGGCCGTTGGATCTACCTACCACCGAGTTGGTCCAGAATAACCCTAGGGTTTAGCTGGTTCGCTCTGTAATTAGAATAGAGAGGGGTAGAGTAGGAAATAGACTTAGACTAGAATAGGATAAGTAGTCAGGGGAGACACCCTCCTCCCCTATCTCAGTTATTTCAGTTTTAGCCATCTCATTTGCTTCCGGCACTTAGGGCTTCCTGCTCTCCCATCCCCTGCTGTAGCTGAGATCCGCAGAGAGACTTGAACTCTGTGTACTGTTGATTTTGAGGAAAGGAGGCCGTAACCTCCTTGTCGTAGCGTGTGTTTGCGCTTCGGCTTGCAATTCGTGGCTGTGATTTCCGTTGTGTTCGTGTTCTTCGCGGAATCCTTTTCTCCACGATTTTCCCGTCGCTTGATCTCTTTGCTCGGTTCATCTTTTGCAAATCCGTTTGAACCAAGTTGTTCTAGATCGTGAGGCACTTCTTTCCATCGAAGGAATCATCCTCAAACCCCACGGTCTAGGAGATCGATCGATTTTAGTTTCGGGTCAAGTTTTCTTCCTTCCCCGAAATTCTTCGATTCACCGTTTGGAGATAGGTTCGAGCCATGATCTCTTTAAGATAGCTCACTATACTCCTTGTGACTCATCTCACCAAGTTTGATCCCTAGAGGAATTGTTTTGGGTGAGATAGAGGCAAATCGGTGGACGAACGGGGCTGCTGCGAGTCGACCGGACGCTCAGTCGGGGTGACCGGACGCTCGGTCCGTGAGTCCGGTCGATGAACAGCACGTAGCCGTGTTCTTCACTTTGACCGGACGCTCCATTCACGTTTTGACCGGACACATCGCTTTCACTGTTCATCGTGCTTGTTCGTTCTGACCGGACGCACTGCTCTCGACCGGACGCTCCGTACTCGTGAGTCCGGTCGCGAACAGTAAGGTTCCAGAGCCGATTTTTGTTGACCGGACGCGTCCGGTCCTGCTGACCGGACGCTGGCCAGAGTCCGGTCGATCCAGTTCGACGCGTTTTCGTCCGCTTGCTCGTTCGTCTTTCGATTCGTGATACGTTTGTGGCGTTGGATTCCTAACTTCGTGCTCTACAGAATTTGGGCTTCCCGCTTTACAAAATAGCCTGAATCCCCCTCGCGTTGCTCGGGGGAGGTTGAGGTTACCCAAAACCCATCCCGTCACTAGTTGACTTGCGTGAACTTGGGTGAGGAAGTTTTTGTGGTGCCTCGCTGTGATCCCTGGGATCATCCACCCTCTTCCAAGGGTCGTGGGCATCACGTTTTTGGTAGTAGCTCTTGGGGATTGATTTTGGGACACTTGGCCAAAGTTTCGTGAGAAATTTTATTGGCTCCCATTCACCCCCCCTCTGGTCGCCTTGCTTTTGCATTCTCGGTCCTTCAATTGGTATCGGAGCGGGTTAAGGATCTTCCACCTTAGCCGGTTCCAGATCCACAGGAGGCGACATGGATCGCGGCGTGGGCAAACCACCGTTCTTTGATGGGACGAACTATGCGTATTGGAAGATACGCATGTCGGCCTATCTGCAGAGTTTGGGTGCTTCTATTTGGGATATTTGCAACTCTGCTGATTACGTGGTCTTGGCTGCTCGTGTTTCTCAGCAACAGATCGATGAGCACGATGCCAATAGCCGAGCCCGTAATGCTCTCTTTTCTTGTTTGAGCATGGGTGAGTTTGATCGTGTTTCTCACCTTGCTACGGCTCGGGAGATCTGGGACACCCTCATGCGTTTCCATGAGGGCACCTCTCAAGTCAAAACCCGACTCTACGAGTCGTTCAAGCGTGAGAGTATGAGAACTTTCGACATCAGCCTGGCGAGAGCATAGAAAGTTTATTCGCTCGCTTTCAGGTGATTGTCAACAGGATGAGGGCTAACAAGGAGCAGTTGCCTTTGACGATCATGAGCGTGCTTTGAAGCTCTTGCACACTCTTGATCGGTCGGATGTGGGGATTCCAGGTTCAGGCGATCATCGAATCGCCTAACTATGAGACCCTCACGTGCGACGAGCTCTTTATAGCTCAAGTCCAGTGAGATTGACGCCATGTCGAGGGCTTCTTATGCGAGTCCTTCTGGCCCACTATGGCTTTGGTTTTCTCTGGCTCTTCTAACCCCTCTGCTGGCGTTGCACTTTCTTCACTCTTTTCTGTCACAGAGGACCAGCTTGAGTCTTGGGGGAATACAGTTGGCATGCTCGCCAACCGGTTTCACGCGTTCCACAACAACCGCATGAACCGTCGCCGCGGTGGAGGACGCTCATGCTATGAGTGCGGCGACCCGACCACTTCATTCATCGCCAACTGCCCCAAGAAGAAGCATTCGTCTGGGAAGGGCGATCATGGGCACAAGTACGACTCCAGCAAGCGCAAGGAGAAGTACGTCCCCGCGAGGCACAAGCGGAGGGGCGGCTTCGACAAGGAGTACATCAAGAAGAAGTACTTGGAGAAGGCCCAGGCTGAGCAGCGTGCGTTCTTCGCCACGCTCAGCGACGTCGATGGCTCGGATGACGACTCCGCTTGCTCAAGCGATGACGAGTCCGAGAAGAAGAAGAAATCGAGGACAAGCTGAACGTCTCTGCTTCTTCTTCGCCGACGACGATGGCCTCTGCACCATGGCGCTTGGTGATGAAGTCGAGGCAAGCTGGAGCACACCCCTCGGAACAACGACGACGACGACCTCCCCAGGTATCTCTCACCCACGACGACGAGCTTTCTGCTGAGGTCGAGAAGCTTTCTTACTGCCGGCTCCTTAGTCAGGACAAGTTGCTTAGGCGTGCCGCTAGAGAACGCAAGGAGTTTAGGCAGAAGTGGGAAGACACGGTGAGGGAGCTTGAGTTTGCCAAGTCCACCGTGGTTGTGTCGGAAGAGGTTGAGTGTGAGTCGTGCACCACGCACATGACTGATCTTCTCACTTGAGAGGAAAGTATGCTGCGTTGTTGGAGAGCTGGATGAGATGAGGCCAGACCTCTTTGCTGGGTGCATGCAAGACCTGTCCCGTCTTGCAATCTGAGTTGCAGAGAAGAATGCCAAGATTGTGTCTCTTGAGGAGGCCAGCTCAGGTAGCACTGGAGTGGCGAGGTGCGTTTTGTGCGAGGGCTTGGAGATGGAGATTGCCAATGTGAAGCATGGCAAGATGCAAACCGAGGAAGAAAACACATACCTTCGGACCATCTTGTCATGGGTCTCCTGTAGTGAGCCGCAGCTCGGGATGATGATCTCCCAATTCAAGCGAGCTGCTGGGGCTCCTGGTGTAGGTTTTGCTCAGGGTGTTGATCTTTCTGCTTTTGGAAGATTGGAGAGTCGAGTGGTTTGAATCCATGTGAGAAGCCCTAACTCCACCACACTACTCCCAGCTTGCCAAACTTCCACCCAAAGAGCCTGCCAAGCCTACCACCAAAGATGGTGTGGTTGAGGAACCCCGAGAGCTCCTCCCAAGAACCAAATTTTGGGCACCCAAGCCAAACCACCTCAAGAACAAGCTTGAGCTATGCCACCATTAGAGAGGAGTGTTTGCCTCAGAAGGGCAAAGTGAACCACACCCACAGCCTGGTCACCAACAACCCCCTTTGCGTGCGGTGAGGTACCAGTGTGATTTCTGTGGGAGGGATGGTCACTTGATCGAGTTCTGTTTCCGGCGCAAGCGAGAGGCGCGCGTGCTCGGGAGATGAGAAACCCGGACATGTACCATCCCTCATGGTGGACATGTGCCGAAGCTCAGGGGAGAGCTGCTAGGCCCGGACGTCAAGGTCCCCGGCCTAGGCAGAGATGAGAGCCCCGAGGAGGGAGACTAGGCCTAGAGGTCCAGCACCTCAGTTGTTAGGCCTAGGCAGGAGAGAGCTCCGAGGAGAGACGCTAGAGCAGTTGAGCCCCAGGCTCCTAGCGTAGATCTCGTAGAGAGCGGCCCGACGGGGTCCTGCTTTTGCAGAATGGACCCCGTGGCGGAGGCTTAGTTGAGCGCTTTCCCCCACCGCAGTTTGAGTACCGCGGTGAGCGCTTCTTCCCCAGCGGACCACGTTTTCCTGTACGTGGTGATCGCTACCCCCGTAGACAGGCTAGGAATAGTTTTTACACTGACCGTTCTTTTGAGCAGCCGGCCCAACACTGGTATTCTCCTTACTTCACTAACCCCAGTGTTGGACCGTATGCTCACCCTATGTCTTTTTATTGATGTAGGTGAGACGGTTGGAGGACATTTGGTTGGTGGATTCTGGTTGCTCGAGGCACATGACCGGAAACGCCAAGTGGTTCTCCAGCCTTAGCCCGGTCGCCGGAAAGGAGTACATAACCTTCGGCGACAATAGTAAAGGTAAGGTATGTCTCGTGGGACGGTGCGGGTTAATGAGCACTTTGTGTTGCGCGATGTTGCTCTTGTTTCTAACCTGCATTTTAACCTTCTTTCTGTTTCGCAACTTTTTGATGATGACTATGAGATTCGTTTAAACCGAACCTTAGTCGCATCTTAGATCCTCAGGGCGATCTTGTATGTCTGATTTCGCCCTTTGGGAAAGTCTTTCGCGCGAATTTCTCTCGAGTCGTTTGGTTCTTCTCGCTGTCTTTTGGCTAGTCCTTCTTCCCTCCGATCTTTGGAAGTGGCATAGGAGGCTCGGTCATTTAAGCTTCGACTTGCTTGCAAGACTTAGCTCACTTGGCCTAATCCGAGGATTGCCCAAGCTTTCGATGGAGAAGGATCTAGTTTGCCATTCTGCAGACATGGAAGATGGTTGCCGCTCCCCACCATCCAGTGACTAAGGTCATGACCTCGCACCCGGAGAGCTTTTACACATGGACCTTGTTGGTCCGGCTCGGGTGAGCTCGGTTGGTGGCAAGTGGTATGTTTTGGTTGTTGTTGACGACTTTTCGAGATATTCGTGGGTCTTCTTTTTGACTGAGAAGACTGAGACTTTCTCCTTCGCTCGCAATCTGATTTTGCGTCTTCAGAACGAGTTCCCTTTGAACTCGATGCGAGCTATTAGAAGTGATAATGGTTCCGAATTCAAAAATTCGGATTTTGAGAAGTTTTGTAACCGCCTTGGCTTGGAGCATCAGTTTTCTTCCCCCTACACCCCACAAAATGGTGTTGTAGAGAGGAAGAATCGGACCCTTGTTGAGATGGCCAGGACGATGCTTGATGAGCATAGGACTCCTAGGCGCTATTGGGCCGAAGCTATGAACACTGCATGCTATATTTCCAATCGCATTTTTCTGAGAGCTTTCTTGAAAAAGACTTCTTATGAGTTGCGTTTTGGCAAACTGCCCAAGGTGAGTTATTTTCGAGTTTTTGGTTGCCATTGTTTTATACTCAAAAAGGGCAACTTGGACAAATTTGAATCTCGTTCTTCTGACGGTGTGTTTTTGGGTTATGGCACTCACACTCGAGCTTATCGTGTACTTAACCTTGACACTAACCGAGTCATGGAGACATCCGATGTCACCTTCGACGAGACCATGGTTTGTCCTTCTTCTCGTTTTGAGCGTGCAGGTGATCATGAGGTTGGTGAGCCTCTTTTTGATGACGAGGACGAGGGTGCTGAAGGTATGGATGATCCAGCACCCCCTCCACCTGCCGTGCCGCAAAGAGCGGCCTCGACGACGACTCACGGCCCGACACCTCTTCTTCCTGGGGGCCGTGGGATCCGCCACCCCCCCGAGCGTACCATTTGTACCCGGGGAGGCACCAGCTGCTGTTGAGGGGGGCCACTACTTCAGCTCGGGAGGCGCCACGACATATCCAGCGCCAGCACCCCCTCAGCAGATGATCGGCAACATCGACGCGAACGGGTCACTCGGTCCAGGTCACAGCAAATCTCACTTCGCTCATTCTGCTTTTGTTGCTAATTTTGAGCCCCGAGATGTTGGACACGCTTTGACGGATCCGGATTGGGTTAATGCCATGCATGAGGAGTTAGAAAATTTTGAGCGAAATCGGGTTTGGGTTCTAGTTCCACCTCCACCTGACTGTAAGCCTATTGGGACAAAATGGGTTTTCAAAAACAAGCAAGGAGAGGATGGCCACGTTGTTAGAAACAAGGCCCGGCTTGTAGCGAAAGGCTATAGTCAGAAGGAGGGGATAGATTATGAGGAGACGTTTGCTCCTGTAGCTCGTTTGGAGGCTATTAGGATACTCTTGGCTTTTGCTGCATCCAAAGGCTTCAAACTTTTTCAAATGGATGTCAAGAGTGCCTTCTTAAACGGCTACATAGAGGAGGAGGTTTATGTTGAGCAACCCCCCGGTTTTGAAAATCCCAAGTTTCCAAACCATGTCTTTAAACTTCATAAAGCTTTATATGGTTTGAAACAAGCCCCTAGAGCCTGGTATGATAGGTTGAAAACCTTTTTGCTTGCTAAGGGTTTTAAAATGGGATGTGTAGATAAAACGCTCTTTCTCCTCCGGCAAGGCAAAGACACGCTCTTGGTCCAGATTTACGTGGATGATATCATTTTCGGTGGTTCTTCTCATGCTCTGGTTGCCAAGTTTGCAGATACTATGAGCAGGGAGTTCGAGATGAGCATGATGGGCGAGCTGACATTCTTTCTCGGTTGCAAATCAAGCAATCCCGAGAGGGGACATTTGTGCACCAGGGCAAGTACACCAAGGACTTGCTGAAGCGGTTCGATATGGGTGAGGCCAAGCCTCTTCCAACACCCATGTCGACGACGACTGCCCTGGATGCAGATGTGGATGGAGAAGCAGTGGACCAGAAGGAGTACCGCAGCATGATCGGGTCGCTCTCTACCTGACGGCGACACCCCGCATCCCAGTTCGCGGTGTGTCTGTGTGCGCGCTTTCAGGCGTCGCCCGCGCACTCTCACCGTCAGGCGGTGAAGCGATTTTCAGGTACCTTCGTTTCACGCTGAGTTCGGGATTTGGTATTCTGCTTCCTCCACCCTCTCCCTTTGCGGTTATTCGGATGCTGATTTTGCTGGTTGTCGTATTGAGCGCAAGTCCACTTCTGGGACTTGCCAGTTATTTGGTTCTTCTCTTTGTTTCGTGGTCTTCTCGCAAGCAGTCTAGCGTCGCTCAGTCCACTACGGAGGCTGAATATGTTGCTGCGGCTAGCTGCTGTTCCCAGTTGCTTTGGATGATGGCCACTTTGCGTGATTTTGGTCTGAGCTTTTCTCGCGTGCCTTTGCTTTGTGACAGCACGAGTGCCATTAGCGTTGCTAAGAACCCCGTGCTTCACTCGAAGACCAAACACATTGATGTGCGCTTTTCATTTCTGCAGACCACCAGGAGAAGGGTGATATCGACCTTCGCCATGTCGATACTCATCATCAACTGGCTGATATTTTTCACCAAGCCTTTAGACGAATCAACCTTTAATCGGTTGAGGGGTGAGCTTGGTGTGTGTTCCCTTTTAGATGGGGAAACATTTTGGATCTGTATATTTGACTGACTCTTTTGTCTTTCTTTTCTTTTGCATTTTAGCATACGCATTTACATTCTGAGCTTCATGTTTATAATCACTAGAATGTAACTATGCTCTATTTAGTATGCTCCGATGCTTATATGGATGCTTGTAGCTTATGCTCTTCTGATCACTAGTACATGTTATGAGCTGAGCTATTTTGGAATGGTGAATTTACTTAAAACTTACAATCTGAAAATGTTCACCATTGAGATATGCAACTAGCATGTGTAGGATATGTTGAGTTCACTCGTGCTTTTCATATATGCTAGGTTGCTATGTCTCTAGTTATGAGTCATTCACTTGCTTGGTCTGTTCATATCATGTATAAAATTTGAACCAAGTTTTAGTGAATTGAAAAGATCGAGATGGGATTGCTTGTCAACACCTCATGGTATCGAGACTGTTTCTCATTGCACTTTGAGTTAAACTTGAGCCGTGTAGTGTATGACCGAAACCGTAGCTTCAAGCTTCTGATTGCTTCGGCATAGGCTTCGCTCGGTTGAAAAGTTAGGCAAAGACAAGCTTTCAACCTCTCGCAATCACATGCTAAATAATTGAACTTGTGAAGTCTTCACCGCTGCAACTCCAATATAAAATGAAATCACAAGTATATGCTTCATTCCTATGCATGATGATTGAACTTTGCTAGGGTAGTTCACCTTGTATACATGTTTAGCACTTGTCTGGATTCCTATCTATACATGTGTAGTGCTATTCTGATGGTGACTATCTTTTTGGCTAAAAACTGCTCACTTGCTCATATGCTTCATATTTCGTATGTGTGATCAGTTTGAGCCTTCGCTATTTGAGTGCTTAGTTGTGCCATTGGAGCTATACCGATTAGCATTTTTGCACTCTTTTGATTATATGCCTGAAGCTGCTAACTTGCATTTCTGACTTCATATGCATTTTAGAAGGGGGAGTTTTGTTGGCTCAAGGGAAGAGTTTGTGCTTGATAAGTGCATTTTCAACTAAGGGGGAGAGTTTTTGCAAATCATATGTCTCCTGGCGTTCAATTAAGGGGGATTTTTGCTAAGGGGGAGATTTTCAGATCTTTATGCTCTTCTCTTGTTGGACCTAAGGGGGAGTCCCGGTTGCTTGCACTTGTCGAGGGGAGTTTGCTAGTTGTGTTGAGCCGTTGCCTCTATCTTGAGGGACTAGCAAACATTTTCCTCATTTGGCATCGAGTTTGATTTCATTGGTTCGAAGACTTTTCAATTGTTTTTCAATTGGTTCGGAGTGGTTTTCGTGCTAGTTGTGTTGAGCCTCTGTGCTTCTATCTTGAGGGATTAGCACTTTGCCATTTTTTAGCTCCGATTTTAAATTGGTTTTCTGCTAGCGGTGTTGAGCCTGTTCTACCTCTTCTTGAGGGCTAGCTTTGCTTTGCTTGGTCGCGTCGAGCCGTTGCCCATGTCTTGGGGACCAAGTTCTCGCTTCTTCCACTTGACCTTCTTCGGCTTTGCTATGCTTTTGGGTCATTTGGTTGAGTTCTCTTCCTCTCCTTCCTCCTACCTTCTTCTTTCATTTTATGATTTGTGTGTGTAGTTGACAATGCACTCATCAAGGGGGAGATTGCGGATACATGGGTGTATGCCGAGTCTCTGAGTGATGAGTGATTGTCAACGGGTTTGATGCGCATGTTCTTTGGCTTATGTTGTGCAGGTGTCGAGCTCGAGACAGTGATCGAGGGCAAGGTGAAGGTCAAGTTGAGACGTGCCGTGCCGACGGACTGGGTGCGATGAAGGATGGGCGTGCCGTGCGGCCGGACGTGCCATGCCGATGTATCGAGCAGTGAAGGGCGGACGTGAGGCTTGGACTGAGGGACCGAAGTGCCTGAGGATCAGCTGTGGTGGCTGGCAGCCTGGGACAGCGACGAGCGGAGACTTGCGGGGCATGGTGTTGCTCGGGTCGAGGACCTGGGGACACGTGTCGGTGGACGGGGTGCACGGGCGGTGCATCCCCTCTACAGCTCCGGTTTGGTGGTTGAGCCAGGGAAAAACCACCGGGTGGACGGTTTCCGAGTTTGGGCCTCAAAACTCGGGTGCTCGGTTTCCAGGTTGAGCCACAAAACCTGGGCGCGGATGGTTTCCGAGTTTGGCCACAAAACTCGGGTGATGGGCCGGTTTCCGAGTTTGGGCCTCAAAACTCGGGCGCTGCGGGTTTCTGAGTTTGGGCCACAAAACTCAGGCTGGAGGCTGGTTTCCCGGTTTGGGCCTCAAAACCGGGGGTTGCTGGAAAATGCTGGTTTCCCGGTTTGGGCCACAAAACCGGGGGTGCAGAGCGAGGACGGCACGTGGCAGCAATCGGAAGGTTACGTGGAGGCAACGCGGACGAGTTGTGCGGGCGTGGCCGTTGGATCTACCTACCACCGAGTTGGTCCAGAATAACCCTAGGGTTTAGCTGGTTCGCTCTGTAATTAGAATAGGAGGGGTAGAGTAGGAAATAGACTTAGACTAGAATAGGATAAGTAGTCAGGGGAGACACCCTCCTCCCCTATCTCAGTTATTTCAGTTTTAGCCATCTCATTTGCTTCCGGCACTTAGGCTTCCTGCTCTCCCATCCCCTGCTGTAGCTGAGATCCGCAGAGAGACTTGAACTCTGTGTACTGTTGATTTTGAGGAAAGGAGGCCGTAACCTCCTTGTCGTAGCGTGTGTTTGCGCTTCGGCTTGCAATTCGTGGCTGTGATTTCCGTTGTGTTCGTGTTCTTCGCGGAATCCTTTTTCTCCACGATTTTCCCGTCGCTTGATCTCTTTGCTCGGTTCATCTTTTGCAAATCCGTTTGAACCAAGTTGTTCTAGATCGTGAGGCACTTCTTTCCATCGAAGGAATCATCCTCAACCCCACGGTCTAGGAGATCGATCGATTTTTAGTTTCGGGTCAAGTTTTCTTCCTTCCCCGAAATTCTTCGATTCACCGTTTGGAGATAGGTTCGAGCCATGATCTCTTAAAGATAGCTCACTATACTCCTTGTGACTCATCTCACCAAGTTTGATCCCTAGAGGAATTGTTTTGGGTGAGATAGAGGCAAATCGGTGGACGAACGGGGCTGCTGCGAGTCGACCGGACGCTCAGTCGGGGTGACCGGACGCTCGGTCCGTGAGTCCGGTCGATGAACAGCACGTAGCCGTGTTCTTCACTTTGACCGGACGCTCCATTCACGTTTTGACCGGACGCATCGCTTTCACTGTTCATCGTGCTTGTTCGTTTCTGACCGGACGCACTGCTCTCGACCGGACGCTCCGTACTCGTGAGTCCGGTCGCGAACAGTAAGGTTCCAGAGCCGATTTTGTTGACCGGACGCGTCCGGTCCCTGCTGACCGGACGCTGGCCAGAGTCCGGTCGATCCAGTTCGACGCGTTTTCGTCCGCAGTTTGCTCGTTCGTCTTTCGATTCGTGATACGTTTGTGGCGTTGGATTCCTAACTTCGTGCTCTACAGAATTTGGGCTTCCCGCTTTACAAAATAGCCTGAATCCCCCTCGCGTTGCTCGGGGGAGGTTGAGGTTACCCAAAACCCATCCCGTCACTAGTTGACTTGCGTGAACTTGGGTGAGGAAGTTTTTTGGTGCCTCGCTGTGATCCCTGGGATCATCCACCCTCTTCCAAGGGTCGTGGGCATCACGTTTTTGGTAGTAGCTCTTGGGGATTGATTTTGGGACACTTGGCCAAAGTTTCGTGAGAAATTTTATTGGCTCCCATTCACCCCCCCCCCTCTGGTCGCCTTGCTTTTGCATTCTCGGTCCTTCAAAGCTCACTTTGAAGACATTGGCCCTTTGTGAAGTTCCTCAATCCGGTGGTGAGGTGTTCCTTTTCTTTCTTGAGCTTGTCATTCTCTTGTTGGAGCTCTAATTGAGATGGTGTCATCTTGTAATCTCTCTCCATCTTCAATCTCTTGTTCTCTTCTTTTAGCATGACAAGCTCAAGTGTCATGCTATACTCATCATCTTGGGTCTCAACAATGACTTGCTTTGTGGTTGCAAGCTTCTCTAGATCAACTTTGAGCTTTGCATTCTCATTCTTGATCTTGATGTAATCATCATAGTGATTGGCCACAACCACACTCTTGCCTTTGCCACTAGCTCTTTGCTCATCATGCTCACTAACCAAGTCCTCACAAGATGTTGCTATGTCACACTTAACAACAAGGTTAGGAGCATCATGTGTCTCATGTGAAAGCATATCATAAGAAATGGTGAGAGCATCATAATCAACTTTCACTTGAGTGTATTGTTCTTTTAGCAAAGCATAACTAGTGGTAAAGTCACTATGCATCTTATCAAGTTTTTCATTTTTAGCTATGAGCTCCTTGTTAGAGGACTTGAGCTCCTTGATAGTGGATGACATAGTTGCAAGTTCATCTTTAGTTCATCACTAGCATGAATAGCATGATCACATTTTTCAACAAGAGATTCATTTTCATCAACAAGCTTCTCATTCTTAGCTCTAGTCTTTCTTATGATTTTAGAGTAGTCATTTAGCAATTTGACAAGTTCATCATAAGTGGGAGCCTCAAATTCACCATCACTATCACTAGAGTCATCATCGTTTTGTACCTTCCGGTCACCCTTGGCCATAAGGCATAGGTGTGTAGGTGATGATGGCGACGGTGGTGGTGGTGGTGTAGATGATCCAATGACTAAAGCGGCCACCTTCTCCTTCTCATCATCACTATCTTCATTTGATGAGCCACCGGAGGAATCAATGTCGGTGAGCCAATCACCAACAATGTAAGCCTTTCCACCTTTCTTGTGGTGTTGCTTCTTCTTCTTGCCATCCTTCTTGTAGTAGGGCTTTTCATCCTTCTTCTCATCTTCACTTGATGAGTCATACTTCTTGCCCTTGTTCTTGTTCTTGTAGCTTTCTTTCTTGGGCTTGGTGCATTGATGAGCAAGATGGCCAAGCTCACCGCAATTGTAGCAATCCATTTCGGAGATTGGCCTCCTCTTGCTACTTGTGAAGAACTTCTTCTTTCTTGAGTCAAAGTTGACTCCATTCTTGTGAAGCTTCTTCAACATCTTGGTGGTCCTTCTCACCATGAGAGCAATGTTGGAGTCATCTTCTTCATCACTTGTGCTCTCATGATGCACCACAATAGCCTTGGACTTGCCCTTCTTGTCATGGCTAGCTTTGAAGGCCAAGTCCTTCTTCTTGTCGGTGGAGGAGCCACCACTTGGTGTGATGTGCATGTACATCTCATGCGCATTGATCTTTCCCAAGATTTGAGTTGGTGTAGCGGTGGAAAGATCACCTTGATGTAGCACCGTCACGATGTGTCCATACTTCTCAATTGGAAGGACACAAAGAATCTTCCTCACAACATCGGATGGTTGCATTTGTGTGAGGCCAAGTCCATTTAGCTCTTCTACAAGAACATTCAACGTGAGTACATTTCATTTGCACTTTCATTAGCATGCATATCAAAAGAGTGAAGTTTTTGCATAACTAAATGATAGCGTTCCTCACGCTCACTCTTGGTTCCCTCATGGAGCGCACAAATGTTTTCCCATAGATCATGGGCATTTTTGTGGTTCCGAACACGGTTGAACACATCTTTGCAAATGCCTCTAAAAAGAATGTTTTTGGCCTTTGCATTCCATTTATCATTTTCCTCCTCATTAGGAGTGAGGCTTGTGCCTTCCTTGGGCTTGGCAAAGCCGTTATGGCGGCATCACGGCATTTCACATCAACCGCTTCTAGGTACGACTCCATACGGATTTTCCAATATGGAAAGTCGTCTCCCTCAAACATGGGAGGTGGTCCATCACCTCCGGACATCTTAACTCTAGGCGGTTAAGCCTAAATCGAGAGCACGAGGCTCCGATACCAATTGAAAGGATCAAGATGCCCAAGAGGGGGGGTGAATTGGGCTTTTCTAAAACTTCTTGATAATAAAACTTATCAAGCCCCAATTAACCCCCTAGTGCCTGGAAGTGTGTTTGACAAGAATCAAATGCACAAAAGACTATCGCTAAACCATTTCTACTCTAGAATTGCAATTCAACTTATGAAAGAACAACAAGTAAATGCGGAATTGAAATGCTCAAAGGTAAATGCGTAGAGAAGAGAGTAGAGATGACACGACGATCTTTTTGCCGAGGTATCGAGGTGTCGGCACACCCCCCTAGTCCTCGTTGGAGCACCCGCGCAAGGGTATCGCTCCCCCTTGATCCGCGCAAGGATCAAGTGCTCACTACGAGCTGATTCTTCGCCACTCCGGCCCGGTGAATCGCTCGCTACCGGTCACAACTTGGCTTGGGTCATCCACAATGCCTCCGGATGATCACCAAGCTCTCCGATCGCCACCAAGCCGTCTAGGTGATGCCGATCACCAAGAGTAACAAGCAAGAACTCTCACTTGACCAACGCAAGGCTAATGAGATGAGTGGATGCACACTTGCTACTCTCTATTCACTAATGAGGTGTTTGATCACTCAATTATCAAATCTCTCAACCTCACTAGGCCTCTTGCACTCACTTGGAATCACAATGTGTTTGGCAACCTTTCAAATGAGCAAGAGTTACAGCATGAATGAGGGGGAGGCATATTTATACCCCCCAACTCAAAACATGCACGAAGGGGTAAGTCCAGCCAGTTTACACACTGACCGGACGCACTGTCGGGGTGACCGGACGCGTCCGGTCAGTGTCTAACGGCTACGTGACGTTAGCCCTGACACCAGTACAATACACTGACCGGACGCACCCATGCGTCCGATCACCACTGACCGGACGCGTCCGGTCATCAATTTCCCTCTCTGGAACCTCTCTGGACGCGACCGGACTCACCCCCTGGTGCGTCCGGTCGAATACTGAAGAGCGTCCGGTCGCAGCCAAGCCTGCTCCTCAGCCAAACCTACTGACGGACGCACGCCCCAGCGTCCGGTCATTAGGGTTGGAGCGTCCGGTCACATTTTGAAGTCCGAAACGACTTCGGTTTGCGACGCTCCCTTCACGAACTTTCTTCCTTATGATCTTAGGGACCTTTCTAAGCTACCTAGGGCTTTGGTTAACAAGTGTGCACCACACCTAACTCAAAAGTGTCTTCAACACCAAATGACACTTAGCACTAGCCTATCACCGTCTTCGTCGTCCATCCTTTGAAAACCAAACGAATTCCATCGCTAAGGGGGCATGAATACCATAGTGCCCTCACGATCATCATTACATGACTTAACTCAACTGTTTCTGCAAAACACACGTTAGTCATAGTAATTTACCGTTGTCATCCAATCACCGAAACCCACTGGGGGCCTAGATGCTCACAGGCTTCATTCCACCTTAAACTAATATGAGAGCATATTTTTTTATGAGCATGTTTTAAACGGCTCCTAAAGCCAGTGAAGAAGTCCTATCAAATGGTACCCGACAATATGTGAGTGTCCAATTTGGGCCTTGCGATAACAATAGTTTTTGGATAGTCCATCTATCTCGTGGCTTTGCGATAATATAATAGTTTTTGATAGTCCATCTATCTCGTGACAACGTTGCTAATAATAAAGGACAAAACATTTTCTCGGAAAATTGCTCGAACTTTGACAAAAAAAACTTAATTTAATAATTGAAAGCTTGAAAGGAAACACATGGACCATTTGTTTATATACACGATAAGAATTTTATCTAAATTCCAAGAGGAAAAATAGATTATAAGCATTAAAATAGAGATATTATGTTTTTTCTTGGATGAGTTGCCATGTTAATATACAAGAGATTGTTTGGATCCACCTTTTAATAAGTGGTTGGATAGTGGGTTAAAAGATCAACTCTAAACTAACTAGAGAGAATTATCTATTTGGCACTGAAACAAATCGGTCTTCCTTCCAAGGTACTTAAAAATTGAAGTTTCTTATCTAGCACTGAGTCAGAATTTCCTTCCCTAAATGTCACTACCATCCATTTCTTACACTAGCGTTGTTAAAGTGGCCGTTAAAATGACCCATATGCCCTCTTTGTATTAGAACTATGTCTCACCTTAGAAAAATTATATATTCTCATGAGATGTATAACTTTCTAGTTTTAAGTTTTTTTCAGTTGAGATCCTTAAGATAATTTTTTAAGTATCTTAATGATCTTAAATGAAAAATCTCAAAACTAGAAAGTTATAACTCCCATTGAGTGCTGCAGGTTTTATATAAAAATCATCTTTATTCAAGTTGATATGAAAAAGATATAATTTTTCTAAGGTGAAGCATAGTTCTGATACAGAGAGGGGCATATAGATCATTTTGGTAGCCACTTAACATCGTTAGTGGAGGAAATGGACGATAGCGCCATTTAGAGAAGGAAATTCCAACTCGATGCTAAATAAGAAACTTCAGTTTCAAGAGTGACTTAGAAAGAAGACCGATTTATTTTAGTGCCGAATAGATAGTTCTCTCAACTTAATGGAACTAATAGTTAGTAGTCAACCAGCCAATAATTAGCTAATTTTAGTGCTCATGGATCCAAGAAACCCTTACATGAGGCCTTGTGTGCCTCTGGTTAGGTTCGTGCGTGATGTGTCTCGTGTACTTGTGTGTGCTGCACCTGCACGTGTGCGTCTTAAACGTATCGGTAGTGCTAGCGCACGGATGTCCGGACGCGCTCTGTGCATCCGGACGCCGTCTTCCTGGCACCCGGCTTCTACTCCCCCGCCCTCCATCACCGGCCGCCGCCCCGCCGCCCACCGCCGCGCCGCGGTAGGGCCTCACCGGAGCCCGGCGAGGCCCTACCGCTGCCGCGGCGGCCTCCTCCTTCCCCTCCCCACCGCCCTCCTCCCCCCGCCACCATCTCCGGCGAGCTCCCCCGCAGCCCCGCCCCTCCCTGGCCCGGCCGCCTCCACCGCCGCCAGGGCTCGCTAAGCGCCGCCCGACCACCATCCCCACCGTCGGGCCTGCCTGCCTCCCCCCCGGCCGGCCCCCTTCTACACCCGCCGGAGATGGAGAAGAAGGGGCTCACCGGAACCCTAGAGAGAGAGCAGAGAGGAGGCCTACCTCCGTGTCGCCGCCGGATCCGCCACCGCCTCCACCGGATCCGGCGGATCCGCCGCCACCGCCGCCGGATCCGGATCCGCCGCCGCCGCCGCCGTATCCACCATGGCCGGCACGGGAGAGGTGGTGGGGCGACGGGGCGCGGGCGAGGGGATGCGGAGGAGTGGGAGGAGAGGGACGCGCTCGCCGGGGAGAAGCTCGCCGGGGAAGTCGCCATAGGAGAGGGAGGGAGACGGAGGTGGGAGGGAGGATGAAGACGAGCGAGCCGCGTCCGGCTCGGGAGAGAGCCGGACGCGGTATAACAAGCTTTACCGTAAACGTATTCTCGAAAACAAAACTGCAACTCTTCAAAGGAAATTCAGAAATAAGAAAAGGAACAAAATAAAGAGAAGTGTGTCTAACCATCCATATGTCTTGGGAAGCAAGTCGTTCCAGCTAAAGACCCCTTCCCTTTCTGCAACACTGCACTAGCAGTTTCTTTGTCTTGGTCAACAAGTCCATTTGCCACAACAGTCAGCTATTGCTCATCTTATCATACATAGATTAACGAGCAACAGCTTCTTCAACTATCTAAGCATGAAGTATGGAACAAGTCAAATGTAACGCCCTGGCCAAGGCTGTATTTGAGATCAGAACTGTAACTATCAATCCAAAGGTCTCAATACAAAATGCCTTCCAAATCCAATAACATTCATCACAACACCAAACATCAGGTGGTTCTGACCATCACACTACGAATCACGAATCTGACTGAATTCATTTGCAGTTTCAGGGCATTGCTAAAGCAAATTTGGAAACCAAAGAAAATTGTCAAAACATTAATACAAGAGTGCCCTTGGATGTGCAACAAAGGGAATATTTCTCTCGCTGATAATGAAAGCTTTCAGTTGACATAAACTTACAACCTAACTATATACGTCTTTTATGGTACAATGAACAAAAGAATGGTAAAAAAAAGGAGTCAAGATGCCACCTGGCGATACCAACAATGGAGATGGCAATACACGGTTGGCAGAACTCTGGCAGCCTGATTTGTTGAATGGTAACCCGAGTAGAATTAAGGCACGATAACAACACTAAGAATGTTATTCCTCAGTTTGGTCAATATATTACTTCCACAGTCAGCTGCAGATGATGCACCTTCATTCACAGAATGATTTAGTTGACCCCAATCAAAAATATGGCAACATTGTTGTCCAGATGCAAAATTTAGTCCCTGATCTAGTTCTTCCATCAAACATGAGACAAAATTCTGCCAAACACTCCAAATCCAACATGATGCCTAGTACGAGATCATGGCAGTAAGAGAATGGATGAGCTAGTCAGCTATATTGCTTCTTGATACAAACAAGAGCTCAATCACTGTATTTTCTTCTTTACAGTTTGATTCCAAAGTAGTTCAAGGGAAAGAGATATATCCAGATTTCAGCCAAATCACAAAAGAACTACCTTTGGTAATCTCACTGGTATAGTCTTATCTCATTGGTATAGTCTTTCTTCTGAAAACAGAAGTATTGGTATAGACACAAGAAACTACCAAAAATCTTAGTGCTCTGTTCTGCACATGCATTCTGGGCATCGTGGATGTCTAAATATGCTTCTTGCGACAGGCCTTTCATGAACTTGCTTAGTTTGCTGTATGAGTTTTCTTACTCTACTTTCAAATTCATTCCACTCAATCGTGGCATTCTTCACAAGTATGCTGGCTAGCCGGCGCTTGTTTGGCCTTATTGTGGAAAGGTCCCCACCACCATAGTACATGCGGTAACCTTGAACAAGGGAAGAGAATTGACTTCCTGGGTCAGTCATAGCAAATGCATCGGCAGCTGCACATGCAATGAAGTCCAGGGCTGCCAACTGCAAACCAGAGGATCACAAAAAATTATTCAATTAAGCATAGTCATAGTTCACAAGATACTAATGTAAATTAGCAAATGTCGCAACCATTTTCTTATCCTTCATGTCACTCTTGCGGTTACTGGTTTGCTGCTCATATGAATTAACTCTAAATTGAGAGCAGAAAATAAAATTAGCACTTCTGTTACTGGTTTGCTGCCCACATGAATTACCTCTAAATTAGAGCAAAAAATAAAATTAGCACTTCCTGATATTTCACGTTTTAACGGCATGTGACAAAAGTTTGAGGACATAATCTATTCAGTCAATCTACAAACAAATAATCAGGTAGCTACTACATGAATTTTCTATTTGGGTGCTTATTTTCTATGTTTTTATGCTAACACTGTCTATATATCTTTTCTACCTAAATCATGCAAGAAGATATCACATGAGATATCTCACAGAAATTTATTTGTTCAAAAAGAGATATCTCACAGAAATTTACCTGAGACGAGAAGTTCCTAAATGGTTCAAGCTCTAATGGAGACAGAAGGGTTTCTTTAGTTACTAAAGAAGGATAAAGACGACTTATGGCAGCCATCCTACCCTTTCCTCCATAAATTTCAGCGCCTGCAATGTATATATTTGTGCTGCGCTTGAAACCAATAGCAGCAAGCATAAGCACAGCCTCTTCAGGGGCAAGGGGACATTTGCCTTCAGACCGTAAGAAAGCAGCAGAGGGCAACCTAACAAGATATGGTTCTGTCAGAAATGCTCGTTGATGAAAAATAGGAAGAACCAGATCAATATTAGGATGCCATTTTTTTAATATGGTTTATTGTCATGCAATGTAGAACTGCAAACATACTTTGTCGTCTTCTTGAGTTCTGACAGAACAGGAAAGTGAATTTGGCGATAAGCTTCTAGTTCGTCTTCCTCATCTTTGCCACCACCAAAGTAACACAATGAGTATGCAACCATATCAATCTCAAACCGGAGATGAACAGCTAGATATTTGGATGCATCACTCTTGTTCGCAATGGGGTCAGACTTCATGGCAAACTGTCCTAAAAGATTATCCTTCAAAGGCGACGAAGAGGCCCTATGGCCATGCAACCTCTCTACAAGAACTGCACCAGTTCTTGAATTTTGTGTACAAAGCGAAGAGCATGAAAATTACATCTGCACCGCAATCTCTGTGGAATAGTACCCATAGTCAGAGCATGCACTTGATATTTTTTTCCTTATGGGAGGAACAGAACAAAGAGAAGAAACCAGCAGCACAGTAACCAATATTCATCTGTAGTACTATCAGCTGAGTCATTCATATCTTGACAGTTCATATAAGTTAGACTAAAGTACTAAAGGACTCTATAACACTGATGCCAAAATAATCATTTCCCATCCCAGTAAAAGTATAATTGCATCATAGAGTGTCAAATAACCATATCTTGACAGATCAAGTAGTTTACGCTAGAGTACTACACAATTCTAAACAATGATACCAAAATAACAAATTCCTATCTCAGTGAGAGTTAAACAGTGGAAACAATTGAAGAAAATTAACAAACTCTGATATGCGTAAAGAAATACTACTTCAGTACAAAGTACTCCCTCCGTCCCGAAATAAGTCTCCATCTCGCATTTCAAGGTGTCAAACAATCTCAATTTTGACCAAATATATACAAAAAGAAATACTAATACTTGCGATACCAGATAAATATCATTGGGTTAAATATGTCATATATTTTCATAGTAAACCTATTTGGATTTTGGAGGTACAAATTTTGATATTGTTTCTATAAACTTAGTTAAAGTTGAGATTGGATGACTCCTCGAAATGTGAGATGGAGACTTGTTTTGGGAAGGAGGGAGTAAGAGTGTACTAGAAGTCTAGAACAGGTGCAGTTGAATATTTTTTATGACAAACATGAATACATAAATAGGTCCATAATGGTGCTGCATAGTAGTAGATTTGCTCAGAAAATACTTCATATTGTCACAATTTTATCAATTCTACAGATATATCACAAATAAATTGGCAACCCAAATAATGTTAAAGAGAACATTTCAGTGCCCAAAATGAACTTACGTCACTTGACTAGTTGGAGTAATACCTGAAGATCAGAAGGTATTGGGTCAAAAGATAAGCGATTGCCAAATCCTATAAAGTGAACAACTCTGTTTCTCAGTAAAATTGGCAGTATTTTTTTCACGTACAAGCTGGGCTTTGCCTCTTTCATGACATCTGTATCATTAACCTGCAGAGGAAAAGTGAAACAATAATGAATTACATGTTCATCTTTCTACCAATGTACTTTCTATAACTGAAAAAAACTGAGAATAGTTACTTACAAGGCTACCGATCACCTCCAAGTCTAATGACTGCAGCTCTATTGGAAGATCCTTTACAATATGAATATCAGATTTCAGATACTTGATAAAGTAATCCTCCTGATATATATCGCCAAACTGACTAAGATATTAAACTCAATTTGTCATTTATAGAGAATATAATAATCAGTTATTGAAATAAGCTATCTGAAACATGAAACGTAAGACAAAGACGTATTTTGAAAAAAAAAATAGTGTACCTTTTGTCTAGCCACACATTACTGTACAAGAATTTTGGGAGGACAAGAGTTGCATTGAGCAACCGCGAGATTGTAACTGCATTACAGATCTGTTAAACAGAAGAAGGAACAAAGAAGATTGAAATCAATGGCATAACTGCAAAACCAATTCACGCACCAAGAAAAAGAATTACTTCTCCAAGCAGATTTGCTAAGATTGACAGCAATGTTAAGGATGTTAGTAGATTAATGAACTACTCACCGCAACCCTTTGCTGGTTTATGCCACCATTCGCACTGATCATGATGTAGCCATTGGTTCCCTCTTCAATTACAAAGAAAATATGTTAAAGAAACAAGGCACTGAATCAAAAATATGCTGGAAATATAAAAAATATACCAATGCCACTATCAAGATAAATGCACACCAATAACATCAAGTAACATAAATCAGCAACTACCTGAGGCTTTCCAATCCCTTTGGTCAGAACACGGTCTCCACAAAGTAGCATTTATCGGCTCTTCCCACAAATCCTTAGATTCAGGCCTGGTCTCTGCCTAGGTAATTAGCATTACACATTATGTCATTACCAATGACATATTTCAATGTGCATGTATGTGCAATATATGGCCAGTTTAGAATATGTAAAGAGCATGTAGCTGCATTTATGAATGTTACCTCTGCCAAAGCATGGCCTGCCAAAGCAAGCAACCGGGTGAGCATAACCCTATGTGCCCTCTTCCCCTTAGCAGCACCAGCCACTACCTCTTCCTTAAAACATTCCAGTAATGAAAACCATGCGTTAGAAATAATGTACATAAACACTAAAAGTGGGCAGCCATTTCCATGGCACCCAAGAATTACACTAACATTACTCTATCCACTTCTTTTAATAAGGCAAATTAGGATTTGAGGAAGTCTTTCAAGTTATACTTTGACCATTAATTTGCCGTATAATATATTATTAGTTACTATAAAACCCAGATCGTACTAAAAGACAAGTGAAGTATGAATATATTGATGCATCCGTCCGTCCTAAACATGCAAATGTTCTGATGTAAAGGTCAAAATAATATTTAACTTTGTTTATTCTAATACGCCTAACACTTTGAAATGGAACGAGTGGGCTTTAGGTAACATCATAATATCATGCCATGAAGACTTTGTTAATGTTACTGCCTTACTGGAAACTTAGCCTGAATTAAAAGCTAGATGTAGAATTACAAAATTGCAACTGAGCAATAGAGCAGTATTTTTTTATGGCTAGTTGATTACACATTAGCACAGCTCAAGAACACTCCTGCTCTCCCCCAGAGCAAAATAACTTACAAACCAAGGGAGATTGAGAAGTGGAAGTAAGAAATGGCACAACCCTCTTGGCTAAGCTAACCCTTTGAATTGCTAGCTACGGAGTCATCACCCTATATCAATCGCCCCAGCAACAGCAACCTAATCACATCAAATACCGGATGACAGCTACTAGATACTCATCAGTCAGTAAAGGAGGCCAACCACGGCATTACCAGAGTCAAGAGCGACGAATTGGCAGTGGCGGGCGCGCGGGGCGGGTGGCGCCTCAGACGGAAGTGCGGGCGCGCCGAAGGGTCCTGAAGTCGGGAGAACATCCACCAGTTCATGATGAAGAAGAAGGCCACGAGGGCGCCCCAGACCAGCAACCCGCGCGGGCGCCGCCACCCCCTCCGCTGCTGCTGCCGCCGCCTCGCCCGCGGCAGCGCGGCGGCCGCCGGGGAGCTCGCCGCCGCCAGGAGCGGCAGCGGCGGGGGTGCCGCCGCCTCGGACATTCCGGCGCTGGATTTGGATCTCGACAAGTGGGAAGCGAGCAGGGGAGCACGAGATGCCGGGTGGCTCGTCGGATCCTGCGATCGCCGTGCGATTAGTTTAAGCTGCAGTTTGATGGAGAGGTTAATTTTTTATTCGTATGTGCGGCCTGAGCTCGGCAGATCGGAGCAGCCTGAGCTCCGAGCAGAGGTGGAGGAGGACTCGGCAGTGGCAAAGCTGGGCAGCCGGCGAGCCGCGGTCGGTCACGGTCATGCGCGGCGCGCGTGCGATTGGGTTTCCCCTGGACTCATCAAAAGAACTTAGGTCCCGTTTGAATTCAAGTGGGTTTTGGAAATCCGGATTAAAACATCTGGTGTGTTTTATTGGATTGTGTGTATGTATGTTAAAATCTAGTAAAATCCTACCTGGTTTGAATAAGATCCTAGAATTCTGCGAATTTTTTTATTCGGATCCTTGGAATCCCATGGTAATATCTAGAATTGCAAGTGTTAGTTGTTTCATGATGTACGTTGTGGTGTCTGTCTAAAACGGTAAAATATATTTTTTATTTATAGGTCTCTAAATTTATTCTTGATTTGTTAGAAATATATTCTGAGCTTAGTTTTAGTTTAAATGTGTTTGGATCCGTTCCATATATCAATATGGCATGTTGATTTAGTACTAACAAGAATTTGACAAATTGAGTTCAATATCTACATAGGTATCCTAAACTTCTGAAACTACACATTCGGATTCGCAAACTTAATATTCATTTCTAACTTTCAAAATTGCATATTCAGACCTCCAAACTTGTCGATCAGGACATATAGGTCTAAATTGTCTTTTAACAAATTGCATATATGGATACTTACTAGTTACTACACATCAACTGGTAGGTACGATCCATATGACATCCCTTGTTCACATCTTCTTTTCCACTTCTTCTATGTTTTCGCCACCACTCTCTCTTGCACTACCGTAGCACGAGCGGTAGAAGCAGCATCACCGCTGTGACTAAGCGATGATGGATGATCTCTAGATGCCCCTCCTACCTCCATATTACTATCGAGCTTGGCCCCAACCAAGGCCCCATGGTGGTTGGCTGTGACGGAACGACCCTAATCCCAAGGCCCACGTGTCCCTGTCAACCTCTGACAGCCGAACCTATGTTCCATGTGATTAAGACCTGTTCGCCACCGGGCTACATCAGTGCCCAATGTCCGCAGGATCATCTCACAATTCGGTTACAACATTGCATACTTTTACAAATAACATCGGAATAAAGAGCGGAAGACTTAAATAACATTAGTTTTACAAAGCAGGGTTCCAAATAGAAATTAAGGTGCAGTTATTACAAACCAAGTTCTGATAATAGAAATAGACATAGGCAACATAGTGGAGAACAACAAAGATACTTATAATCACCCAGCCCGAGGGTGTACAACTATTCTTCGGCCTCATCGGCCTCTTCCTGGACGATGGTCACGCAGCAGGGTGCAAGACACATCGGGGACTCTGTCATACATGCAGCATGGGTAACAAACCCTGAGTACTGGGGTACTCAACAAGACTTACCCGACTAAAGAAAAAGGGAGAAGACTCAGGAATGAGAGGCTTAGGGTAGTCAAGGTAAGGCTTAAGCAAGATCAAGTATTTTGCAGAAAAGCATTTTTGTAAACCTTATTTTATTTTTGAAAGATTCAGTATTCCTCAATTCTTCATCGTTCATGATTCATTTTACATTTCAAAACATTCCTAGTTGAGAACCACTCTTCATTGACAGTCAGTGGACCAAGTCTTCATAACCGAGGAGCAACGTTAATCCGGATAAATAATACTCAGCTGAGGATCCCTATCCATACTGTATATGTAGCACCCAAGCTTGCATATGCTAACTCGTCTACCACGATTCCTCCAAGATTGGACCCGGTCCTACGCCACCCGGAAGTACAGTACACCACTCCTTTCCAGGTACGACGACCACGTGGGTACATGCTACTTCCGCCATCTCTCCACTCCCAGTGCGCGGTTGTCGGTCCAATAAAGGATTCCTCGGAGCCAGAGCTTTCCGAAGTATGTGAATAGTTACAAGTCTTGACCAGCAGGCCCCCATACGGATGGTCCCTAATTTTCCAGCCAGAACTATACCTTGGTCATATCTCACCCAAGCGTAATAGTCCTGTCAGTTTTTCAACCCTGTCCCGGTCGGTGTCAACTGTTGAGTCCCGGACTACAACATGACGGCACCGTACGCTCGGACAACCTCTCCTCGCTATTGACTAGGTACGGATCAGATACCTAACCAACAGCCGGGGAGTAAGACCAAAATCTCATAAACATTCCTTAAGTGATCACACTTTTGAAATTGGCATTTTATTACAAAGTCTAATTCAATAAGCATTGTTAAGCATTTTTCAAATACTTTTGAAAAGCAGGTATCAGGTGTATCAGTGGTCAAGGTGGATAGTGCATCAATTAGGATAGCACACAACTCCTATAAACCTAATGCAATAATTTAACTCAAAAGCATTTAAGGAAATCATTTTATAAATTCAAGGAAAGGGTTAAATGCACCGGGGCTTGCCTTGAAGAGCAAAGAGGGCAGGCTCGAAGGCGGCGGAGCAGTTGTCGGAACTCGGGGTAGCCTCGGGGACAGGTTCGTTGGCGGCTGCCTCGATCTTGACTTCTTCTTCGGTGACTATACGAATGCAATGATGCATGCACACGAGTATGCTAGCATGAACAATGCAAAACAGGGCATACAACATGAACCCTAATCATTTTTTCTATTTTCCTTAATTATTTAAAAAGGTCATTTTATGAAGTTGCTCCAAAAATTACCAAAATTAATCACATAAGTTCATTATGGTGTAGATAGATGGCAAAACAAATTTCATAATTTTTGGAGGTCATTAAGGTGCTCAAATAATTCCAGACATTAATTAACAAAAGGCACTATTTAACAATTAAAGATAAATGCTCAAAAATCAACTTGTTCCAAAAGACTTCAAAATTTCACCAGAGACTAAACATGGCATAGGAAGCTCACAAAAATTTATCTCATGATTTTTGGAGTTATAAATAATTTTGTAAAAATCCAAAACCATCCATTTATTAATTAAAAGAGGGATTTTACATTTTCAAATTCTTGCAGAAAAGTCAAGTTTCATATTTTTCTAAAATACTACACAGTGCAAGGAGCATACCATAATTTTCTCAATATTTAAGGAATAACAGATTAATTCACACAAAAAAGAGAAAACAGAACACTATTCACATCTTTCAGAAAAAGAAAAGAGCACTGTGCTCCTTCTATGCAGGGCTCGGCGAATCGCGCGGGGTTCGGGCGAATCGCGCGGGGCTCGGGCGAAACGGGCTCGGTCGAGACGGAAGCGACTGCTTCGTCCGAGGCCTGACCCGGAGGCTCGGGCGAGACGGAAGGCATGTGTTCGCCGAGGCCTGGCTCGGGCGAAGCGGAGAGCATGCGCTCGCCGAGGCTTGGCTCGGGCGAAGCGGACTCGGGCGAGACGGAAGGCATGTGTTCGCCGAGGCCTGGCTCGGGCGAAGCGGAGAGCATGCGCTCATTGAGGCTTGGCTCGGGCGAAGCGGACTCGGGCGAGACGGAAAGCAAGCGTCCGTCCGAGGCCTGACTGGGAGGCTCGGGCGAAACTGTCGGTGGTACAAAAAAGGGGTACCCCCAATCAACGCACACACCCGAACGCTCCGTCTCCGTCTCGCCCGAGCCCTCCCAGCCAGGCCTCGGGCGAACGCTCCGTCTCCGTCTCGCCCGAGCCCTCCCAGCCAGGCCTCGGGCGAACGCTCCGTCTCCGTCTCGCCCGAGCCCTCCCAGCCAGGCCTCGGGTGAACGCTCTGTCTCTGTCTCGCCCGAGCCCTCCCAGCAAGGCCTTGGGCGAGCACGATCGCTCTCCGTCTCGCTCGAGCCCCCCAAGCCTCGGGCGAACACGCCCCCATACCTCGAGCCTTAACGCGCGGACCTCGAGCTGCGCAGACAGCTGTACCAGCCCATACCACGCATTTAATGCATTCACCTACTCCGGTCATGTCCACTAGTGCACAGCATGTACCACAGTGACTCGGCGTAAAGGTCAAGTCTCGTTTTCACCACAAGCATGGGCAAAAGGGCACCAGTACAGCACTGTTCGGCCAAGCCAGGCACTGCAACTCCTCGAGGCCGGCTACGCGCCCCTCGAGCCCTGCACCATAACACCTCGAGGCCAGCTCCGCGCCCCTCGAGCCCCCGTGGCACCACCTCGAAGCCGGCTCCGCGCCCTTCGAGCCCTAACTACTTTCGTGCTATTGGAGGACAGGTACCCTAAGACCCGGAGGGACCCCGCCGCGTACTGTACATTCCGAGATGGGTGCTGTACGGCTCCCGCCTTGTCGCGCCACCACGTCCGCACCCAGGATGGAAGCCACGACCCAAGGACGCCTCAACAGCGACGATCACATCGGCTCCAGTGGCCCCGACAAGACAGGGTTCCTACCCTTCTCCGTATGGGGCACCATACGCCCCGACACCTGTAATACCTTTATGTAACCCTGGCCTCCCCTTGCTCTATAAAAGGGGATGCTAGGGCCCTCATTCAAAGGGACGAACACAATACACGAGTCCACACACAGGCACAAGTCCGGACTCCGGTCCACGCTCGCTGAGCTTGTATTCTCCCCTGTACGAGCACTTAGGTGCAAGTAATACAAGAACATCCCCCCGCTGGACGTAGGGCCTTCTTTGCCCGAACCAGGATAACTCCTTGTGTCCCCTTGCATCACCATCCAGGAAGAGAAGCACGCGATCATATTACTCGTTGGTGTGATACCCCCGGGTACGAAACACCGACAGTTGGCGCGCCAGGTAGGGGACTTCGCGTGTTCGAGCCGATTTCTCGTTGATTCCTGGATGGCTTCACCCCCTCTTCCGTTCTCGGCTGGTGCCGTCGTCTGGTTCGGGAGCCTCGAGTTCCTGGCCACAGGCAACGGCAACGAGCTGACTCTGCTCTCCACAGAGGGCCTGAGCGGAGTGCGTGTCACGCCACCCCGCGCGGGGGGCGTGACGCGTCGCCCGCACCACCACATGTCGCCACATCGCGAGCAACGCCGTCGTCATCGCCGTCGCCGGGCGCAGGCGGTGCCCACGGCAAACGCCTACACCCCCGTAGCCGGTGCAGGGTCCCCAAGGGGAAACCAGCCCGGCGCGCGGCCGGAGACCTCTAGGGCGCACCCGCGCCCGCCTAGCGACTTTACATTCATCATGCGTACGGACCAGGAGCCAGGCCAGAGGCCTCCGAGCCGTGCGTCGTCGACGCCGCTCAGCCTCCTCCCGCACGGGTCGCGCTGCGCTCGACGCCAGCGGTTCCCGGTCGGCCTCGACAACTCTGCGGCTGTATACGCCCACCGCCTCGACGAGCGCCATCAGGACCAGACGGTGGTGGCTCGGGAGCAGCGTTCGGGCGCGCTGCTGCAGGCCATGGCCAGCCTGGAAATCGTCCACCCCGCGTGCGTCGACCGCGACCTCTTGCGACCCCCTCGAGCCACCTCGGCGAGCCACCGTCGGAGAATGGTACCGCGAGCTGCGGTCCCAGCATCGGCCAAGGCGGCGTGCCGTCAATAGCTCCGACTCCGACGAATACGACTACCACGACCCCGACCTCTGGGATCCCACCAGGGAATGCTTCCAACTCGAGGGAGTCGTATGCGATACCGAGGACGAAGGCGACGACGACAGGCCGGCCCTCGACCTAGAGGGACCTAGCGACGTGGCCGCGGCAGGCGGATCACGCGTCCTGGGGAGGGACGAACCTCCAGCACCGGCTGTACCGCCTAAGCACGACGATGGCCGGTCGGCGCAACTCGCGCAAGTGCAAGAGGCAATCACCAAAGCCGAGGAGGAACGGCGACACCTGCTACAGCTCCGGCAAACCCTGATGCAGGAACCACCCCAGCCCCGAAGAGCCGGAGCTCGAGGCCGGGCTCGAGAGGTCCACCAGCGGATCCTCGAGGACGGGGCACTAGCACGCCCCGAGGTATGTTTCCCGCGAGCCGGCCAGAACGTGGTGGCGGCGGCTATGATGCTCCGTGACCTGCCCGCCGTCTCCAACCCCGATGCCAGGCGCATGCTCGGAGAAATGAAAAACCTCCTCGAGACAGCCGCGGTGCAGCAGGCCGAGAGCTCGGCATCACGCCGACGCGGAGCAGCCTCGGGGAGACCGGCGGACACGCCCCACGACGCTCGCGAGGCATCCGTCCACCAGCCGGACGCCTCTCGAGCTAGGCCAGTCCGCGAACGGATTGTCGACGACCGGCCGCCTCGAGACCCCAACGACGCCCGCAACGACATCAACCGACGGCGCAAGGACAAGGGGGGCCAAGAGCGTGGCTATAGCGCCCATCGAGGGGGGCGCTACGACAGCGACGAGGACCGGCAGGTCCTCGAGCCCCCGGGCCCCCGAGTCTTCAGCCGGGCCATCCGCAGCTCGACCCTCCCCGACCGCTTCCGACCACCGACCAACATCGTGAAGTATGACGGGGAGGTCGAGCCCAAGCTCTGGCTCTCGGACTTCCGCCTTGGCTGCCAACTGGGCGGAGCGAAGAACGACAACCGCGTGATCATACGTCAACTCCCACTTTACCTCTCGGACACCGCCCGCCGGTGGCTCGAGGGGCTCCCGCCGGATCGGATCCATGACTGGGCCGACCTAGTCAGGGTCTTCGACGGGAATTTCAAGGGGACCTGCGTGCGTCCAGGCAACCCCTGGGACCTACGGCGTTGCAGGCAGGCGGCGGACGAGCCCCTCCGTGACTTTGCTCGACGGTTCTCGAAGCAGCGTCTCGAGCTCCCCCACGTGCCTGACGAGGATGTCATCTCAGCGTTCCTCGCGGGCACGACATGCCAAGAGCTTGTTCATGAGCTAGGACGCTACCGTCCCAGGACGGTCGAGGACCTGATGGATCGCGTCACCAGCTTTGCTTCGGGCGATGAAGCAGTGGGGGCCTTCTTTGGCCGTTCCACGGACAAAGGCAAGGCGGTGATCGCGCCGAAGGGCTCCAACAAGGGCAACGACGCCAAGAACGACAACAATGACGGCAACAAAAGGAAGAAAAACAAACGCAAGGGCCAGAAGGCGAAGCGTGGCGCCGATGACGACGACGACAAAGAGGTGCTCGCGGGCGCCCTCGAGCCTAAGAAGCCCCGAGGCCCCCCGATGGGGCTGTTTTCGACCAGATGCTCGAGGATCCCTGTACCTACCACAGGGGCCCCGTAAACCACAAGTTGAAAGACTGCCGACTGTTGAAGGGCTACTACTCCAAGCTCGGCGATAAGAGGGAAGACGCGCCTAAGGGAAAGGATACCGATCGACGCGGCGGCAGAAACGCAGATGGCGACTTCCCCCCGGTGCGCGACTGCTACATGATCTACGGGGGGCCGACCGTCGGGCTCTCAGCTCGAGAAAGAAAGAAGGAGCGCCGGGAAATCTTTTCGCTTGGCCACGACGCCCCCCGGTATCTTGACTGGTCCGATGCGCCAATCACGTTCGACCGTGACGACCATCCGGACCGTGTCATAAACCCGGGGGCTTACCCCCTCGTCGTCGACCCCATCATAATCGACGTTCGGTTCTCCAAGGTGTTGATGGACGGGGGCTCGAGCCTCACACATCATATACCTCGAGACCCTCGACCTCCTGGGGATTTCAGAGGGACAAGCTTCGACCCAGCGTCGGGGGGGTTCCACGGAGTAGTGCCAGGAAAGAAAGCCCACCCCCTTGGGCGCATCGACCTGTCGGTCTGCCTTCGGCACGCCGGCAAACTTCCGTCAGGAAACGCTCACCTTCGAGGTGGTCGGCTTCCAAGGGACCTAACCACGCCATCCATCGGCCGGCAGGCTACGCCAAGTTCATGGCGATTCCTAACTACACATACTTGAAGCTCAAGATGCCGGGGCCAAAAGGGGTCATCACCGTTGACACCTCCTACGAGCACGCATACCACTGCGACGTGGAATGCGTCGAGCGGGGGGAAGCCAACGTCCACCTCGACTCGCTCGAGGCCTTAGCAGCCCTGGCCACCGAGGGGGCCCCAGAAGCAAAGCGTCCACGCCGACACCTTCGAGCCGGCGAGCCTGATCAGATTCAAGGAGGGTATTTTACCCAGAGTGGCTAGCTAACCTGTATTAGTTAGGAAAAAGAATGGAAAAATGCGGATGTGTGTAGATTACACTGGTCTGAATAAAGCATGTCCAAAAGTTCCATTTCCTTTACCTAGAATTGACCAGATCGTCGATTCCACTGCTGGGTGCGAAGTGCTTTCGTTCCTTGATGCGTACTCCGGCTACCACCAAATTAGGATGAGAAAATCCGATGAGCTTGCGACCTCTTTTATCACGCCGTTTGGTATGTACTGCTATGTTACGATGCCCTTCGGCCTTCGAAACGCCGGGGCAACGTACCAGCGATGTATGCAGCACATCTTTGGCGAGCACATAGGCAAGACCGTCGAGGCCTACGTCGATGACATCGTGGTTAAAACTAAAAAAGTAGGGAACCTCATCAGCAACCTCGAGACCACGTTCGAGTGCCTCCGGGCCAAGAATGTGAGGCTCAACCCCGAGAAGTGTGTCTTTGGTGTGCCTCGAGGCATGCTACTTGGCTACATCGTCTCGCAACGGGGGATCGAGGCAAACCCTGAAAAAATCTCAGCAGTCACGAGGATGGGCCCGATTCGTGACCTCAAGGGCATACAGAAAGTAACAGGCTGCTTAGCCGCTCTCAGCAGATTCATCTCGAGGCTGGGGGAAGAAGCACTACCCCTCTACCGCCTACTAAAAAAGACGGAACACTTTGCGTGGACCGCCGAAGCCGAGGAGGCCTTAACCAAGTTGAAGCGGCTGCTGACTTCTGCACCAATTCTCGTGCCCCCGCGACCAGCCGAAGGCTGACGATTACCCCCGAGCCCCTCCTCCTCTATGTGGCCGCAACCACTCAGGTGGTTAGCGCGGTCATAGTCCGTCGAGAGGCACGAGGAGGGTCATACATTGCCGGTCCAGCGACCAGGTATACTTCACCAGTGAGGTACTCTCCGAGGCCAAGGTCCGGTACCCGCACATCCAAAAGCTGCTATACGGCATCATCGTCACAAGGCGCAAGCTCCAGCACTACTTCCTCGCTCATCCCGTGACGGTGGTGTCGTCCTTCCCCCTCGGAGAGATCGTCAACAATCGGGAGGCCACGGGGCGCATCGCCAAGTGGTCCGCCGAACTGAATGGGGGAGAACCATCACCTATGCCCCGCGAAAGGCCATCAAGTCGCAAGCGTTGGCGGACTTCGTTGCTGAATGGACCGACTACTCAGCTCCCGCCGGCACAGATTCAGGCCGAAGCTCTGGACCATGTACTTCGATGGATCCCTCACGAAGACGGGGGCGGGAGCAGGCCTGCTCTTCATCTCACCCCTCGGAGTACACATGCGCTACCTGCTTACGCTTGCACTTCCCCGCCTCCAACAACGTCGCCGAGTACGAGGCCCTCGTCAATGGGCTGCGCATCGCCCTCGAGCTCGGGGTCCGATGCCTCGACGCCCGAGGAGACTCAGCAGCTCGTCGTCAACCAGGTTATGAAGGCTTCAAGCTGCATCGATCCCAAGATGGAGGCATACTGCGGGGAGGTGCGCAAGCTGGAAGACAAGTTTTACGGCCTCGAGCTCAACCACATAGCTCGGAAGTACAACGAGGCCGCAGACGAGCTGGCAAAGTTGGCGTCCACGCGTGGCACGGTACCGCCAGACGTCTTCTCGAGGGACGTCTTCGAGCCATCCGTCGAAATCGACTCGGGAGCTGGCCCCTCGACGCCACCCCTCGAACAAGACACGGGGGCTCGACTCTCAACGCCACCCCTCGAGAAGGACCCCTCGACGTCCGCAGAGGCTATGCAGGTCGATGCACACGCCTCTTCGTCATCACGGCCCCTCGACTGGCGGACGCCCTACCTCGACTACCTGACGCGAGGCGAGCTACCAGAAGACAAGACGGAGGCCCGACGCATCGCTCGGAGAGCCAAGACCTACGTCATCTACGGCGACTGAACGGGAGCTATACCGACGAAGTCCGACTGGGATCCTTCAACGATGCATCCCACTCGAGGAAGGGCGCAAGCTCCTCGACGATATGCACTCAGGGGGCTTGCGGCCACCACGCAGCGCCGAGGGCCCTGGTTGGCAACGCCTTCCGTCAAGGCTTCTATTGGCCGACCGCCATTGGGGACTGCCAAGCGTTTGGTCCGAGCAGTGCCATGGGTGTCAATTCTACGCCAAGCAAACGCACCAGCCCGCACACGCCCTGCAGATGATCCCAATCACTTGGCCATTTGCCGTTTGGGGGCTCGACCTCGTGGGTCCCCTCAAAAGGACAAGTGGAGGGTACACACACATGCTCGTGGCCGTCGACAAGTTCACCAAGTGGATCGAGGCTAAGCCGATAGGAGACCCCACCTCCGAGAGGGCTGTCGAGTTCATCGCCAACATCATGTACCGGTTCGGGGTGCCTAATGTCATCATCACCGACAACGGCACCCAATTCACGGGCAAAAAGTTCACCAACTTCTGCGATGACAACAACATTCGCGTAACCTGGGCCTCGGTCGCATACCCCCAATGCAACGGGCAGGTCGAGCGCGCCAACGGCATGATACTCCATGGGCTAAAGCCGAGGTTGTTCAAGACCCTCAAGAATTTCGGAAAGGGGTGGGCTACAGAACTCCCCTCGGTGCTATGGGGCCTCAGGACTACGCCGAGTCGAGCCACCGGGTTTCACTCTGTTTTTCCTACCTACGGCGCCGAGGTCAGTCTTACCTACGGACCTCGAGTACGGCTCACCTCGACTTCGAGCCTACAACGAGCAAACCAATGACGAAAGGCTCGCCAACGCCAAGGACCAGCTCGAGGAGGCCCGAGACGTGGCGCTCATCAACTCTGCACGCTACCAGCAAACACTTCGATGCTACCACGACAAGCACGTGCGCAAAAGGGACCTGACGGTGGGGGACCTCGTGCTTCGACGGCTGCAAGATAATCGAGGGCGCCATAAGCTCACCCCTCCGTGGGAAGGCCCATACACCGTGGCCAAAGTGCTCAAGCCAGGCACATACAAGCTCTACGACGACCAAGGCAGGGTCCTGGCGAACGCGTGGAACATATCTCAGCTACGTCGCTTCTACCCTTAAGGGCCTCGAGGCCTTGTTCATTTTATTGCTTTGTACAAACACGTTGAATATGAATGGGCCAACTCGTGCTCCATCTTTCATGTTACTTAGCAACTCAAGGTAGCCTCGACCCTGCCTAGCATCAGGGTCGAGCCTCCCTCGGGGGCTGATAAGGGGGCTAAACGCCCCCCTAGACTCCGGAAAAAACGCGTGTTTTCTTTTCAAAAATTTGACCCTCGTCTCGACTCGCGCCTCGAGTGAACTAGCGACGTCTAAATCTTAAAGTACCTCGAGCCTCCAAGGTCGGGGGGCGTCGACGTAGACGGCCGCCTACGCCCCCGGGCTACGGTGCCCTACCTACGCCTCCCCTCGAGGGGCTTGCGACGTATCGAAGGAACACAGACTAAGTTAGCAGAAACTCGAGCTTGCGACAAAGAGAAGCGGTCAAACGCATTTGAAAAGAAAACAACTCTTTTCATAAACAAATCACATATACATTCGGGTCTCGACGTACCCTCATTTATGCCATAGAATTCTTACAAGGGCCTCGACGCCCAAATTTGGCACGCAGGCCTCAGTCCTCGTCGGTGCGGTACTCCTCCCCGAGGTCCACGATGGCAGGCTCGACCTCGACGCCCGAGCTCGAAGGAGGAGGGCTCCCGACACCGCTGCTGGCGTCAGGAGGCAGCACGTCCTCCTCGAAGATCTTCGCAAGCGACGTCCCCGGCCTCTCCATCTTCTCCAAAATTTTGTCAACACGGCGGTTGTTCCACTCCTCATCCTTCCCCTCGATCTCGATGAAGCCATTCGCGACAACGTGGACCGGGAAGCGGAAACCAGAGCGAACGACCGCGAGTGTCTGCTTGACGCCGTGATGGAGAGCTTGCCGGACACGGTCCCGCGCGGCTGCGTCGAAGAAGCACAAGGCGTCGACCAAGGCATCGCCCCGAGCCATTGCACCTTCTGCCGCGGTCACAGGAGGAGCACCCCACATGGGGCCGAGCCGGTCGAGAGAAGGAGCGAGCCCGCTCCGCCACCATCGTCTCAGTCTTGGAGTTGGTCCAAGAGAGCCTGGTTCGTCCCGCGGAGCTCCTCGACCGTCTTCTCGACCCCTGCGCAACAAACAAGGAAGAGTGAGACAGGCGGCGTAACAAAAAACTTCGAGACCCAAACAAGAACAAGGTGTAAGCCTCACCGTCGCAGTGTTGCCCCAGTGCGGCGAGGTCGCTGGTCAGGCCCTCAGCACGCTGCTCCAGCCTGCGCTTCTCGGCCAGCGCGAGGAGCTTCTCGGACCTAAGGTCCTCGATTAGCCGGCCCGCCTCCACCAGGGCCAGATCCTTGCGGATCACCTCCTGCCGCGCCGCCCCCTCGGCGGCTCAGGGCGGTGGCGGCACCACTCTTGGCTGTCTTCGGCCTCTTTTCTCGCCGCCTCCGCTGCGGTTCGAGCAGCGGCGGCCTCGCCACGGGCGTCAGCAGCCTCCGCTTCGCCGCCTCGGCTTCGGCCCGGGCAGAGGTGGCCTCGCTTCGGGCGTCCGCGGCCTCCTTCCTCGACGCTTCGAGAGCGGCGGCGGCCTCCTCCTTGGATCGAGCGACCTCGCCTCGAGCCACCCGGACCTCCGCCTCCGCCTCGTTAAGCCGGCTCGCCATCTGGGCGTTCCGGCTCAGCTCCGCGCGGAGATCTCGAAGCTCCGCCTCAGCCCGCTCGAGGGCGGCTGACACCTGGGCGGACCGGCCCGCCTCCTCGGAGCAGGACCGCTCCGCCTCCGCCATAAGCACGGCCACCTCCCGGAAGATGGACCGCATCTCGCGCGGAGCCCCCCGCTGGACCGGCTGCTCGATGGGAACCACGGCGAGGGGCAGGCTCAGTGGGACGAGAAATGGCCATACCGGTCGGTCGAGCTCGATGTCGGGCAGATCCTCCTCCGCCTCGAGCTGCCCCGACAGCGACCCGCCGCCCGACGGCACAGGCCCCGACTCCCTCCGTCCCTCCGCCGGCACTTCCTCTTGCGGATCGATCGAGGGAAGGCTCGACCCCGGGCCCTCTTCCCCGGCCGGGCCCTCCGGCGCCTTGTCGGCGCTAGCCGGCACCTCGGGCGCCTCCACCGTCATCGAGCCCGCGGCGAGGAGCGGCCCCTACTCCAGCTCGTTCAGGAGGTCCTCCACCGTCGGCTCCGTCTCCGCCGACGCCTCTTCCCCCCTTCCCTTCTCCGCAGCCCAGCCCGTGCTGGTCGGAGCCACAAGGGGCGCAGTCTCCTCAGCCCCAGACGCCGGCGGGGCCGTGCTCGCCCCAGGCGCTTCCCCCGGAACAACCGTCGTGGTGAGGGGAAGGACGGCGCTCCCAGTTGGCACCATCGCGGGAGGAGGAGGAGGGGGAGGAGGCAGCGCTTCGGCGGATACGATGGTGGCAGGCTCGATGCCATGAGCTGAGGCCCCTGCAATACGAGATGACGGAGATGTCAGAACCAGGAAGAGTACCTCGACCCCCGCGGTCGATGGCGACGGCCTCACCAAAATTCGCGACGATCATCCGACCCCCTCGAGCCATAGCAGCTCGGGCCTTCTCCAGCCAAGCGGCTTCTCTAGCGGAGGAAGGTGCCATACCTCGAGGTGCCTGTGCCTCGACAGGGCTCGAGGTCTTGGCCCGCTTGGACGAGGCAAGGTCCACCTCCTGGTAGGAGCGCTTCCCCCTGAGAAGACGGAGATGGCACGCGTCATCAAAAGCAAAGAGGTGAAGCCTTCCTACCAACGAGTCCCAAGGAAACTACTCACCCGAAGCGGCGGCTGGGCTTCTTCCCGGAATCGCCGGACCCACTCGGGGGCTTCAAGCCCGCCCCACGGCTCGAGCCCTGAGCCTGGGCCGTCTCCACGGGGCTGGGATGGGGGGAGGGCTCCCGACGCCTCCCATGGCTCGACCTCGAGGGAGAGCCCTCCTTCCGCCCCACATCGCGGGAGGGCGACCGTACCACCCTCGTGCCGACGTCGTGGCGCTCGCCCCGGCGCGGGCTCCGGGACCTGCTCCGGCGCCCGCGCTGGTGGTCGCGCCCTCCCGCGTCCGCTTCCGTATCCCGGCGGCGGTGCGGCGATGGACTCCGGGAACGCTCGCGCCCCTGGTCACGAGACGCTCGGGGGGCTCCCTCCCCGACGCTCGTGATGGCGCGGGCTCGACGGCGCCCTTGACGGCTCATAGGGGTCGGGCCCGAAAACCTTCTCAACCTGTCGACCGCCTCTCGAGGCCCGACCCCTCTCGAGACCCCCCGTCTGGGCTGACGCGGGGGCGGCCTCCGTTGGCGCTGTGGCGGAGGCGCTCCGGGTCCGGGGCTTCCTTACGACCAGGGGCGCATCCGGCGCGGAGCTCGACGGACCGCGGGCCCCCGACGAGGCAGGGATCGGCGCCGCCTTCCGCGGCTGCGTCCCGCGCGACCCTTTTGTCGAGGGGACCTCCAGTGTACCCTCCTGCACAGAGGAGCGGTCAGCCCTGTCATCAACGAGCCCCGCGCGCATCAAGCGCACATCCATCCCCTCGTCGTCGCCCTCCTCCTCATCACCACTCTCCTCCTCCGAGCTCGAGGAGCTCAGCTCGGGGGACCCATCCCCAGGCTGACGGTTACGACGAGCCTTCGCCAGTCTCTGCTCCCGAGCTAAGCGTCGCAAGTTTTTATTTTTCTCTTTCTTCTTTTTGGCATCCTTGCTCTCCTTGTCCTTCTGAGCAGAGAGGCGCCTCACCTGAGAACCCGCGGCGTCCTCCCTCACCGGGGGCCTCGACGCGCGACAAGTAAATGCCCCCTGAAGAAAGAATAAGCGCTATGAGACAAACTACAAGACGGATGCAAACGGATCGAAGGAGGAAGAAGGGGGAGGAGACTCGAGATAGCTCGACTCGAGGGAGGCTTACCAGGTCGAGACATCCCTCGTCGGGTGCCATCGCAACCAGGTTGGAGAGTTCAGGGACGAACGGCCCCTGGATCGTGATCGACACCCGGGAGACGCCCTCGTTCCGGGACAGCCTCTCTCCGGCCATCCTCGAGCGATTGAGCGCCTCGAGCTGAGCCTGCGGGCCCATCTCGTGCATAAGAAGGGGGCGGTCCGCCAGCGGAAGAACTCTTCGCTGGTGGAACGCCCAAATGACCGCTTGCACGGTCAGCTTCTTCTCATCCACCAGCGTCTTCATCATCTCCATCAGCGGGGCCAGGTGGCGTTGCCTGTCCGCAGCAACGCCCCAGGTCCACTTCTCCGGGCGTTGGGTGAGGACCCTGCCGGTGTACTGCGGAAGGAGGCCACCTTCGTTCCGCAGATAGAACCAATGGTCGTCCCACCCGGCCTGGTTGGTGGAAAGCTTGTATCGCAGGTACTCGCGGGGGACATTGGCTGACGAGGTCCCCGCCCTCGCAGTAATGGCAAGGGAGCCCATGCGCACGGGCCGCCTCCCGCTGGGCTTCAGGGACTTGATGAAGAGCTCGCCCCGGAAGAGATGGACGAACATCTCCCAGTGCGGCTCCATCTTCAGGTACCCCTCGCACACCGCGGCGAATATGGCGGCGTGCGAGATGGAGTTGGGGGAGAAGTGTTGCAGCTCCACCTCGAAGTGGTGGGCCAGCCCTCGCAAGAAGCGGCTCGGCGGGACGCCGAGCCCCATACGGTGGTAGCGCGTGAAGCTCACCACGTACCCCTCCGGCGGGTGCGGCTCCCGGTGCTCCGCCGACGGGATAACCCACCATGCGGGTCCCTCCTCCGGGTTGGGGCGCAGAAGCCCCTGGGCCACCAGCGAGTCCATTTCGCTCTGCGTCACCTTCGACGGGCTCCAGTCCTCGGCCGGCAGCATCTGTGTCTGGGCGGCCATGACGGTGGCGCGGCGCGGATCCGAGCAGCGAACGGGCGGCCGGAGATCCCCAATCGACTAGCTCGAAGGAGAGGGCGCGTAAAGGCTACGACGGCGGTGAAGGCAAAGGCAAAGTAAAAGGTTCTTTTTCCCCTCTTTCGATATTTATAGGGGGAAATCCAGACGGGCGGGATCTCCCACGACGTAAAAAGGTAACCGAATGCATTCAATGCGCCCACCTAACCACGTCTCGAGCCGGATGCAGGGTACACGCGTTACCTCCCCATTCGCTCCACTATCCGGGCCCGCCACGACCGTCGCTCCGGCTTCGCGCCCGCCGCTCTCCTCGACGGTTTCCGCCTAAAAAGGCGTGCCCAACGGGCAGAAGGATTCCCAGACGATGGAAGCTTCTTCACAAAGGTAAAAACGGGCCCCGGCCCTAAGTCTCGAAGCAGCGAAGGCTGGCCCTCGAAAAGGGTTCGACAGCCGGCTTCGAGCGCCCGAGTCAGGGACACCAAGGGGCGCCACTCGCGGCATTACTCGAGGGCCGAGCCCTCGAGGCCCCTCATGTGTATCCAAGGCGGGGAGCTCGACGTGCAGTGAGATCCCCTCGAAGGGAGGCATCGAGCCACCGGGCCCTATCGAATGGACCCGGCACTCCTGCAGACTGAGCACCCATGCTTTATGAGACCGCCTCCGGGCCACAGTCGATCCCTAACGAACGGGGCACGAGCTCTCACTTGGATTCCCCGTTACCAGCTCACCGGGAACCTCGATACTCGCCCACTCGGGGTAGTACGAGGCATCCCCCCTCGCATCCGATCGAAAGGACTCGCGGGATGACAAGCCAGGGCAATCGGCATGCCGGACAGCTCGAGGAGCCG
The DNA here is from genome assembly GCA_009763385.1 of Coix lacryma-jobi var. lacryma-jobi. Classification (NCBI taxonomy): domain Eukaryota; kingdom Viridiplantae; phylum Streptophyta; class Magnoliopsida; order Poales; family Poaceae; genus Coix; species Coix lacryma-jobi. The sequence goes on from CM019824.1 coordinate 150,913,007, forward strand.
GCCAGTCGGTTCAGCCTGGCACCCCTCGACGAAAGAGGGTCTAAAAACTCGGACAGTTGCGACTAATCTATTTTCTTTGTGTGAGCATGAGATTTTCAGGCCTAGGGTGAAAGCTCGACCCCCATCTCGCCTGAGCCCTCGAGACCAGGCCCAGGACAAACGCTCGTTCTCCGTCTCGTCCGAGCCTTCCGAGCCAAGCCTCGGACGAAGTCTCCCACGGCAAAGGAAAGGTTACCGCGAATATTTAATATTACTACCGAACCACGTTTCGAGCCTGTTGGCAGGTACGCACGGCGCCGCGGTCTCCGCTCCCTGACGATTCCCGCCTAAAAAGGCGCGCCCACTGGGCAGGAGGTTCCCAAACGACGGAGGTGCACCCACGGAATCAAATCGACAAAACCCTCGAGACCAGTTAGCTATCCATCGAAATCCCAATCTGGAGCCCCTGCTCGAATGCAAGCACTCAAACAAGGGCTCGGGGGCTACTGTCGGTGGTACAAAAAAGGGTACCCCCCAATCAACGCACACACCCGAACACTCTGTCTCCGTCTCGCCCGAGCCCTCCCAGCCAGGCCTCGGGCGAACGCACCGTCTCCCGTCTCGCCCGAGCCCTCCCAGCCAGGCCTCGGGCGAACGCTCCGTCTCCGTCTCGCCCGAGCCCTCCCAGCCAGGCCTCGGGCGAACGCCCTATCAAATCGGGGATCCGCTCCTCCCTCTCCCCTCCCCTGCCAGGCCTCGGGCGAACGCTCTGTCTCCGTCTCGCCCGAGCCCTCCCAGCCAGGCCTCGGGCGAGCACGATCGCTCTCCGTCTCGCTCGAGCCCTCCAGGCCTCGGGCGAGCGCGCCCCCACACCTCGAGCCTTAACGCACGGACCTCGAGCTGCACAGACAGCCGTACCAGCCCATACCACGCATTTAATGCCTTCACCTACTCCGGTCATGTCCACAGTGCACAGCATGTACCACAGTAACTCGGTGTAAAGGTCAAGTCTCGTTTTCACCACAAGCATGGGCAAAGGGCACCAGTACAGCACTGTTCGGCCAAGCCAGGCACTGTAACCCCTCGAGGCCGGCTACGCGCCCTCGAGCCCTGCACTGTACACCTCGAGGCCGGCTCCGCGCCCTCTGAGCCCCCGTGGCACCACCCCTCGAAGCCGGCTCCGCGCCCTTCGAGCCCTAACTACTTTCGTGCTATTGGAGGACAGGTACCCCAAGACCCGGAGGGACCTCACCGCGTACTGTACATTCCGGGATGGGTGCTGTACGGCTCCCGCCTTGTCGCGCCACCACGTCCGCGCCCAGGATGGAAGCCACGACCCAAGGACGCCTCAACAGCGACGATCACATCGGCTCCAGTGGCCCCGACAAGACAGGGTTCCTACCCTTCTCCGTATGGGGCACCATACGCCCCGACACCTGTAATACCTTTATGTAACCCTGGCCTCCCCTTGCTCTATAAAAGGGGACACTAGGGCCCTCATTCAGGGGGACGAACACAACACACGAGTCCACACACAGGCACGAGTCCGGACTCCGGTCCACGCTCACTGAGCTTGTATTCTCCCCTGTACAAGCACTTAGGTGCAAGTAATACAAGAACATCTCCCCCCGCTGGACGTAGGGCCTTCTTTGCCCGAACCAGGATATTCCGGCACTCCTGCAGACTGAGCACCCATGCTTTATGAGACCGCCTCCGGGCCACAGTCGACCCCTAACGAACGGGGCGAGCTCTCACTTGGATTCCCCGTACCAGTCACCGGGAACCTCGATACTCGCCCACTCGGGGGTAGTACGAGGCATCCCCCTCGCATCCGATCGAAAGGACTCGCGGATGACAAGCCAGGGCAATCGGCATGCCGGACAGCTCGAGGAGCCGGCCAGTCGGTTTAGCCTGGCACCCCTCGACGAAAGAGGGTCTAAAAACTCGGACAGTTGCGACTAATCTATTTTTTTGTGTGAGCATGAGATTTTCAGGCCTAGGGTGAAAGCTCGACCCCCATCTCGCCTGAGCCCTCGAGACCAGGCCCAGGACAAACGCTCGTTCTCCGTCTCGTCCGAGCCTTCCGAGCCAAGCCTCGGACGAAGTCTCCCACGGCAAAGGAAGGTTACCGCGAATATTTAATATTACTACCGAACCACGTTTCGAGCCTGTTGGCAGGTACGCACGGCGCCGCGGGTCTCCGCTCCCTGACGATTCCCGCCTAAAAAGGCGCGCCCACTGGGCAGGAGGTTCCCAAACGACGGAGGTGCACCCACGGAATCAAATCGACAAAACCCTCGAGACCAGTTAGCTATCCATCGAAATCCCAATCTGGAGCCCCTGCTCGAATGCAAGCACTCAAACAAGGGCTCGGGGGCTACTGTCGGTGGTACAAAAAAGGGTACCCCCCAATCAACGCACACACCCGAACACTCTGTCTCCGTCTCGCCTGAGCCCTCCCAGCCAGGCCTCGGGCGAACGCACCGTCTCCGTCTCGTCCGAGCCCTCCCCAGCCAGGCCTCGGGCGAACGCTCCGTCTCCGTCTCGCCCGAGCCCTCCCAGCAAGGCCTCGGGCGAACGCTCTATCTCCGTCTCGCCCGAGCCCTCCCAGCCAGGCCTCGGGCGAACGCTCTGTCTCCGTCTCGCCCGAGCCCTTCCAACAAGGCCTCGGGCGAGCACGATCGCTCTCCGTCTCGCTCGAGCCCTCCAGGCCTCGGGCGAGCGCGCCCCCACACCTCGAGCCTTAGCGCACGGACCTCGAGCTGCACAGACAGTCGTACCAACCCATGCCACGCATTTAATGTCTTCACCTACTCCGGTCATGTCCACCAGTGCACGGCATGTACCACAATGACTCGGTATAAAGGTCAAGTCTCGTTTTCACCACCAGCATGGGCAAAAGGGCACCAGTACGGCACTGTTCGGCCAAGCCAAGCACTGTAGCCCCTCGAGGCCGGCTGCGCGCTCCTCGAGCCCTGCACCGTAACGCCTCGAGGTCGGCTCCGCGCCCCTCGAGCACCCGTGGCACCACCTCGAAGCCGGCTCCGCGCCCTTCGAGCCCTAACTACTTTCTTGTGCTATTGGAGGACAGGTACCCCAAGACCCGGAGGGACCTCACCGCGTACTGTACATTCCGGGATGGGTGCTGTACGGCTCCCGCCTTGTCGCGCCCAACGTCCGCGCCCAGGATGGAAGCCACGACCCAAGGACGCCTCAACAGCGACGATCACATCGGCTCCAGTGGCCCGACAAGACAGGGCTCCCTACCCTTCTCCGTATGGGGCACCATACGCCCCGACACCTGTAATTCCTTTATGTAACCCTGGCCTCCCCTTGCTCTATAAAAGGGGACACTAGGGCCCTCATTCAGGAGGACGAACACAACATACAAGTCCACACACAGGCACGAGTCCGGACCCCGGTCCACGCTCACTGAGCTTGTATTCTCCCCTGTACGAGCACTTAGGTGCAAGTAATACAAGAACATCCCCCGCTGGACGTAGGGCCTTCTTTGCCCGAACCAGGATAAATCCTTGTGTCCTCTTGCATCACCATCCAGGAAGAGAAGCACGCGATCATATCACTCGTTGGTGTGGTACCCCCGGGAACGAAACACCGACAAAAAGTGACTAAATTTTAGTGGCTAAACTCTAGGGGTGCGAACCAAACACCCCCTTAGAGTCTTGTTTTTTCTTCCTCTCTCTTCAATAACTACACTGTCAAATCAGCAAAATATATTAAATAGGAGTGTAATAAATATATTTAGATTCTATAATAGAGTCTGCATTGTGAATGCTCTAAGGTCAATCTCAATGGAGGTTTCATATGAGTTTCATTTGCATTAAATATGCTGCCACATAGGCTATTCGATGACATGACATTGTATTTAAGAAGACAGAGAAGAAAGGATGAAACTCTCTTGACATGAATACCAACTATCTATGAGTCCTAGAATTTAATGCCTATGAAACTCTAGAATGAAACTCTCACTCTCAATGGAGAGTTTTATTCAAGTTTCATTTTATTTCATAGGAAACAACAAAATAAAACTCACCATTGACATTCTCCTAACACTTCAACACTTCTTATTTGTTGTTACCAAAAACAAATTAAAAAAAAGAGTACAGTAGCCCTTTATTGTTATTAAGATAGAAGAAACGTCAAAACGACACGCGCGTTTATTATTATCTCCTTCCACCCAGTAGTCCACTCGCGGATCAGTTCAGTAGGCCTTCCGCCTGTCGCCGGTGGCAACCTGGTTGGCCCACTCGAGCACGAACCACAGGATGTCGGCGATCGCGCCGCCCCTCTCCCGGCCGTCGTCGTCCCAGACGACGCCGCGCCCGCATCCGCGGCACGTCTGCCGCCGCCGCCGACCCCGGCGACGCGGCGGCCAGCGGCGCCAGGGCAGCCGCGGCCTCGTCGAGCCCGGCCTCGAGCGCCTGGTACTCGAGGACGCGCCCGTGCGAGCCGCCGCGACGAGCACCGACGCGCAGAGCACGAGCGTGAGCGTGGCGACGGCGCGGGCCATCGGTTCTCCGGTCCGGTGTACGACGTACCAGAGAGGCCGGTGCGATTTTGTCGCTGCTGCAGGTAGATCGATCGAGCGAGGCAGAAGAAATACGCTGCTGCATTGCAACTGGGAGGACGTGGTTTATATACTACTCATTGTGCATCAAAAGTTAAGTACTACTACGCATGGCAAATACGTATGTAACGCGCGCGCGTATAGAAGCAGAACCTGAATTTAACGGCCAGTTCATCAAATGCCGGCCAAAACCGGCGAGTTAACTGCTGGGTCGTTGCCACGGCGTTTTCTTGGCTTCGCTCGGTCGGTCGCGCGGTCGACATTGAAGAGGATGGCGCTGCTGAGCTACAAACTCCATTATTACCGTCTTTTTCTTCTTCTTTTTTTCTTTTTTCTTTTTGATAAGGATTGCCATCTTTTTCTTGACGAAAGAAAGGAGGAAGAAAGGAAAGAAAATGCAAGAGGGCTGCCAAATGGCTTTACTGTTGTTATCAATCAATTTGGCACAGTAAAGACGCTGCCATTCCTCGATCAAGTACGCCTGGAGGCTGGAGCTTAGCTAATGGTACTACGTAGTAGTCGACGTAGCGTAGCTTGGGGTGCAATCCAGGTATATACCTAACGTGCAAGTGCAAAGATCTGGTCGAAGCGGACACCTCAACGGCCGGCCAGCCGTGCCGCCGTGGCGATACAATTTTTACAGATACGTGCGCCGGTCCCCCGGCCCGGCGCCCGTCCGCTTTCACGGGACACGTGATGCGCTCGGTGGGCCCCCGTGCGCTTTGTTTGGCTTTGGCCTTCTTCTGCCCGGTGCCCGCTGGCTCATGTGGATCGTGATCGTGATGCCAACGGTGCCGCCTTGCACCTTTCCAACCGTACGGTCGCTGGCGCATCACCATCGGATCGTCGGCGGCACACCTTTTTTCTTCCATCCTTTTTAGAACAAACCGTTTTTTTTTAAAAAAAAGTTCAGTGTTCCTTCGTTTTGCATTGCAGAGGAAAGTTTTTTTTTATATAAAGATATAACGGTCACGATCCAAACCGACGACGATATGATCGATCACTCGCGCCTTTTGGTGAGGCCCATAGGGCATACTCCTATGTGACTTGGTATATAGGGACGTCTGCTTCTGGCATTCCGTTTTGTACTTCGTGGTAGTAACAGTGGTGGTGCGACAAAGAGTACCTACCACCTATGTCCTTCGCTATTTTAGTTTTGTAACTAGTCAAGCTATGTATCTAAAATTTGATTGAGTTCTATTACACAACAAAAATGATTGAGTTTATACAAAATAATATCGATATTTATGATATTATAGAAATATGTATGTTTCTAAAAATTCATTACATGCTATAATTATTTGAATATCAATATTTTCTCATACAAATTTAGTTGTTTGATTGGTATACTCCCATCATTCTCTTTTTATAAGGCACAACTTAGCATCACACGATCTCCTAAATTACATGTTAACTATTTATGTATTTTTATTTTCTTTTTTTATACTTATAAACAAAAATCATAAAAATTCAACCATATTATATTTTCAGACTAGAGGTAACCATATTATATTGTTTTCCATTTTCTATTTCAAAGCGACCGTTGCTACTCCAATCTTGTTCAACGGAATCGTAACCTCACATCTTTTTTTTAAAAAAAAAAAGTTGCCTCAGCGCCTCCCATTAGAGGGTGTTTGGTTCCCAACCCTAGAGTTTAACTACTAAAGTTTTGTGGAGGTCACTAGAGTTGTAGTGTTAAAAATGACTTTTAGTGGAGGTGTTTGGAACTTTAGTGACTAAAAGTGACTAAACTTTAGTGGCTAAACTCTAGGAGGTGGGAACCAAACACCACCTTAGTCCTGTCGCGTGACAGCGACATCTTCGTGCCGACGGGGAATCCTGGCCGTCGGATAAATCTCCAACGACTCTCACTGCCGAGGAAGGGAAATGCAAATTAGTGCTTTCTACAGGGACGTGTCCGCAAACGCGCCCCGCACCGCACGAAACGATTTCGAAAGGTCCCCACCGCACAGAGCCTTCCTCCAATAAAGGCTCTCACCCCTCTCTCCCCTCTTCACACACTCTCCTCCGCCCGTCCGCCGTCTCCGCGCTCCGCCTCCCCCAAACCCCACCGTCTCGCCGGAACCCTAGCCCCCACCGACCCGGCGCCATGAGGGAGATCCTCCACATCCAGGGCGGGCAGTGCGGGAACCAGATCGGGGCCAAGTTCTGGGAGGTGATCTGCGACGAGCACGGCATCGACCACACCGGCAAGTACGCCGGCGACTCCGACCTCCAGCTCGAGCGCATCAACGTCTACTACAACGAGGCCAGCGGCGGCCGCTACGTCCCGCGCGCCGTCCTCATGGACCTGGAGCCCGGCACCATGGACTCCGTGCGCTCGGGCCCCTTCGGCCAGATCTTCCGCCCCGACAACTTCGTCTTCGGCCAGTCCGGCGCCGGCAACAACTGGGCCAAGGGACACTACACCGAGGGAGCCGAGCTCATCGACTCCGTGCTCGACGTCGTGCGCAAGGAGGCCGAGAACTGCGACTGCCTCCAAGGTAAGCCTTGGTCTACCTATCCCACCAGATCTGATGTTTTCCCCCCTTTCCCGTCCGCGGTTATGGAGACGCGAGCCCTTCTGGATCTAGGGTTTATGCGCCATTGCGCTTGCGCTGAGCCTGTAGATCTGAACAATTTCGCCTAGATCTAAAGGGTTCGTGACATTTTCGACGAATTGAGCGGTTACTGTAGTATCTGTTATCATTTTGTCGTACAATTCTTGCACCTGTCAGTGATTGCTGGGCTAGATTATGATGCGTTTTCTCCCTTTATACTGCAGGGTTCCAGGTCTGCCACTCGCTGGGAGGAGGCACTGGTTCAGGAATGGGCACCCTGCTCATCTCCAAGATCAGGGAGGAGTACCCGGACCGGATGATGTTGACATTCTCTGTCTTTCCGTCGCCCAAGGTGTCTGATACTGTTGTTGAACCCTACAACGCCACGCTCTCTGTTCACCAGCTCGTTGAGAATGCAGATGAGTGCATGGTGCTCGACAATGAGGCCCTCTATGACATCTGCTTCCGCACGCTCAAGCTTGCCACACCAACCTGTAAGTGCTGAATTCTCTACTGTTGATGTTACACATTCCTTTTTTTTTTTTTTGCATCTGTATCCTATCAGTTTCTGTTGTGGATATTTATTTGTCATGTTCTAGCTGATAGTATCATAATCTGTTTGCTTGTACTTTGCAAATTGATGATGCAGTGGTTTATCTGTCTATGCTTTGCACCAATAATATCTGTGTGTTATGCTTTGCACCAATAATATCTATGTGTTAATGCAACCCACGGGAAGTGTTTTGATATGCATAACATTCATTTCTTTTTGTCTGGAATGCAGCACAAGCAGACCTATTGTTCACTGTGCTTTGTAAACAAGTTTATTGACTATTTTACTGTCATGGTCTGGCACACACATTATATCTTGTATGTTTCTATTTCACACTTTACGTTCTGCTTATTATATACATGTGAATAAACTACAAAATGATGCTGCAGAACCTGTAATAATAAACAGATGGGTTGTAAACCCAGGAAGTGTTATGATATGCATAGCGCTCATTTCTTTTTGTCTGGAAGGCAGCACAAGAAGACTAGTTGTTCACTGTGTTTTGCTAACATGTTTATTGGCTATTTGCTCTCATAGTCTGGCACATATATTCTATCATGTATGTCTCCAGTACACATTTTCCATTCTGCTTGTCATATGCATGTAAATGATCAGTTTCAAAATGACGCAGAAAAAATCTGTTAATGATAATAAACATTTGAGTTGTAACTCCAGGAACTGTTATGATATGCGTAGCACTCATTTGTTTTTGTCTGGATGCAGCATAAGGAAACTAATTGTTTGGAAACATGTTTAGTGATACATTTGCTGTAGTGTAGCACATGCACATACATTTGCTGTAGGAGTATGTTTCTGGTACATTTACCATTCTGCTTGTTATATACATGTCATTTGTAAACACTCAGCTATAAGTGTTATGATATGCATAGCTCATTTCTTATTTCGTGGGATGTAGTATAGGCAGAGTTGTCTTTGGTTATTTGTTGTCGCAGTGTAGCAAATGCATTGTTATCTGTCTGCCTTGTACTCTTGTATACTTCGAGCATATGTTTCATAGTTTATTTGTTATACATGTGTTCATTCAGCTAGTTAATTGTTCAACTTGTATGTAATATTGAAGCAGGCTTATCTTTTTACTTCAAACATGGTAGTGTTCCAGTCAATAACATAAGGATGTTCTTTTAACGTTGTCCTTTTTGTGTGTGCAGTTGGTGATCTCAACCATCTTATCTCTGCAACCATGAGCGGTGTTACGTGCTGCCTTCGCTTCCCTGGTCAGCTGAACTCTGACCTTCGGAAGCTTGCCGTGAACTTGATCCCCTTCCCGCGGCTCCACTTTTTCATGGTTGGATTCGCTCCACTGACCTCGCGGGGCTCCCAGCAGTACCGTGCCCTCACTGTGCCAGAGCTGACCCAACAGATGTGGGACTCCAAAAACATGATGTGTGCTGCTGACCCTCGCCACGGCCGCTACCTCACGGCGTCTGCTATGTTCCGTGGGAAGATGAGCACCAAGGAAGTGGACGAGCAGATGCTGAATGTGCAGAACAAGAACTCATCCTACTTCGTGGAGTGGATCCCCAACAACGTGAAGTCTAGTGTGTGCGACATCCCACCAATCGGCCTGAAGATGTCCTCCACGTTCATCGGCAACTCGACCTCCATCCAGGAGATGTTCCGCCGCGTCAGCGAGCAGTTCACGGCCATGTTCAGGAGGAAGGCCTTCTTGCACTGGTACACTGGTGAGGGCATGGACGAGATGGAGTTCACCGAGGCTGAGAGCAACATGAACGACCTGGTGGCTGAGTACCAGCAGTACCAGGATGCCACGGCAGAGGATGATGAGGAGTATGAGGAGGAAGAAGAGGAAGAACATGCTACCTAAGCCATCCTCCTCTGCAGTGCTTGGTACAGATATGATATCCCTTGTATCGCTGTTAGTCAGAACGAGTCGATTGAGGTGCGCATGTGGTGATGTTAGGTACTAGGTGGGTGGGTGGTATTGCTTATGAATGGGATGTTGCTGTGACAAAAACTGCATTTCCTTTTTGTATTATGGTTGTCCAAGTTATTACCATGAGGTAAGGTAGCTTCTTAACTGATTGTTGCTATACCTTATGCAGCAAGGGATTTATGTGGTATTAGAGAATTCAAGTGTGTTAATTGATGCTGCATCATCGGCAGTTTGCTGAAGTTTTTTGATTGTGTTGTCTGTATGTTTCCATCTCCTTCGATTTAAGTTTTGCCATGCCATGCCAAATAAATAGACTAAACCAAATCCCAGACAGGCAGGAGGGCCATGCGCCCATGCCCTTGCGGCCTTGCCCGCAATCTTTGCCTGATTGCCTGATTGCCCAAAGTCCTCTCATCCTGGCTGGCCAGCAGAAGCAGGCCGAGCTTGTCCTGTCAGGCTTGTTGCTGTCGATCTGCTGCTGCCGTGCCCAGCCAGCTGTCGATCCCTTGGCTGGGAACTGGGAACCGGGTTTTTACTATTGTATCTAGGTTCCGGGTACGTTGCCGGAAAGCAATGAAATCACACAGTTAGGTACATTATCATGCCATCATACTCATACCACTGGACTTGCTTTCACAAATCACAAATCATGCCCCTTGTCCACTAGAGTGTCGTCAGCAGTAGAATTACAGGCTCTACGATAGTGGGAGACAATACATACAGGTATTAAAACTAGAAGAAACCAGAGCCCTAGATTTCTTGGAGAGACCACCGGTCCCTATCCTCGCCTGGAGCGCCCCCATACGGACTCACCGAGCGAGGCGGCATGTTCCAAACTTCCAACCCGGCCATGCCAGAGGCCAGAAGAGCCTCCGCTTGCACTGGGCAAGTAATTCGCCCTCCGTTTGTTGTGAATTCGCCTCCCCATACATGGTTTTGTTTGCCTCTCCCCACAGTCAACTAGATTATTATTTTTTTTAAAAAAAAAACTTGATAAGAACGACACGACTCGACTCTTGAGTCTTGAGACCTACAGTAGGTGAAGTGGTGAAGGCGGGAAGACCTTGATCGTTTGAACGGATGGCCGGGACAACTACCAGGCCCCACAAGCAGGTGCAAGAATCTTCAGCCACCCGGAGCGCTGGGTCCCAGTGCTCAGTGTGAACCGTGGTTGGAGTAGGAGCAACTCCAGTGAAGCCCTTAAACAAACCCATATTCCAATTTTAGAGGCTTAAGGAAAAAAAAAACTTACTCCAATGAGGCTCATATTTAAACTCCTATTTTAGGAGAACTCCCAGAATTTGGTTTTGACACCCTAGGAATCAGGGGCTCCTATTCCCCCTCCCGACGCCTCCCACCGCCACCCCCTCCCGACGCTCGGGGACGCGGCGCCGGCGGCGGACTCGAGGCCTGCGGCGGCGGTGGGCGCCGCTGAAGTGGTTGGCGTCGAGGCGGAGGAGCGTGAGGTGCGGGAAGGCGGCCTCAATGCCCGGCGGGAGGAATCGAGCCAACGCAGCAACGAAGTAAAGTGAAACAGATCGAGGAATCAGACAGGGGCGGACTTGCCGGTTCATCAGCGAGGTCTTGCCGACCCTGCAAGCGAACAAGGAGACGCACGAGGGGTTAGTCAGGATTAGAAACCGGCGCAAGCAAAGCAAGCAAACGAACGAATAGACAAGCGAAAAAATGGGGGCGGAATGGAAAGTGACAGGGAAGGGAAAGGGAGCCGGCCGCCGCACCCGCTGTCGCTGAGGATGATGACCTTGAGAAGCATTCACCTGCGCGTCGCCATGGTCGCGCGAGTGCCGGATCTGGAGCCGCGGACGCGGGCGAATTCGGACCGGGTCGGAGCATGTGGACGCGGAGCGAACACGATGACGGG
>CM019824.1:150924984-150960566 GCA_009763385.1 Coix lacryma-jobi var. lacryma-jobi
GTCTTCAGCAGTTTCCACTTCTTACATTCTGGACTGGCTCATGCTTCTACTTCAGGTTCCTCCACGACTCCATCTTCTGGATCCTCAGCTACAGGTGGAGCCACTGGGGTGAAGCTGGTCGTACAGTTGATGTACCTCCTCATGAAGTATATCATTGTACTGCTCAATCTGGGCAGTGTACTGCTGCTAGTCCATGGAATTGGGCTCTGGTGACAGTCCTTCGCGGGTCCAAGCATCATTGCGCTGCTCGATAGCGCGAACCGTGTTCCGATTGGCCTGCTCCAGGGAAGCTCGTGCCTCATAAAACTCCATGCGGGAAAGATAGAAGTCATGCTCCATGTTCTCCATCTCAGCCTTCAGGATTCTTGATCTCCTCCTTCAGCTGCTTACGGGTGCGGCGGGAACAAGCTGACGTCCGTTGGAGGATTCTCCAGTCTCTTCTCCGGTGCGTGGCGCCAGCTGGTGACGCGGCACACCATGCGGTCCAGTCGACTTGCGAGCAGTCCGCTTGAGGATGACCATATCTGGACAAGAGGTTATAGGTGAGAAAGGCTAGCAAGAAAAGGCAAAGGCATACTAACCCAACCGACTTAGAGAGGAAGTTATATCTTAAGTGATTATGACATGATGCATGATTCGTTCCTACGGAACAAGGCAATGCAACTATTAAGGTAAGGTACATAGGGCTTATACAAGTTGTCTTGCTACTAGTTGCCAAAGACAAGATGAGATGAGAGAAGCAATTTGGACTCAAAATAGTCAAGTTTAGTTTTTTGGACTTAAAAACCTTTGAAGTTTTCGCAAAAAGATTGCAACGTCGTAGTGAGATGCTCCGATACCACTCTGTGACGTAACAGGCCCTAATCCCATGGCCCACCTGATCACTAGCCAACCACTGACAGTCGATCCGTACAGCCAAGAGATTATGACCGGGTTCCGCCACTGGGCTACATCAGTGCCCGATGTCCGCAGGATCATCTCACAATTCAGTTACAATCCTCTTGAACATTTTGACAAATAACATCGGAGTAAATAGCGGAAGACTTAGATAACAATAGTTTTACAAACCAGGGTTCAACATAACATTAAAGTGAAGTTATTACAGACCATAGTTCAAATAGATAGCGTTGGCAGGGTAGCATATGACAACAACTAAAAGATAAAGATACTTCACCCAGCCCGAGGGTGTGTAATCACTCATCGGCCTCATCGGCCTCTTCCTGAACAACAGTCACACAGCAGGGTCCAAGGCATACTGAGGAATCTGCCATACCTGCAACATGGGTAATAGAACCCTGAGTACAAAGGTACTCAACAAGACTTACCCGACTAAAGAAAAGGGAGAAGACTCAGGAATGCAGGCTTAGGGTAGTCAAGGTAAGGCTTAAGCAAGATTCAAGTATTTTGCAGAAAAGCATTTTGTAAACCTTATTTTATTTTTGAAAGATTCGGTATTCCTCAAATCTTCATCGTTCATGATTCATTTTACATTTCAAAACATACCTAGTTGAGAACCACTCCCTGTTGACAGTCAGTGACTAAGTCTCCATAACCGAGGAGCAGCGTTAATCCGGATAAATAATACTCAGCTGAGGGTCCCTATCCACACTGCATATGTAGCACCCAAGCTTGCATATGCCAACTCGTCTACCACGATTCCTCCAAGATTGGGCCCGGTCCTACGCCACCCGGAAGTACAGTACACCACTCCAATCCGGGACTTTAACCCACGTGGGTACATGCTACTTCCGCCATCTCTCCACTCCCAGTGCGCGGTTGTCGGTCCAATAAAGGATTCCTCGGAGCCGAAGCTTTCCGTAGTATGTGAATAGTTGCAAGTCTTAGTCAGCAGGCCCCCATACAGGTGGTCCCTAAGATTTTCCAGCCAGCGACAAGCACCTCGGGACTCTAACCCGAGAGTACAGGTCCTGTCAGTTTTTTCAACCCTGTCCCGGTCGGTGTCAACTGTTGAGTCCCGGACTACAACATGACGGCACCGTACGCAAGGACAACCTCTCCTTCCCATTGACTAGGTACGGATCAGATACTTAGCCAATAGTGGGAGTAAACCAGAATTTCCCATAAATATTCTTAAAGTGATCACACTTTTGAGATGGGCATTTTTATTGCAACTCTACCATATAGCATTGCTAAGCATTTTGCAAATAGTCTTTGAAAAGCAGGTATCGGGTGTATCATTGGTCAAGGTAGATAATGCATCAGATAGGATTTCACTCAACTCCTATCAACCTAATGCAATAATTTAACTCAAAGACATTTAAGGAAACATTTATAAATTCAAGGAAAGGGTTAAATGCACCGGGGCTTGCCGTGGATGGCAAAAAGAGCAGACTCGGGGTAGGTATAGGTGTCGGAGCTCGGGGTTGCCTCGGGGACAGATCCTTCGGTGGCTACCTCGACTTCAGGGCCTTCTTCGTCAACTATACGGATGCAATGATGAATGCTCATGAGAATGATGATATGGACTTAAGGTGCAAGACAATACCACATATTCAAGATTACTCTTAGGCAAGGCATAATCGAAATCTAGGTTGAGCATAAAAGATAACCATTTCTTCCTTAAGCAAAATTTATTAAACTAGACTTTATCATAACTATCCTAAGCATCAACCCAACATAGCATCACAACATCATAGACCAAAGGGTAAGGGTCTATGAACATCAAGCAATCCCAAAAGTCACATCACAGGGCATTCAACGCTAACCCTAATCACCCTTTTCTATTTTTCTTAATTATTTAAAAAGGTCATTTTATGAAGGTACTCCAAAAATTACCAAATTAATCACACCAGTTCATTAGGGTACAAGTATATGGCAAAACAAATTTCATAATTTTGGAGGTCATTAAGGTGCTCAATTAAATCTAGACATTTAATTAACAAAAGGCACTATTCCTTAATTAAAATAAAGCTCAAAAATCAACTTGCTCCAAATGCCTTCAAAATTTTACCAGAGACTCATCATGATATAACTAGCTTGCAAATTTATCTCAAGATTTTTGGAGCTATAGAACTCTCTCTAAAAATACCAAAGCCTTCATTTTTCAATTAAAAGGGGAATTTTTCATTTTCAAATTTTTGCACAAAACTCAAGTTTCATATTTTTATAAAATACTTCAGAGCATAAAGAGTCTACCACAAAAATTTCAGAATTTTTGGAGATCTACAGAAAATCATACAAAAAAGAGAAAACAGAACACTATTCACATCTTGAAAATAAAAAGGAAAAACGGAGCACGGCGGTGCTCTGCTCGCCGGCGGCGACCCGAGCGCGGCGGCGTGCTTACGCCGGCCAACCTGGGCACTCCGCGGCAGAGCTGAGGGCACGGGAGGCAACAGGGAGCTCACCGGCGTTGATAGGGCAGCTCGGTGAGGGACGGGGATGGACGGTGGAGGTGGTCGACGGTGACCGGCGGACGACGAGCGACGGCGATCGGCGCAGTGGCGACCCTGTGCAACAAATGAAGCCGCGATGGCCGGGTTAGAGTCGCACGGGAGTAAGGAAGGTGATGCGGGGGTCGGAGGGAGATGATCAAGGCCGGAGACGGCGAATTTCACGAACCCGAGCTCGCTGGGTTCTCGCCGGAGACGACAACGACGAGCTACGCCGGGCGATTGAGGGCGGTAGAGGTGAAATTGGAGGGTGGTGAAGCAGCACAAGAACACGGCGGAGCTTTTGAGCTAGGTGGTTGAGCACGGGAGGCTCTGGCTGGTGCTGGCGACGGTGGCGGAGCTGAGTGGGAAAACTCGGGCTCCGGCGGCCTTCTTATAGGCGCGGCCAGGGGCCGGTAGAGGCCTCGGGGAGGTATGGACGAGCTCGGCGAGCGCGTGCGCACTCGATTGCGCTCTGGCGGGGGTGATGGCGTGCAGCCGGGGCTCGGGTGTGTGCTCGCCGGTGATGGCCACGCGGCGGCGGCGCGCGGAGCTCTGTAGGGGACGGGAGCGCGGGTCAGCGCTTGCGTGCGGGCGCGGAGGGGACAAGGGAACATCGGCGACAGGTTGGAGGCGCGTGGGGAGCAGCCAGGCGTGCGGCACGCGCGACGCCGGCGGGGCGCCATGGCCGGGCCCCCCCCTGACCCTAGGAAGAAGAGGAACAGTGCTAGGGGTAGGGTTTGACTTTTGAGCAGTTTCAGAAATTTGCAAATTACTTCAAAAATTTGAACTGTGCGACAAAAACTCAAAACACCAAAGTTGTTCAGAAAAAATAGATCTACAACTTTGTCAATATGACCATTTTCAAATTTCAAATAGTTTTTGAACAATATTTGAAAACAGTAAAGGGGACACTTTTTCAAACTTGGTTCAAATCAAAATTACTCTGGATTCCAAACTGAAACTTGAAAATCTGTAAACATGAAAGTTGTTCCTTTTATCAAAACCTACAACTTTGCTATTATATACTTTTCCAGAAACTCATTAGTTTTTGAACTCATTTTGAAAACTGAAAAGGGAACAAAAGTTGGGGTTTGAATGAATTTGAAATAACTCAAAACTTTGTACTGCAACTTGAAAAGTTGTAAATACCAAAGTTGTTTCTCTTTGACAGATCTACAACTTTGCTTTTTGAACCAACCTCAAATTTTGAATAATTTTTAAATTACAAAAAGAGGAATAAAATCCAGGGTTTGGAAATCAGGGTTTTGCAAAGAGATTTGACATCAAATTCTGATTTTTGAACTTTGGCCAACACAACAACACTTCAAGACACCAAAGGAACAAGAATTACACAAGGCTAGGCACAGAGGTGAAATTACCATTTTGCCCTAGTAGAGAGAAGTGGGCTAATTAGGGTTTTTGCAATAGAGGTAATTCACATAAAATGACACACATGAAATCATGATCAAGATGCTTAAAGATGATAATGATGATATGTCAAGTTAATTACATGCTAAACACCAGAGGTGTTACACCTTCGCCTTCCCCAATTTCACCGGCGACCGCCGGAAATGGCGTAGCCATGTGTCGCCGCCGCCGCCGTCCGCCACCGCTCGCCGTCGGCACGCTTCGGTCACCCTCTGGCCAAACCGACCCCACCGCTGGATGCGCCTCGTCGAGACGAGTCTATCGAGCCTAGCCTCACCGCCGGCGACCTCACCGTCGTCGAGCTTTCGCCGGTCAACACCTTCCCCTGCTTCGCCCTCTCTGACGGGTGGGTCCCGTTGACCAGCGGACCCCGCGCGTCAGCCTCACCCGGTCCATGGACCACGTTCACGCAGGCCAGCCGGGAAGATTCAAATATGTTTTCCTTTTTGTTTTATTTTCCAGAAATGCTTGTTATTTTTGTGTAGCTCATTTGAAAAGTCCAAATGAAGTACTTCCAGTTTTGTTAAGCTTGCTTATGACTAGATATATCAAGAAAAAATATGAAATTATTTTTGGTGAAAGTTTTTATTACTGTTTTTATTTAATTCAGTTTGTGAGCTTTTGTTTAGATAAATGGAAATAGGTGTTTTCTGGTTGAGTTAATTCATGGGAAAATTTGTGTAGGTTTCTTATTATGATTTGCACCTGTGAAAAATATAAGATGCACTATTTATGTGGAAAAAGTTTCTGTTATGATTTAAAGTCTTTTTTGACTGATTTATTAGAATAAGTGTTAAGGTAATTTATATGTAAAAATAAAATGTGGGAAAAATTGTGTGGTCTCTCTATGACATGTTCAGGCTAAAAAAAATATTAAGCAGGAGCTAATCTATGGAAGAATCTGAAGTTTCTTTACAAATGTACTTTTCTGTGTTTTCCTTTGGAAATTCATGTAAGAAATAAAATAATGTTTCTGTTCGTGGGACTTTCTTGATAAGTATGAAATGTGAAGTAGAATCTGGGAAAAATATAAATATAAGTTTAGCACCCTTTTCCAGTAGGGTTGTAGTTCAAATAGTTTAAATTGGAATAGATTTGTTTATTTTGTGTAGGCTTGCATATTTATGCTCTGACAGCAAGTTTTCTACAGTAGAATGTGTATGAGTAGATAAAGCTAGGAAAATTATGAAATCTGCTGTTGAACACATTTTGTGTGAAAAGTTAGTTCAAAGCACCTTTTGAGCAGTTTATTTGTTATTTTTATATCTGCAGTTCTCTATTTTATTTCTGGCTAAAAAAAATTGTTCAGTGAAGTCCAGCAGGTGTTAATTGCTTTCTGGAATTTTTGTGGATTTTTCTGAGTCCAGAAAAAATGCACTTGCAGTTCAAACTCAAATTTCTTTTGAATTATTAAATAAGAAATAGGTGGATTAATGAAATTGTTTTATGAGATAATTAAGTGTTTACCTCAATGTCAAAAATGGTTCAACAAGTTGGTTTTGTTGGTTGGCAAGAAATATTTACACTCATACCACCCCATCTCACACTACGCATTATTTATTTATTATTTTCAACCGCATTGCAATAGGATCGACAGTTCAGGAGCAAGACCTAGAGCAGGAGACAAGCGCCGAGCAGGAGATCCCGGAACTGCATCAAGCCGAGGAAGCCGACCCCGCGGCCGACACTAAGCTGTCTGAGTGCCCCTCCCACGAGGCCTCAGTCTTCTCTCAAGGCAAGCCCCGGAGCATATTAAGTCTCCTATCTTTTGCAATTAAAATTACTTGAGTCCTTTTATATTGTGATGCATTAGGTTTAGGAGTTGGGATGAATCCTACTTGTTGCATTACCAGTCCTTGGCTATTGATTAATATCTACCTTGTTACCCTGTTATTTAGTTACCATGTGAAAGGTCCTAAATGGCTAGAAGGGGGGGGGGGTGAATAGCCTATAAAAAATTCTACAACAACACTTAAACAAACTTGTTATACAACTAAATGGCGTAGCAAAGATAGCGCTAGCTCTACAAAAGTGCAAGCCACCTATCCACAATATGAATCACTACACAAGATAGAAAAACTAGAATAGCAACAACATATAAATAATACTTGCAAGAATGTAACAAAAATAAGTACAAGAGATAGGAGTGTGTATACCGATCCGGCAAGAGATTAATAAATGAATATCAATGAATACCACGGAGACAAGTTGACACAATAATTTTTCCTCCGAGGTTCACTTGCTTGCCGGCAAGCTACGTCCCCGTTGTAGCGATACACCCACTTGGAGGTTCACGCGCTAATAGGCATCACACGCCTAACCCTCAATAGGGTGCCGCACAACCAACACAAGATGGGGATCCACAAGCTACGAGCAATCCACTAGAGTTACCTTTGGCGCTCCGCCGGGGAAGGTACAAGAACCCCTTACAAATCACCGTGAGATGGCCACGAACAATCACCACTCGTGCCTAATCTCCTCCGCTGCTCCAAGCCGTCTAGGTGGCGGCAACCACCAAGAGTAATAAGAATATCCGCAGCAACCACAATCGCCAAGTGCCACTAGATGCAAACTCACAAGCAAATGCACTTGGATCTCTCGATCTCACTTGGATTCGCACTAACAAGCAAAGAGATCGGAGGGAGGGATTAGATCTTACTCAAGAGGATGTTCAAGAAGTCAGAGAGTCAAGAAAACACCCCCCAAAGGCGGCCACGTTCAATATATAGGGAAGGGGCGGCGGCGGCCCGAACCCTACCTTTCTGCGCTTGGTCGGTAGTACCGACCCCTCCTGGGCGGTACCACCGACAGAGTCAAACTAGCCGTTTTCCCATATCCCGCTGATTTCGGCAAACCACCGACCCCTGGTCGGTTCCTCCGAGGTCGGTAGTACCGATGTGATGGCGGTACTACCGCCAGGCCAAAAGGCGCCGCGACCAGAGAGCTCTGCGAAAAACCAGTCACTACCGCCTTGCGTCGGTACCACCGTGGGCGGTAGTACCGAGGTAATGGCGGTACTACCGGCAAGCCATTTTCGAAAACAACAGAGAGCCTCGCGAAAAACCAGCCACTACCGACCTTGCGTCGGTACCACCGTGGGCGGTAGTACCGAGGTAATGGCGGTACTACCGGCAAGCCATTTTTCAAAAACAACAGAGAGCTCAGCAAAAAACTCGCCAACCACCGACCTTGGTCGGTAGTACCGGGCGCGGTACTACCGAGGTAATGGCGGTACCACCGCTAGGCCAAAAACGCCCCATCACAGAGAGGTCTGCACGCTGCCTCCTAGGGCGGTACCACCGACCCCTCCTGGTCGGTACCACCGGCTTCACACAGAAAAACCCATTTTCATCTCTGAGTTGATCCAAAACTATTTCAACAACTTCTCCTTTGCAAATGTGCTAACACCACCAAGTGTTTATCATCTTGTGCAAGTGTGTTAGCATTTTCACAATCATTTTCAAAGGATTCGAGTTAGCACACTAGGTCCTAATGCATATGCATGTATGAATTCACCTAGTGGCACTTGATAACCGCGGTCACTGAGATATTCCCCTCTTAATAGTACGGCTATCTATCCTAAACGCACTCACACCCTCTATGGTGTCTTGAGTGCCAAAACAAAATTCCTATTTATACCTTTGCCTTGATCTCCATAGGATTTTGCTTTTCTCTTCTTCGTCTTCCAAATGTGAGGCACTTGATCTATCTTTTGGCCATCACCACCAATATCATGATCGTCATTTAGCTTCCACATATGGTGTGTACCAACCTAGCTCATAAGCACTTCATGACATGGTTAGTACACTAGGTGACATCAATTACCCAAAACCAAACAAGGACTTTCACCATGTAGTATCAACCTTGCCCATCTTGAACCCTTTAGAGAGTAGGAAATCTCTCAACCTCTCGTACCATGCTCTTGGTGCTTGCTTCAAACCATACAACGCCTTCTTGAGCTTGTAAACATGGTTGGGCTTCTTGTCATCTTCAAAACCGGGAGGTTGTTCTACAAATACTAACTCATTGATATACCCATTGAGAAATGCACTTTTGACATCCATTTGATATAACTTGAAATTATGAGCACATGCATAAGCCAATAGAATTCTAATTGCTTCCATTCTTGCAACCGGTGCATATGTTTCTCCAAAATCAAGACCTTCAACTTGAGTGTAGCCTTGAGCTACCAATCTTGCTTTGTTTCTTACTACTATCCCATCTTGATCTTGCTTATTTCGAAATACCCATTTTGTTCCAATTACATTGTAGTTCTTTGGTCTCTCAACAAGTTCCCAAACTTGGTTGCGGGTGAAGTTGTTTAGCTCTTCATGCATAGCGTTTACCCAATCAACATCCATCAATGCATCTTCTATCTTGGTTGGCTCAAATGATGACACAAAAGAAAAATGCTCACAAAAAGATGCCAATCTCGATCTTGTTTGCACACCACTTCTAATATCCCCAACAATTTGATCTATGGGATGATCTCTTGCAATATTGGTTGGTTGGAGGATTTGCACTTGATTGCTTGGTTGAGATGAACTAGCTTGTTGATCTTCACTAGCACTTGATTGATCATGAGAACCACTAGCTTGATTTGCATCAACTTGCACATTTGAGGAGAACATCTGGTCATCTTCATTATCATCCACTTGTCTTGGCCTAATATCACCAATATCCATATTCTTCATTGCATTTGACAATTGAGTGCCTCTCACATCATTAAGATTTTCATTTCCTTCTTGAGAGCCCTTAGTTTCATCAAATTCAACATCATGCACTTCTTCAATAATACCACTAGCCAAGTTCCAAACTCTATATGCTTTGCTTGTTGTTGAATATCCAAGTAAGAATCCTTCGTCACATTTCTTCTCAAATTTGCTCAATCTTGCACCTTTCTTCAATATATAACATTTGCATCCAAAAACTCTAAAGTATGCGATATTTGGCTTTCTTCCATTTAATAGCTCATATGGTGTCTTCTCTAGCATGCCATGGCAATAGAGACGGTTGCTACAATAGCAAGCCGTATTGATAGCTTCGGCCCAAAAAGAATGACTGACATTGTATTCACTGAGCATAGACCTTGCCATATCAATCAAAGTTCTGTTCTTCCTTTCAACAATCCCATTTGATTGAGGAGTATACTTGGGTGAGAATTGATGTCTAATGCCAAAGTCATCACACAACTCATCAATTCTTGTATTCTTAAATTCACTCCCATTGTCACTTCTAACTTTCTTGATTGTTGTTTCAAACTCATTCTGACATCTCTTGACAAAAGTTTTGAAGATCTCAAAAGTTTCACTTTTATCACTAAGAAAGAAAACCCATGTGTATCTAGTGTAATCATCCACTATCACAAAGCCATATTTACTTCCACCGATGCTAGTGTATGTTGTTGGTCCAAATAAATCCATGTGCAATAACTCAAATGCTTTACTGGTACTCATCATGCTTTTCTTAGGATGGGTGTTACCAACTTGTTTTCCAGCTTGACAAGAGCTACAAAGTTTATCCTTCTCAAATGTGACATCTTTCAAGCCTCTAACTAAATCATGTTTCACTATTTTGTTCAACTGTTTCATTCCAACATGACCAAGCCTTCTATGCCATAACCAACCCAAACTGGACTTAGTGAATAAGCATGTTGACAATTGTGTTCCACTAGCATTGAAATCAACCAAGTAAAGGTTCTCATATCTAAATCCTTTAAATATCAAATTTGAGCCATCTACACTTATGATTTCTACATCATCAACTCCAAAAATGCATTTGAAACCAAGATCACACAACTGAGCAACTGACAGTAAATTGAAGTTCAAGCTCTCAACTAGCAACACATTTGAAATGCTCATGTCATTGGATATTGCAATCTTACCAAGCCCTTTAACCTTGCCTTTTCCATTGTCACCAAATGTGATAGAGTCAAAACCATGATTGCCACTTGAATTGATTGAATCGAACATTCTTGAATCTCCTGTCATATGTTGAGTGCACCCACTATCAAGCACCCAATGCCTTCCTCCGGCTTTATAGTTGACCTACAAGAACAAATCAATTCTTTTTAGGTACCCAAACCTTTTTGGGTCCTCCAAGATTAGTGACCAAACTCTTTGGTACCCAAATGGCTTTCTTCTTTGAGCCCACAATTGGTGCACCAATGAATTTAGCTTTCACACCATTAACACCTTTGGTAAGCAAATAGCAAGAATCAAACTGAATAGAGGATACATTAGCAATCTTGTTCTTGTTTTTGCAATATAGCTCTATATGCCCACTTTGCTTGCATCTAGTGCAAAACCGACCATTGCTCTTCACAACACTAGTTTTGTGAGTAGCAAAAGCCGCCTTGCCATTCTTGGGGGTATAGCCCAATCCCTCTTTGTGGAGAGAAAAGCGTTGGCTACCCAAGCACTTAAGCAAGCGGGCCTCACCACCATAGGCTTTACCCAAGGCGTGAGTGAGCTCATTTACCTCCTTCTTCAATGTCTCATTTTCAACCATGAGTGAGGCATCACAAGTGAAGCCATCATCCATAGATGAAGTAGTAGTGGTAGATGATGAGCTACATGAAGGGTTAGTAGCAGCAACAATAATAGGCTTATAGAAAGATTCATCAATTATATCACAAGCTATGCCTATGTCACATGTTTTAACCACTTTTTCAGTTTTAGCTTGATCAACAAGTGAGGAGTGAGCTTCCTTAAGCTTAGTGTGAGCATTGCCAAGCTCCTCATGGGCTTCCACTAGCCTCTCATGAGTAGCATTGAGCTCCTCAAAGGATTGCTCAAGAGCTTTTAGTCTCTTTTGCAATTCTTTGCACTCCTTTCTCTTTTTATCAAAATGTTCTCTAGCATCATCAAGCATTTCAATTAATTCATCTTTAGTGGGTTCATCATCATCACTATCATCACTATCACTCTCATCATCATCAGATAGTACCTTTGTGGCCTTAGCCATGAAGCATGATGGAGTATCGAAGATTGAAGGCTTGTTGTTGATAGCAATACTTGCAAGTGCCTTCTTCTTGCTTGTCTTGTGATCTTCATTATCACTATCTTCATCACTATCACTTGTGGAAGCATCACTATCCCAAGTGACCATGTATGATTGCCCCTTCTTCTTCTTCGTGTAACTCTTCTTTTCTTTCTTCTCCCTCTTCTTGTCCTTCTTGTTGTCATTGTCATCATTTTCACTGTTGTATGGACATTGAGCAATGAGATGGTCCTTGCTACCGCACTTGAAGCACCTTCTTGGTTCATCCTTATTCTTGTATGATGTCTTCTTCCTTCTTGCCCGGTAGCCCTTCTTCTTCATGAATTTGCCAAATCTTTTAACAAATAAGGCCATCTCTTCATCTTCATCGTCACTAGCATTTGAGCAATCATCTTCACTTGATTCTTCCTTCTTTGCTTTTCCCTTGCTCTTGGTCTTGGATGATGATGTTGTGGCTTTGAATGCCACACTTTTCTTCTTTTCATCCTTCTTCTCTTCTTCTTCATTTTCTTCTCTATATGTGTCATCGGTCATCACATCTCCAAGTACTTGGTTTGGTGTCATTGTGTCCAAACCACTTCTTACTAGCAAAGTAACCAACATACCAAACCTCTTTGGGAGGCATCTCAAGAACTTGTGTGAGAAGTCCTTGTCCTTCACTTCTTCCCCAAGTGCCTTTAGATCATTGACTAGCACTTGTAGCCTATTGAACATCTCCGGCACACTTTCATCTTCCTTCATCTTGAAGCTTGCAAACTTCTCCTTGAGAATATAAGCCTTTGCTCCCTTGACTGCTTGAGTGCCCTCATATGACTCTTCTAGTTTCTTCCATGCCTCATTAGCCAGTTCCATGCCCTTGATTTGCTCAAACACATTTGCATCAATAGCATCATGAATAGCACTGAGAGCAATATCATTGTTTTGCATCTTCTCTTCTTCGGCATTGGTGAGATGCTCTGGATCGACTATCTCAATCTTTGTTTCTACCACACTCCAAATTTTTCTATTGATTGACTTGATGTGAGTAGTCATCTTTGCCTTCCAATAACTGTAATTTGTGCCATCAAATTGGGGTGGCCTTTTAGTGTTGTTGATATGAGCCATTTTGACACCGAAGGTTGTTAAGCCTTGAATAAACGGTGACCTCGCTCTGATACCACTTGAAAGGTCCTAAATGGCTAGAGGGGGGGGGGGGGTGAATAGCCTATAAAAAATTCTACAACAACACTTAAACAAACTTGTTATACAACTAAATGGCGTAGCAAAGATAGCGCTAGCTCTACAAAAGTGCAAGCCACCTATCCACAATATGAATCACTACACAAGATAGAAAAACTAGAATAGCAACAACATATAAATAATACTTGCAAGAATGTAACAAAAATAAGTACAAGAGATAGGAGTGTGTATACCGATCCGGCAAGAGATTAATAAATGAATATCAATGAATACCACGGAGACAAGTTGACACAATAATTTTTCCTCCGAGGTTCACTTGCTTGCCGGCAAGCTACGTCCCCGTTGTAGCGATACACCCACTTGGAGGTTCACGCGCTAATAGGCATCACACGCCTAACCCTCAATAGGGTGCCGCACAACCAACACAAGATGGGGATCCACAAGCTACGAGCAATCCACTAGAGTTACCTTTGGCGCTCCGCCGGGGAAGGTACAAGAACCCCTTACAAATCACCGTGAGATGGCCACGAACAATCACCACTCGTGCCTAATCTCCTCCGCTGCTCCAAGCCGTCTAGGTGGCGGCAACCACCAAGAGTAATAAGAATATCCGCAGCAACCACAATCGCCAAGTGCCACTAGATGCAAACTCACAAGCAAATGCACTTGGATCTCTCGATCTCACTTGGATTCGCACTAACAAGCAAAGAGATCGGAGGGAGGGATTAGATCTTACTCAAGAGGATGTTCAAGAAGTCAGAGAGTCAAGAAAACACCCCCCAAAGGCGGCCACGTTCAATATATAGGGAAGGGGCGGCGGCGGCCCGAACCCTACCTTTCTGCGCTTGGTCGGTAGTACCGACCCCTCCTGGGCGGTACCACCGACAGAGTCAAACTAGCCGTTTTCCCATATCCCGCTGATTTCGGCAAACCACCGACCCCTGGTCGGTTCCTCCGAGGTCGGTAGTACCGATGTGATGGCGGTACTACCGCCAGGCCAAAAGGCGCCGCGACCAGAGAGCTCTGCGAAAAACCAGTCACTACCGCCTTGCGTCGGTACCACCGTGGGCGGTAGTACCGAGGTAATGGCGGTACTACCGGCAAGCCATTTTCGAAAACAACAGAGAGCCTCGCGAAAAACCAGCCACTACCGACCTTGCGTCGGTACCACCGTGGGCGGTAGTACCGAGGTAATGGCGGTACTACCGGCAAGCCATTTTTCAAAAACAACAGAGAGCTCAGCAAAAAACTCGCCAACCACCGACCTTGGTCGGTAGTACCGGGCGCGGTACTACCGAGGTAATGGCGGTACCACCGCTAGGCCAAAAACGCCCCATCACAGAGAGGTCTGCACGCTGCCTCCTAGGGCGGTACCACCGACCCCTCCTGGTCGGTACCACCGGCTTCACACAGAAAAACCCATTTTCATCTCTGAGTTGATCCAAAACTATTTCAACAACTTCTCCTTTGCAAATGTGCTAACACCACCAAGTGTTTATCATCTTGTGCAAGTGTGTTAGCATTTTCACAATCATTTTCAAAGGATTCGAGTTAGCACACTAGGTCCTAATGCATATGCATGTATGAATTCACCTAGTGGCACTTGATAACCGCGGTCACTGAGATATTCCCCTCTTAATAGTACGGCTATCTATCCTAAACGCACTCACACCCTCTATGGTGTCTTGAGTGCCAAAACAAAATTCCTATTTATACCTTTGCCTTGATCTCCATAGGATTTTGCTTTTCTCTTCTTCGTCTTCCAAATGTGAGGCACTTGATCTATCTTTTGGCCATCACCACCAATATCATGATCGTCATTTAGCTTCCACATATGGTGTGTACCAACCTAGCTCATAAGCACTTCATGACATGGTTAGTACACTAGGTGACATCAATTACCCAAAACCAAACAAGGACTTTCACCATGTAGAATTGCTTAGCTTGCTTAATAAAAGTAGTAGTTAAGAATGTTTCCGTAATACCCTGATGGGTAGTTACCGGATCACGGTTGGCTATATTTGCTATCGTGGAAAAGAACCTGAGTAGTAATGAAATATGGTCAACTGGAAGGCAGGGCACCAAGTTGGAACTTGGGGGCAGTCCGTCCATTAGATCGTGTAGGTTTGTATTGATGTTGGCCCTCGTTCATTTTTGAACGCGCCCTTTTACTTAGGGATACGTCGGTGCCGTAATCATCGACCCCAAAGCCGGTTAGAAGCTGTTCGGGCCGGTTTCGACCCGTGTCGCGCCCTCTAGTATGGAAATTGCAATCTGCCGCGTGAGGCCATCGCCAGGTTCCAATTGGGCGGTCCGTGCTTGAACCGCGACGATTACCACCACGAACAAGCGTCGAGCGGTTGCCCAATGCATGGACCCGACGGGGAAAGTGTGGGCTGGTATTAAAGGTCTTTCACCAGCTGGTTTGGAATTCGATTCGAGTCGCCGTCTCCCCCGGTTAGTGGGAAACTATGGCGAGCTTCACCACGATACAACTCCATGTGATGTTTTAAAGGTTCAACTAAAAATGTGGATAAGTCAACTGGATATGGTTATATTATTGTTTGTTAGACTCAAGTGTGTGCAATAGTTCAGGTGCAAACCTAGAGTAAAGAAATAGGTCTAAAAATGACAGCTCAGCAATATCATTAAATCCTCACTTATCTTAATTTGAGCTTTTCGCAACTAAAGATCCCAGATCCACCCAAAAGGCCTTGCATACCCTTGGTGTCTTTACTTTTCAGTTGGACGAGTAAGTCTAGCTGAGTACATTCCCGTACTCAGGGTTTATCCCGTCTGTTGCAGATGGCCAGGTCTACTTTGGCTATTGTAAGCACTGCCTCTACCCGGTGGAAGGTGATGAGGAGTAGGCCCAGGGCAGGGTCGTCCAGAAGCTTCCCCTTTTCTTTTGCTGGTCTGAGACTCCTAGTGGCACATTATCTAAAAAGGGAAGAGTGAGTTGTGTTGAGTTGGATTTGTCAAACAATGTTTCATTTGGACCACATGTGTAGTGGTCGTGTTTCAAACTTATTTAAGCTTCCGTACTTTTAAATTCGGTATTGTAATAACTCTGTTTTAAATTCGCACTCTGATACTTTAAATTCGGTTTCGTTCTCTGTGATGTATCTTTGCGAATGTAATTCTTGAACAATGTGATCCTGTATGTTGTACGGTGATAGAAATCCTTCGAGATTTCCGGTACCGGGGTTATATGGGTTCAAGTATGAGTCGAAGTCAGACGGATTTGACTAAGACGGTACTTGAGCTCTTATAATCAGGACGGTTCCGCCACAGCTGGTATCAGAGCATGGTTCAAATGATTACCTTCGTAAAGAGCTATTTTTGAAATAAAATGGGTGTTTCAAAACTATTTTTAAAACTATTTTCAATTACTAAGTGTGCCCAGTCTCGTCCTTAAGCCCTATACTAGGATTCAGGTGGTTTAACTGCTAACAGGATTCAGGGTTTTGCTTCATGCTGGATCTTTATTTGCTGGTCCATTCTCGGAAAAAGAGAATGCGTCGATCGCGAAAACATGCATAAAATGATTTTGTGAGATATGAGAGCATGACCGTCCAACCGTCGGTCTAGGTGAGAGTTCTTATACCAAGTATGTGCGAGCTCCACGCAGACACATATGAGGGTATCAATGTTTTTGAGGGTGTTTTCTATGTTGGTGCATGGTGTTTAGTGTTGGCTTCTATGTATTTTGCGCATATTAGCCAATGCTCAATTGTTTTATCATTGGGATTGCTTTGGGCTGAAATGAATCTTCTGCAGGTACGCTAACTGTGAGATCGAGTAGAACGTGTAGATAACGCATGAGAAATTGTTCTTGCCACCGACTAGAACGTTAGGACTTACGAGTCATGTTAGTGAGTGAGAACGTAAGTACAATCATGCATCATGTTTATATTCTTGCATTTACATTACCTCCCCTTAATTAAAGGTTGTCTCTTTTATATAAAAATTTGCCAACTTAATATCCGTCTCACGAGAGTTCGAAACCCTTTTGTTTCTACAGATGGCCCGGACTAATCTGACCGCTCGCAAGGCCACCGGAGGTAGAGGAGTTCCGCGTCACCGCTTGGCCACCAAGCTGACCCGGAAGACGTTCTTGTCTTACTTCGGATTGCCGACTATCCTTTGGAGGATTCTGCAGGCCGTGGGCTATGAGGAAGGACAGGAGCCCAGGTACTCATGGCAGAAGGAGATCTATGGGCAGGATTCCTTGGTCATGGTGGAGATCAAAGTCAAAGCTTTCCCCGCCAAGCCCCACTGGACAGGATGGACGGAGATCACCAGAGGCACATGTGCCAAGGATGGAGCCAACAGGGCAGCGTATCTTGTGCTGAAGGATATCATCGCCCATTTCCCCGCTGACCTAGCTAGCGCTATGGCAGGAGTGTTCCCCCGTGGATCACTTTTTCCATTGCGCTGGAAGCAGACTCTGGAGTCAGTCTTGACAGGGAGCCCAGAGGAGAGGTTCTACTGCGAGACGCCCGCGATGAGCGCCACCGGAGCTTTGTTGGGTGTATGTGAGAGTTTGGAGCACACTCTCGAGAGCGTGTCCTTCACCCTCACCGCCACCTACCAGAGCAAGAGGAAGCTACAGGAAGAGTTTGATGCCGAGGTAGCTCGTCTCCAGGAGAGGATTCAGCAGATCACTCTTGAGCGTGACGACGCCCGTACTACAGCAGCAGCACAGGCCACTGCCAGGACCGTTGCAAAGCAGATGTACCTGACTACCGCCCTTCAGAGGGATGAGGCCCGCACCGCGCTCGACCAGCTCAGAGAGGGAGCCACCTCTTGATACAGCAGATCCATGGACAGCAGGCCTACATCGACCAGCTCCACGAGGCAGTACACTAGATGCATCACGCCGCACAGGAGGCCGCCGCCCTAGCCGCAGCCGAGGCCCCGGATCCCCAGGACGGAGAGGTCCTTGGTCCCGACGCCCCACCGGAGGAGGATCACGCTGACGAGCCAATGATCGACGTCGACGCAGAGGACGCCGCATCCGCCGCTGGAGACGCCTGAGCGCTAGTTTCGCTAGGAGTCGTTTTCTTTTGTATAGCTTGAGCACGCTCGCTAAGTGATGTAACACTCAAAACATGTGTTGGTTTTATGTTTGAGATGTTTGATGGCATGTATGGCTTTTGGGACAAAGTCCAGACTTCGATCTGGCATCTTTTACGGAAATCCGTCGTTGCATGTCTAATTTCGGGCGATTATTCTGTGATGTTGTATGGAAATGAGTAATTATACTTGGTCGTGTGCTATATTTTCGAATTATGTACAGCGCAGTATTTATTCATGATCAATGTAACATCACCTAATGATTGCTTATTAATGGGATATGCAGATGTCGGCACACACTCGCAGCCAACGCGGACAGGGGGCAGGACAGGAGGAGAACTTGCCACCTCCCCCACCGCCGCCAATGACGCCGGAAGCGTTTTTCGGCCAGTTCTTGGGCAGCCAAAGGAACATGGAGGAGATGCAGAGGCACATGGAGGCCACCCTCCGCAATATCGCTAACAACACTGCGCAGCAGCATCATCAACGCCAAGGCCCAGAGCCTAACCAGTACAGCTCCTACCGTGACTTCTTGGACACCCGTCCCCCGGTGTTCAAGGAAGTCACCGAACTGCTTGAGGCTGATGAATGGCTCAACTCCATCACCCAGAAGTTCCGTCTGCTTCGGCTGACGGAAGAGCTCAAGGCAGAGTATGTCGCGCACATGTGGGAAGGACCCGCAGGTTTGTGGTGGGCCCAGTACCGTGCAGCCTTGCCTGCAAATGCACGTGTCACTTGGGATCAGTTCTCGACTGCTATGCGCAACCACTACATCCCTAGTGGTCTGATGGAAATGAAGATTGCAGAGTTCATGAGGTTGTCTCAGGGAACCAGATCTATGTCCGAGTATCTGCACAGCTTCAACAACCTAGCTCGCTATGCCCCAGACTTTGTCAACATTGAGGCCAAGAAGATCGCAAGCTTCAAACGTGGCATGAGCGCCGCCATGCTTTCAAAAATGGGTAACAGTCACCGCACCACCTTCAGTGACTTTGTCAGTGACTGCCTAAATCAAGAGGCCAATGACAGTAGGCTGGCGACAGAAAACCGCCGTCGTGCGAACGAAGGAGGTTCGTCTCAACAGAGAACCCCTTTCGGAGCACGCACCCCGTATCGCCCGCTAGTGGCTGGAGCAAGGTTCCGTCCCCCGCAGAGGAAGATCACTACCAACAGGCCCCGTCCCAGTGTTCAGAAGCCATACACTGCTCCTATGATGCAGAACAAGAATAAGGCAGGAAGTGCAGGAGGCCCCAAGACTCCGTATGTGATTGGGCCATGTTACAACTGTGGTCAGACGGGACACCTGTCATGTCAGTGCCCTCGTCTAAAGAAGCAGTACACCCAGCCTCCACCTCGCGTAGGTCATGTGCATCACACCACCGTGGAGGAAGTGCCAGAAGGAGAGCCTGTCACCGCTGGTACGTTTCTTGTTAATCAATGCCCCGCAGTTGTGTTGTTTGATTCTGGAGCATCGCATTCTTTCATAAGTGAGAACTTCGTTTTGAGAAGTAAACTTGAGTTGGTAGAGTTAGATCGGGGATACCAGATAAGTTCCGCCGAAGCTGTTCTCTCCGCGCGTAAAATGGTTAAAGGAGTGGAAATGAATTTTGGGGATAAGAAGGCCATAGTGGATCCCATCGTAATCCCTGGTCTGGGTTTGGATGTGATCTTAGGTATGGGTTGGATGAAACTCTGGAAGGTCAATCTTGACGTCGCAGAGCGAATAGTTTCTATGGTTAGTCCCCGGAATGGGTCTACCTTTCGGTTTAAGTTACCCCGAAATCCCCACAAGATCGGAGTGTTGTTCAACGTCACCGCAAAACAGATAGCTGAGATCTCAATAGTGTGTGAGTTTCCGGATGTTTTTCCTGATGAGTTGCCTAGACTACCGCCGGATAGGGATGCGGAGTTTGCTATAGAGTTAGTCCCTGGAACGGCACCCATATCTCAGAGACCGTATAGGATGCACGCTAAAGAGTTAGCAGAGCTTAAAGTTCAGTTGCAAGAGCTTTCGGATAAGGGTTTGATACGCCCTAGTTCATCACCTTGAGGATGTCCCGCTATCTTTATGAAGAAGAAGGATAAAACTTTGAGGATGTGTGTGGATTACAGACCGTTGAATGCAGTAACTATAAAGAACAAATATCCCTTACCCCGAATCGATGTCTTGTTTGATCAGTTATCAAAGGCGAAAGTGTTCTTCAAGATCGACCTGAGATCAGGATACCATCGGATTAAGATCAGAAGAGAAGATATACCAAAAACAGCTTTCTCTACCAGATATGGACTCTATGAGTATCTCGTTATGTCCTTTGGATTGACCAATGCACCGGCACATTTCATGTACCTGATGAATTCGGTCTTCATGCCAGAGTTAGATAAGTTCGTTGTAGTGTTCATCGATGATATCTTGGTATACTCTGAGAATGAGAAGGATCATGCTGAGCATCTACGAGTTGTTTTGACCCGACTTCGAGAGCACAAGTTATATGCTAAGTTCAGTAAGTGTGAGTTTTGGTTAAAGAAGGTACCTTTCCTTGGTCATGTCCTTTCAGAGGAAGGGATCTCTGTAGACCCTTCTAAGGTGCAAGAGGTTATGGATTGGGAAGCACCCACAAGTGTTTTTGAGGTTTGCAGCTTTTTGGGTTTGGCTGGATACTACCGTCGGTTCATTCCGGATTTTTTGAGAATCGCCAAACCTATGACCCGTTTAACGCAGAAAAACAAGAAGTTCGAATGGACACTAGAGTGTGAAGCAGCTTTTCGCACTCTGCAAACGTTGTTGACTTCCGCGCCTGTTTTGGCTCAGCCAAACTTAGAGGAACCTTTTGATGTGTTTTGTGACGCATCCAAGATTGGACTTGGATGTGTGCTCATGCAGAATGGGAGAGTTATAGCATATGCTCACGCCAGTTGCGACCACATGAAGAGAATTATCCCACTCATGATTTGGAATTGGCAGCCGTCGTGCATGCACTCAAGATCTGGAGGCATTACCTTATGGGAAACCTATGTCATGTGTACACTGATCATAAAAGTCTGAAATATATCTTCACCCAGCCAGAGTTGAACATGAGGCAGAGAAGATGGTTAGAGTTGATTAAGGATTACAACCTTGAAGTGCATTACCACCCTAGAAAAGCAAACGTGGTAGCAGATGCCTTGAGTCGCAAGACTCACTGCAACTCCCTACAACCACTATTGGAAGATGGATTCAACCTTATGCACCCCGTTATGTTAAACAATATCACCATACAGTGCACCCTGGAAAGTGACGTCATCGAAGGACAAAGGACCGATGAAGAGATCTGTCAGATCAAGAAGAGGTTGGAAACCAGTAGTTCTTTGAACTTCAGGACTGATGAACAGGGAATCTTGTGGTATAACCAGAGATTGGTTGTTCCTAAGGACACAGAGCTGAAAGAAAGAATTCTGAATGAAGCTCACAATTCAAAGTTATCTATCCATCCAGGAAGTAGTAAGATGTACCAAGATCTGAGAACAAGGTACCGGTGGTCTAGGATGAAGAAGGAAGTTGCAGCTTATGTTGCAAGGTGTGATACTTGCTGCAGGATAAAAGCTATACATCTGAGACCTGCCGGATTGTTACAGCCGTTGTCTATTCCAGAATGGAAGTGGGAAGAGATTAGTATGGATTTCATCACAGGTCTTCCCACCACTCAAAAGGGAAATGATTCTATCTGGGTTATCGTGGATCGGTTATCTAAAGTGGCTCACTTCATACCAGTTAAGATGACCCACCGACCGCATCAGTATGCAGACCTGTACATTCAGAACATCTTGAGGTTACACGGAGTTCCAAAAAGGATTGTCTCTGATAGAGGACCCCAGTTCATAGCACGTTTTTGGGAACAGTTGCACAAGGAGCTAGGAACCAAGTTGGTAAGAAGTTCCGCTTATCACCCCCAAACCGCAGGACAAACAGAGAGAGTGAATCAAATTTTGGAAGATATCCTCAGAGCTTGTGTTTTATCTTCAGGAGAATCATGGGAGAAATGGTTACCCCTTGCCGAGTTTTCGTATAACAACAGCTACCAAGAAAGTATAAAGATGACACCTTTTGAAGTATTATACGGACGAAGATGCAGAACCCCGGTAAATTGGGTTGAATCAGGAGATCGAGGATTTTATGGGTCAGATTATGTGAAAGATGCTGAAGAGATTGTGCAAAAGGTACAACAACATATCAAAGCAGCGCAATCCCGACAGAAAAGTTACGCTGACACACGGAGGAGACCCTTGGAATTTCAAGTCAGAGACTATGTTTACCTCAAAGTCTCACCCATGAGGAAGTCCAACGTTTTGGAATTAAGAAAAAGCTAGCACCTCGATATGTGGGACCGTATCAGATCGTAGCTAAAAAGGGAGAAGTGGCATATGAAGTGCAGTTACCCCCAGAGATGAGCGCAGTCTTCCCAGTGTTCCATGTGTCCCAGTTGAAGAAGTGTCTTCGAGTTCCAGAACAAGAAGAAGTTCGGATCCCAGATGTCGCAATCAGATCAGATCTGGAATACTATGAACAACCTCGGGAGATAATGGACACCAAGACCCGAGAAACTCGCAACCGAACAGTGAAGACTTACAAGATTCTCTGGAGCAACCACGGACCCAACGATGCGACTTGGGAAACTGAGGAGTACTTGCGAGTGAACTATCCCGCTTTTTATAAAGATTGGTACGTAACTCAAAATCTCGGGACGAGATTTCTTTAAGGGGGGAAGGACTATGACACCCTAGTGTCAAGCACTACATTAGGAACCACATTTAGCTACCAAAATGCATAAGCAATGCATTGCATCATTTCATGTGCATATGAGTGCTTTTTGCCTTTTGTTCATTTATCTGGATTTTGGATTTCTATTTGACTTGATGATTAAAGTGGATTTCTATCTTGGAAAATGAGTTTATAAAATAAAGAATATTGGGTAGAGTGCTTTTCATGTTGATATTTTGACCTAATTCAAAATAGTTTATCAGATAAAAATGAGGCAAGCAAAATGGTGTATGTTTCAAAATTGGCTTTATTTATGTGGAGGTTGTAAAAATGGTTTTCAGAAAAAGTGTCTTATATGAAAGTTGTAGAGAAAATTATTTTGAGCAACTTTTATTTTTGGGTCAAAGTCTAGTTTGGAGTTTTTGAAACTATTTTTGAATGGTCAAACTTTGAAAAGGTTTTGGAAAAAGAAAAAGGAAAACCATTTTTTTCCCGGCGCCAGCCTTTCCGGCCCAAGCCCGCGCCGCGCCTGCCCCCGCTCCCGCGCGCGCTCGCGCACGCCGCGCACGCCAGCCCCGACAGCGCCGCTGCGTCGTACGCCGGCCGCAACCGCCACGTGGCCGCCGCATCCTGCCGAGGATCCTCGCCGGCCACTCCTCGTCTGATTCCCCTCCGCGCGATCACGCAAGCGATCGGCTTCGCCCACTCCGCGCTCGCCTCGCTCGCCGTGCCACCCTCGCTCGCCGCGCCATCGCCCGCCGCACGCCACGCCGTGGCCCCCGCCACGACCGCGCATTGCCGCCGGCCGAGCCAAAACCCGAGCACCCTTCGCTCCCTCACTCACCCGCACACACTCTCCCACTCTCGCTCGCACTCTCCTCCCCACGCCACCGAGCAAGAACGAGCGCTCTGCTCGCTCTCGCCGCGACCACCCCTGCAAACCCCCTTCGCCGTTCCGGCCACGCCGGAGCCTCACCGTCCGATTCCTCGCGCAAGCCTCTCCGCCTACACCCCAGACACCCGGTGCTCGCGTTAGCACCACCCCTCGAGCCTCGCCGACACCGAAGTCTGTGGAGCGCCGCCGCGGTCGCCATCGGCACCGTCCGGAGCTCGCGACTGTTCTACATCGACCGAAGCTTCTCCGCTTCCCCTCTTCTCCGTCGAGCATCACCAAGCCAAGGCAAGGTGAGAACACCGACTAGCCTCAACGCTACCGCTCTCACCCACCACTTCTTCCCCGGCCGAGCGCCATGGCTGTCCGCCGAGGCCATGCCCGAGGCCAAGCTTCCTCGAAGCCATCCGAGCCAAGCCGAGCCCTCCGATAGCTCCCTAGGGTTCACAAAGCACTGCGCACGCGCCAATTTGGCCGGCGACCGCCGGACACGGCCTAGCCGAGCCCCACCACCGTCCGCCATGGCCGCTCGTGTGGCCAAGCTTCCTCGGAGCTTCTCGAGCCAATCCGAGCCCGCCGATAGCCTCCCTAGGGTTCGTGTGAGCCTTCGCCTTCCCCAATTTCATCGGCGACCGCCGGAAACGGCATAACCATGTGTCGCCGCCGCCGCCGTCCGCCACCGCTCGCCGCCGGCACGCTTCGGTCACCCTCTGGCCAAACCGACCTCACCGCTGGATGCGCCTCGTCGAGACGAGTCTATCGAGCCTAGCCTCACCGCCGGCGACCTCACCGTCGTCGAGCTTTCGCCAGTCAACACCTTCCCCTGCTTCGCCCTCTCTGACGGGTGGGTCCCGTTGAGCAGCGGACCCCGCGCGTCAGCCTCACCCGGTCCATGGACCACGTTCACGCAGGCCAGCCGGGAAGATTCATATATGTTTTCCTTTTTGTTTTATTTTCCAGAAATGCTTGTTATTTTTGTGTAGCTCGTTTTAAAAGTCCAAATGAAGTACTTCCAGTTTTGTTAAGCTTGCTTATGAGTAGATCTATCAGGGAAAAATATGAAAGTATTTTTGGTGAAAGTTTTTATTACTATTTTTATTTAATTCAGTTTGTGAGCTTTTGTTTAGATAAATGGAAATAGGTGTTTTCTGGTTGAGTTAATTCATGGGAAAATTTGTGTAGGTTTATTATCATGATTTGCATCTGTGAAAAATATAAGATATACTGTTTATGTGGAAAAAGTTTCTGTTATGATTTAAAGTTCTTTTTGACTGATTTCTTAGAATAAGTGTTAAGGTATTTTATATGTCAAAATAAAATGTGGGAAAAATTGTGTGGTCTCTCTATGACATGTTCAGGCTAAGAAAAATATTAAGCAGGAGCTGTTGTATGGAAGAATCTGATGTTTCTTTACAAATGTACTTTTCTGTGTTTTCTTTTCGAAATTCATGTAAGAAATAAAATAATGTTTCTGTTTGTGAAACTTTCTTGATAAGTATGAAATGTGAAGTAGAATCTGGAAAAAATATAAAAATGAGTTTAGCACCCTTTTCCAGTAGGGTTGTAGTTCAAATGGTTTAAATTGGAATAGATTTGTTTATTTTGTGTAGGCTTGCATGTTTATGCTCTGACAACAAGTTTTCTACAGTAGAATGTGTATGAGTAGATGAAGCTAGGAAAGTTATGAAATCTGTTGTTGAACACCATTTGTGTGAAAAGTTAGTTCAAAGCACCTTTTGAGCAGTTTATTTGTTATTTTTATATCTGCAGTTCTCTATTTTATTTCTG
The DNA here is from genome assembly GCA_009763385.1 of Coix lacryma-jobi var. lacryma-jobi. Lineage (NCBI taxonomy): Eukaryota > Viridiplantae > Streptophyta > Magnoliopsida > Poales > Poaceae > Coix > Coix lacryma-jobi. The sequence continues at coordinate 150,950,483 of CM019824.1, forward strand.
GCTAAAAAAAATATTCAGTGAAGTCCAGCAGGTGTTAATTGCTTTCTAGAATTTTTGTGGATTTTTCTGAGTCCAGAAAAAATGCACTTGCAGTTCAAACTCAAATTTCTTTTGAATTATTAAATAAGAAATAGGTGGATTAATGAAATTATTTTATGAGATAATTAAGTGTTTACCTCAATGTCAAAAATGGTTCAACAAGTTGGTTTTGTTGGTTTGCAAGAAATATTTACACTCATACCACCCCATCTCACACTACGCATTATTTATTTATTATTTTCAACCGCATTGCAATAGGATCGACAGTTCAGGAGCAAGACCTAGAGCAGGAGACAAGCGCCGAGCAGGAGATCCCGGAACTGCATCAAGCCGAGGAAGCCGACCCCGCGAGGCCTCAGTCTTCTCTCAAGGCAAGCCCCGGAGCATATTAAGCCTCCTATCTTTTGCAATTAAAATTACTTGAGTCCTTTTATATTGTGATGCATTAGGTTTAGGAGTTGGGATTAATCCTACTTGCTGCATTACCTTTCCTTGGCTATTGATTAATATCTACCTTGTTACCCTGTTATTTAGTTACCATGTAGAATTGCTTAGCTTGCTTAATAAAAGTAGTAGTTAAGAATGTTTCCGTAATACCCTGATGGGTAGTTACCGGATCACGGTTGGCTATATTTGCTATCGTGGAAAAGAACCTGAGTAGTAATGAAATACGGTCAACTGGAAGGCAGGGCACCAAGTTGGAACTTGGGGGCAGTCCGTCCATTGGATCGTGTAGGTTTGTATCAATGTTGGCCCTCGTTCATTTTTGAAGGCGCCCTTAGGGATACGTCGGTGCCGTAATCATCGACCCCAAAGCCGGTTAGAAGCTGTTCGGGCTGGTTTCGACCCGTGTCGCGCCCTCTAGTATGGAAATTGCGATCTGCCGCGTGAGGCCATCGCCAGGTTCCAATTGGGCGGTCCGTGCTTGAACCGCGACGATTACCACCACGAACATGCGTCGAGCGGTTGCCCAATGCATGGACCCGACGGGGAAAGTGTGGGCTGGTATTAAAGGTCTTTCACCAGCTGGTTTGGAATTCGATTCGAGTCACCGTCTCCCCCGGTTAGTGGGAAACTATGGCAAGCTTCACCACGATACAACTCCATGTGATGTTTTAAAGGTTCAACTAAAAATGTGGATAAGTCAACTGGATATGGTTATATTATTGTTTGTTAGACTCAAGTGTGTGCAATAGTTCAGGTGCAAACCTAGAGTAAAGAAATAGGTCTAAAAATGACAGCTCAGCAATATCATTAAATCCTCACTTATCTTAATTTGAGCTTTTCGCAACTAAAGATCCCAGATCCACCCAAGAGGCCTTGCATACCCATGGTGTCTTTACTTTTCAGTTGGACGGGTAAGTCTAGCTGAGTACATTCCTGTACTCAGGGTTTATCCCGTCTGTTGCAGATGGCCAGGTCTACTTTGGCTATTGTAAGCACTGCCTCTACCCGGTGGAAGGTGATGAGGAGTAGGCCCAGGGCAGGGTCGTCCAGAAGCTTCCCCTTTTCTTTTGCTGGTCTGAGACTCCTAGTGGCACATTATCTAAAAAGGGAAGAGTGAGTTGTGTTGAGTTGGATTTGTCAAACAATGTTTCATTTGGACCACATGTGTAGTGGTCATGTTTCAAACTTATTTAAGCTTCCGTACTTTTAAATTCAGTATTGTAATAACTCTGTTTTAAATTCGCACTCTGATACTTTAAATTCGGTTTCATTCTCTGTGATGTATCTTTGCGAATGTAATTCTTGAACAATGCGATCCTGTGTGTTGTACGGTGATAGAAATCCTTCGAGATTTCCGGACTACCGGGGTTATATGGGTTCAAGTATGAGTCAAAGTCAGACGGATTTGACTAAGACGGTACTTGAGCTCTTATAATCTGGACGGTTCCGCCACAACTATGAGGAACGAGTTACGCTCGGCGTCATGGTCACGGCGGGATGAACCCACGACCGTAGCGTTCAAGCGAGTTACGAACCCTCGACCGGCTCGAAGGCACGGTCCACAGACGAACAAAGGACCGGCTGGAAGTCACGGTCTACCGCCAACAACATAAACGCAACAACGACTATCACACGACCATAACCATAGAGTAGCACATATCCATAGCATAGGGATAGACCGGCGCAAAGGCTCGGCGTAGGCAGGTATAACACATAAGATGTGTATGAGTGACATAATATGAACAAGAAGGAAAATCAATGAAATTGTGTCGACGTCGAGGATGGCGTCGACGGAGGTTCACGGGTTCGACCTTGACGATGGCATGAAGGACGGGTCTTCGGTGGAGCGGCGCCAAGGCAGCAGGCGCACTCTTGGCCGAACGGCAGCATACCGTCGACCAGATCGGCTGGGCGATCCTGACCGAATCAGCAGAGCGCGGCTTTGGCCGAACAACAGCGCGTGGCGAGCCGACAGCTCGCTGCCGTCTGCCGAATCGACAGGGCGCCCGGGCGCACAGCAGTGCCAACAAGGTCACAAGCTCCCTGCAGGAGTGTAGACAACGGCACGAAGGCTGGAACTCAGAGGACAGTGATATCGGAAAGGATAAGTAGGGCTTTGGGGTGCAGCTAGGGGCTCACCAGTGGCGCAGAGGTGCCCTGACGAGGGTGTCACTGTGGCTTGCTGCAAGAGGTTGGTTCTGCGAGGTCAGAGGCATGACGAAGTAGCAGCCCGTGGTGGTGTAGTAGCGTGTCGAGGTGGTCGGGGTGCGGTAGAGGCAACTGCCTTGAGTAGGCTACTGGTCGAGGACGGGGCGCACCCGGAAACGATGTCGAGGAGCAGCCGGGCGGGCAACGTCGCAGCCGCTCGTCCTGCGGGCGTGGCCAACCGACAAGCAGCTGACGCCCAGGCTGCGGCTTCGGACCAGCCAGGGAGAGGGGGTCGCTCGACGGAGCCGTGGCAGGGCCCTACAGGCGATCAGCATGGCGAGGGGCGCTGAGAGCAGCGGCTGGCTAGGCTCACCGGCGCCCGGTCTGACCAGCCGAGCTCGGCCGTCGCAGCAGCTGGAGGGCGTCGTGGAGGCTTGGCCATGGCCAGCCTATAGCCTGGGCGGGCGCGGTCGTGTCTGGCAGCGGCGAGCTCGGGGACGGCCAGCAAGGGGTAGCAGCCGGCTGGGCACGGTCGCACTTGCGGTGGAGGCGGACGGTGGGGTTGGAGCTCCGGGCGTCGGGGACGCAGCGGAGAAGGACGAGGCGTGGCTAGGTGTTGGCGGCGGCCGACAGACTTGTCGTGGTAGCGGCGTCATGGTCGCGGTCGTCCAACGCCTTGCCCGGCGTGGGCACCGACCAACTGCAGGGCGGAGGGGGCGGACGGCGCTTGCCCGCGGCCAAGCCCGACGCGGCTATGGTCGGCAACGGCTCGACTGGGCGTGGCCGGTGAGAGGGAGGAGAAGAGGAATGGCGGCGATGTATGTGGGGAAGGAGAGAGGCAGGACGGCGACTGCTGTGGCTTTATATACGAGCGCCGGCTAGGGCACCAGGAGCTGCAGACCATCCTCGGCGTTCGTTCCTGGCTCGGCCACGCGACAGGCATCTGTCGGCTCTTGGTACGGACGCCGAGGCAGCAGGAGCAGCGGGCGCGGTGCCCTTGCGGCGGCGGTGGCTCCTGGGAATGTCGTGGCTCCCTCTAGGGTTTGGGTGCTCCAGCCGGCGGCTGCTAGGCCAGGCAAGACGCATCTCGAGCTGGCTGGGCTGGCTGATGGAAGGGGAGAGGAGGGAGGAGTGGTCGGCTGGGCTTCGTTCGGCTGGGCCGCGAGGTGGGGAAGGAGGGGGTAGATTGAGGGGCTTAAGCCCATTTGGTTGGAGGGAGTAGAGAGGGTTTTAGGCCCAAGGAGGAATGGGTTCTTTCTTATTTTTGCCAAAGGGAAAGAGAGGGATTCCATTAGTGGGTTTGTCACTTCATTGCTTGAGAAAAAAGATGGAAGGTGTCTGTAAGTTGCTTAGATGAATTCAAAGGAGATTGAGATGGATTCAAAGAGAATCCTGAGAGTAACTCACGTGAGAGTTTGCAGTGAGGGTTCACAAAGGGTTTCGAGAGGAAAATCCAAAAAAGGATTAAAGGAGATTTAGGATGTGGGGACTTCAAAGGGAAAGGAGAAAGTGGGGGGAAGGACTTTTCCCGAGCCACGAGTTATTATATCTCAAGAATTCTTGGAGTTGGAAATAAGGGAGATCGAGAAGGTTTTCAGAGGATGAGAGGAGCATGTTATGGATTTGTGCATTCCGACACTGACATGACTTAAACCCTAAACCGACTCGAGAACACAAGCATACTTCTACAAACAAAATTATATGAGTGCAACGGTACGGTATAACAACACTACGTTGACTAATGTTTGACCTAGCAACTGTAAGTTCCACACAACGCTGGAAAAAGTTTTAAAAAGCTCATATTTTTTTGTTGTTAGAAAACCCGGGATGTTACAGACCACCCCCTTTACAAGAATCTCATCCCCGAGATTTAGGGGTCTCGGTCACAAGAAGGTTGAACTGGCAGGCTTAACCTAGGGTTGATGGTTTCCGTTAGGCATCCTATATGCACTAATGCATTTTGCAAAAAGCTTTTGAAACAGGATGTTTGGCAAGTCATTTTTAAGAGAACAGTTCACAATAAGACATTTGAAAAACGGAGAGGTGGTCTTAAATGGATAAAAGGATTTTGCTAAACAAGGTCTTATGAAGAAAAGTTAGGTTCAAGGCATAGATAGGGGAAGGTTTTGAAGCCTTTCGCAAACCAAATTCTGAAACCTTTTGAAAGCCCTTTTTTTGCAAAGTACGGTTTTGGAAAACTAGTTCAAACACCATTTCGAAAGCATTTTATAAACCACGATTTTGAAAGACATGTTTCAAACGCAATTTTGAAATCATTTTCGTGGACCGAGTTTTGTAAAGACAAGATCAGGTATCATTTACAAACTCTTTTTCTTTAAGCAGCAATTTTTCAAACAAAAACAAAATCCATTTTTGAAGTCGGTTTTGAATTTTGAAACCAAAACATTTATCTTTTCATAAGACATTTTGAAAAGCCTTTAAAAATCGACTTCAGGCAATTTTGCAAAGCGGGAAGCCCGATTTCAGTAGAGCACGAAGTCTGAAAACCAACGCAACAAGCGGAAACCAAAACTGATAACTGACGAACAAACCGCGGACGAAAACGTGCTGATCACCACTGACCGGATTCACCAGAGTGTCCGGTCACTCAAAATCCAATTTCGGAACTCTCTGTGTTGGACCGGACTCACAGGGGTTGAGTGTCCGGTCACACAAAAATGCGAACGATGAACAGTGCGACGGTTGCGTCCGGTCAGGTGAATTCAGTGCGTCCGGTCAGTTACGTGCAGAAACACCTTGCTCAGCCTTCAACAACCGGACGCACGGAGCCAGCGTCCGATCATTGAACAGGAGCGTCTGGTCACCCCGACGCAGTGCAGTTCTTCCACCGAATCAACTCGATCTCACCCAAAGCGAAAACTCTATGGCTCAAACTTGGTAAGAAGAGTCACAAGGAGGATAGTGAGCTACTCCTAGGAGATCATGGCTTGAAGCTATCTCCAAATCGATGAATCGAAGGGATTCGGGAAAAGAGAGAAGAAACTCGTTCCGAACCAAAACTTGACCGATCTGTTGCTACAAGTGATTAGAGAGCAATTCCTTCGGTCAAAAGATCACAAACTCGTTCATGCACAAAGTGATTCAAGCGGAATCGCAAAACTACTCACGAAGAGAAAGAACGAGGCAAATCTCCATGAGAGCCAAAAATGAAAACGCGAAGAACACACAATCAAGAACGCGATTCGATCTCAATTTCCAGCCGAAACTCCTCCACACGAGGAGACAACAAGATTACAGTCTATTTTTGGCAAAAAGCAAATACACAGAGGTATGATTCACCGTCTCTGCGGATCTCAGTAGCTACAACAGGGATGTGGGAAGTAGGAAACCCTAGATTGAAAATAGCAATGGCTGAGATGAGATGGAGGGAGGGGCTGCCTCTCCTTATATAGCCTAATACAATTATTCTCCTTCTACCCCTATTGCTAATGAGCGAGCGGGCTAACCCTAAGGGTATTCCTGACCAACTTGAAGTTGATGGTGATCCGACGGCCACGCCCGCACAACTGGTAGCTTCGCCTTGACGTGACCTCACAGATTGCCGTCACGTGCCGCCACTGCTCCGCTCGTCCTTTTCATGGACCTTCCCCCGGTTTTGAGGCCGAAACTGGGAAACCTGGGCCATCCCCCGGTTTTGAGGCCAAAACCGAGAAACCCGACGTTCGTCGCCTGAGTTTTGTGGCCCAAACTCAGAAACCCGTCAGCGCCAGGTTTTGAGGCCCAAACCTGGAAACCGTCCTTAGCCCGAATTTTGTGGCCCAAACTCGGAAACCGGCCGCTCCTAGGTTTTGAGGCCCAAACCTGGAAACCATCCACTCGGTGGTTTTTCTGTGGCTCAACCACCAAACCGAGCCGTAGAAGGGATGCACCGCCCGTGCACCCCGTCCACACGCAAGTCCTCACTTGTGGGTGTCCTAGGCTGTCAGCCACCACGGCCGATCCTCAGGCCACCGGTCCGTCAGTCCAAGCCTCACGTTCGCCCTTCACCGCTCTAGGTCCATCGGCACGACACGTCTCTACTTGACCTTCACCTTGCCTTTGATCACTGTATCCGTGCTTAACACCTGCACAACACAAGCCAAAGAACATGCACATCATCCCAGTTGACAATCACTCATCATCTCAAGATCCAGCATACACCCATGTATCCGCAATCTCCCCCTTGATGAGTGCATTGTCAACTACCAACACAAATCACATGAAAGTAGAAGAAAGGAGGAAGAAGAAGTAAGCAAACTCAACCAATCGACCAAAAGCAAAACAAAGCCAGAAGAAGTCGAATGGATTGAGCGAGACAACTTGGTTCCCAAAGACATGGGCAACGGCTCGACGCAACCAAGCAAAGCAAAGCTAGCCCTCAAGAAGAGGTAGAACAGGCTCAACACCGCTAGCAAGAAGGTCAGAGCAAGAAAAGCAAAGACAGGCTAGTCCCTCCAGAAAGAGGCAAAGGTTCAACACAACTAGCCAAAACTGCTCCAATCCAATTGAAAAAACCATATAGGCTCAAAGTCGCTCCAAACCAATTGAAAAACTACTTCAAACAAATTGAACAGCTCGTCAAAGCAGAAATTGAGCAAACTCCCCCTAAACATGAACTCCCCCTTCAATAGTGCATACAACTAGGGATATTGCATACAACTAGGGACATGATTTGTCAAAATTTCTCCCCCTTAGTTGAGAATGCACACAACAAGGTAAATGCATATGAGTTACAAATGCAAGTTAGCAGCTTCAGGTATATAGTCCATAGAGTGAATAGATGCTCTAAATAGTGCGGATCCAATAACTCAACAAAAAGCACTAATGCCGGCAGAGGCTCAAACTGATCACCAAATATGAAATATGAACATATGAGCAAAGTGTGTAGTTTTAAGTCGTTCAGAAAAGGGGTTCACCACCAAAATAGCACTAAACATGTATAGACAGAAAGTACACAAGTGCTAATCATGTATACAAGGTGAACTACCCCTAGCAAAGTTCAATCATCATGCTATAGAATGAAACATAGACTTGTGATTTCAAAATTTTATCGGAGTTGCAGCGGTGATTAGACAAGTTTGAAATGTCAGCATGTGATTGTGAGAGGTTGAAAACTTGATATTGCCTAACTTTTCAACCGAGCTAAGCCTATGCATAAGCAATCAGAAGCTTGAAGCAACCGGTTTCGGTCTTACACTACACGGCTCAAGTTTAACTCAAAGTGCAATGAGAAACAGTCTCGAAACTGTGATGTGCTGTCAAGTGATCCCATCTCGATCTTTTCAATTCACTTAGACTTGGTTCAATTTTTAAAGTAGTATGTTAACATACCAAGCAAGTGAATGACTCAGAACTAGAGACATAGCAACCTAGCATATATGAATTAGCACAAAAGACTTCAACATATTCTACACATGCTAGTTGTCAATCTCAATGGTGAACATGTTTCAAATTTTAAGTGGAATTAAGCATATTCACAGTTCTGAAAAGTAGCTCAGCTCACAACATGTGTCAGTGATCAAAAAGAACCTAAGCTACAAGCATCATCATGTATTATCGGAGCATACACTAATCAGAGCATAGATTCATTCTCCATATTATAGACATGAAGCTCGAAAAGATAAAGATGCAAATATGATGAAATGCAAAAACTGAACAAAAACAAAATAAAAGAAGTCAGTCTATGATACAAAAACCAAAATGTTTCCCCCAACTAAAAGGGGAAACACACACCAAGCTCACCTCTCAACCTAGCAAAGGTTGATTGATCCAAAGGCTTAGTGAAAATATCTGCCAACTGAAGATGAGTATCGACATGGTGAAGGTCGATATCACCCTTCTCAAAGTGGTCTCGCAAGAAATGAAAGCGCACATCAATGCGTTTGGTCTTAGAATGAAGCACGGGGTTCTTAGCAACGCTAATCGCACTCGTGCTGTCACAAAGCAATGGAACTCAAGAAAAACTCAGACCAAAATCACACAAAGTGGCCATCATCCACAACAACTGAGAACAGCAGCTAGCCGCAGCAACATATCCAGCCTCTGTGGTAGACTGAGCGACACTAGACTGCTTGCGAGAAGACCAAGATACAAGAGAAGAACTAATAAACTGACAAGTCCCAGAAGTGGACTTGCGATCAAGTCGGCAACCAGCAAAATCAGCATCCGAGTAACTGTTGATGGTGCTTAAAGCATCATTTCACCATCAACATTTCACCCAAAACCAAGGTAAAATAACATAAAAAGTAGAAGATTTGGTTTATAACTAACCTATTTCCACATGTGCATAGTTTCTTATCTTAATGCAGGAAACGATGGAATTTGGGCCAAACAAGTGTATCAGGAGCAAGGCCAAGCCACTCTGGCCCATTTGGGCCTGAGTAGGGTGGCGGCCGCCATGTCCATCTTGCCCAAAGTGGCCCAGGCCACGTCATTGATCCGTGGGTGTCACCTCAAGCTCAAATCCTGTCCATTGCACACTAAGACGGTTTGATCCAAGGGCTAAGAGGAGTATCACCTGGATAGTGGGCTTTGGACACGTGGAAATCCCTGTCTAAAACCCTAACCGACCCTCAAACCGACTTAGGGGAACAAGTGAAGACCGTTGGATGAATGGCAGTTGCAATGGAAGGCAGACGGGTGGCGGGCGCCAGGGTTTGCTGGCGGGCGCCACCCCCTAAACCCTAACCGACCTCCCCTTCACTCTATAAGTACCCCCTAGCTTCCTAGCACTATAAATAGGCCCCTAGAGTTCTCATTCGGAGAGCCTGACATCCTTCATCAAGATTGTCTATTTTAAAAATAAAAAGTGTCAAAACTTCTAGTGTGGGGGAAATCACCTCTTTAAACACCACTGTAAAACGTGCTAAAATGTTCAAAGCAGTAAACTATTCTTAGCAAGGCAGCTACCACGCTGTTTGCAAGCCGTTTGGGGCCAAAGCCCTGGCGGCCGCCACTTTACTGGCGGCCGCCAGGCCACTCTGCGCCGAAACACCCCCGGTGAACCCCTAGACCTGTGTTTTAAATTCTGTACAATTTGGATCACTGGATGTCTCGGTTTGAACTAAAATGCAGCTAGGAAATAAAATGCTGAAACATTTCTTTTGAATTGAGTGTTTACACGACATGTTATTTACCTTTTATTCATGTGTAGTAGCCTACTCATTTTGATAGGGAAATCAACCTAGGTTGTTGCTTGATAAGTATAGAAGTAGTAATTGAAATTGCATTGGTACTCTGCTACAACCTTGGGAGTTTTTATTTTAAAACCCAAAATTACCATGGTTCATGATCTTTCTTTCCTATCCACCTACAAAGACAAAATATTAGAGTATAGGAGAACAGCCCATAAAGCCTTCATCAATCTTTGAGCCTTGTCAAGAATAGTTGATCTAGGTAGAGAGTTTAGTCATGCCTAAAACCAAGCAAACCATGCCTTTTTGAGACAACT